>LR812525.1:44271179-44343679 GCA_903798195.1 Danio kyathit
AAAACATCATAGAACATCCAGAAACAGAGCACACAGGTACTGTAAAGAGAAAGAGATGTAAAAAGTTATTAAAGCATGTAACTTTTTAAAATACAACAGATAACATGAACTTTAAGGTCACTGCCAAAGATAAAATGGTTTAACTGGCTTTCCAAAAAAATGCACCTATTTGAATAGCTGCCATGCACATACTTATAAACTTGAAAAATGAATGAATGTACGTGTATCTGCACCTTGGTTTGCTATTGTTCCCCAAACTAACAAGCAGAGATGGCAAAGTACACGCATCCTTTACTTAAGTAGAAGTACAGATACTCATGTTTAAAACGACTCTGGTTAAAGTAGAAGTACTGACTACACTTTTGTACTTAAGTAAAAGTAAAGTACCGCCTGAAAATGTACAAAAGTAAAAAGTACCCGTTTCAACCACAGTCCTAAAGACATGCGGTATAGGCGAATAATAATTCAACTAAATTTGCAGTAGTTTATATGTGTGTGTGTGTGTGTGAATGTGTATGGGTGTTTCCCAGTACTGGGATGCAGCTGGAAGGGTATTTGCTGCGTAAAACAAATGCTGGAATAAATGGCGGTTCATTCTGCTGTGGCGACCCCTGATAAATCAGGGACGAAGCTGAAGAATAGCGAGTGAGATGGGTAGGTAATCATCCTGACGCAAACTCACAGTGTTTAGCATGTAGTTTTGCCGCTGTTAGATCAAGAACAACAGCTGCCATTCATGTTGATACACTCTATCTTAATAAATAATGTCTTACATTTTACAGTGAATTCTGTCCAAAATATATTGATTTTTTTCTTTTGCTAAAATAAATTCTTATCAGACATGACTGCAAACTATTTTTTTGCATTAAGCTAAAGCTGCTTATTCTCTTCAAAGAGCAGCTCTCATATATAACCTGCTATTTCAGTGTTTTTTTCAGGTACTGTGGTCATTTTATTTAATGAATAAACATGAATTCTGTTACAGTTTTTCTCAGTCTTTGGTGCATTTCTCAGATCAGAATTGAAATTCTCTAAACCCCTGTTCAATCTTCCGATCATTATTGTGTCACTTGTGCACATCAGAAAGCAGTTTCTCTTTATGAACAAGTTGCAAATGCTTTTGTTCATCCATGCAAATGACTATGTGCAATTCTCTGATATTTCCTATATTAACAGTTGCTTATGTCATGTTGATCAACATGTATTATTTTATCTCTGTTGAATAGACTCACCCCCACAACATTTAATCGTTCAAATGCCTGATCAGGTTGTCTTAATATTTAGTCATAATGCATTTTTTACATTTCTCCCAGGTGAATCTGGACTTTTTCTAATGAAGGTCTAAAAGGAGGTTGTCCTGTTCACATTTTTACTTTTGTTTTTTCTTTGTGGTATGGCGTGCTCTCTTTTCCTTTCTGTATCAGAATGACATGATCTGTCAACAAATTACAGTACAAACAGCAAAAATATTGCCACAGTTTACACCAGAACAGCCCTCCAGAGTTCACTGATATTGACAACATGACTACTAAGTAATTTGAGTCTTATTCATATACAATAACACAAGGACATGTCATTCTGACGCCACTGACATATTCATTGACACAGAAATTTAGTTTTGAGGAATGAACTGAAGGATTTTGAGCAGGAGACTGGCTTTTGCAGGTAATTCATGGTGTTTTACTATTTATACATGTTGTTTGAGAAATGCACTTAGTCCTACTGTATTACAAATTTCAGTTCTGTTCTAAGAATTGTGCCAAAGTGACTGAGAAAAACTGCAATACATTTATTCTATGCTAAAAGCAACATACACAGGTAAGACAGGTAACATACACATAAACTGCCCAGTATAGTTACCTTTGTTGTTGTAAAATATTTGTTAAAATTATTAATTGAAGACAACAGTATAGGCCTATATGTAAAATCATATAGTCAATCAAATCAATAAAAACTGAAAAACAGCATAAATTCTGTATTAGTAAATACGACCTCATCAGAAATAAACCGCCATGCATACATTTTTTTTTATAAAGTATTTGATTGTTTTAGTACTAATTAGGGATGCTCAAATAACCGCTTAACCGTTAACCGAAAGGGTGCGTTTGTAACCGATTAATGGTATCAGTTAAACGATTAAAAAATATTATTCTATATATTTTTAAAATGTGGCTGCATAAGGGACCGATCACCGAAAGCGCTTTTTGCGAGGCGCATATTTTGAAAAGTTTAAGCGCTGTGTATGCGTCCTGCGCGCCTCACATTATGCCATTGCGCGCTGTGCTCCCAGTTGAAATAAAAGTCAACTGAGCCGAAAAAGCGTTTTACGTCAGTCGTCTGTTTCATACTTCAATTATGTTATGCTGCTCTCTTATATGTGCTAAATATAGCTACAAGTCACAGCACTAGTAGGCCTATTTATTTAGTAGAGGTCATGTTGCGTGGCTCCGGGCAAATTTTGATTTGGAGGGAAAATGACCAAAATGTAACGTGATGATTGAAAATGACTTGCGGGAAAATAAATAATATATTTCAAATCTCTGTACATAACAGAAAAATAAACAATGATAATGCACCAAAAATAGTGCATTTTTATTATAGTGGCAGAACTTGTCAATTTGTATATTTGCATTCACTTTTAAAAATATATTTATTATCTGTTTTTAGTCCCGTCTGTAATTCTGTTGCACTGTAGAAGCTCTGTCATGAAAACAAATTCCTCGTATGTGTGAACATACCTGACAATAAAGCTCTTTCTGATTCTGAAGTATAATTTTGGACAGGCCTCAAAAGTCAGCGGGCACTTTCACTTATAAAAATATAGCACTTAAATTATTTCATTTTTAACAATAAATTAAATTACACAGTGGTTTTATATCAAAAGTTGATAATGATATAAAAAATACTACACGTTGATGGTAAAAAAATAAGCTTTTAAGCGATGGCTTTTATTTGTTTCAGTATTCAAACATTAAATATTGAATCCATCAAGTTAAATAAAAAACGAATATGAAACAACACAAAGGAGGATATAAAGCATATAAAGGACTATTATATTTAGCAAAATGCTGCTTTTTTATCTTTGTATTTTTATCCTTTTATTTCTGTTATTTTAATTATTTTTTTCTCTTCATAATTAACTAACGAGCTATAGACACATTCCCGCTTGACATTTTAGAAAATATTTTGCGCAGCTGCCCAGTATATATTAAAGATAACCGAGAAAAAAAAAAACACAGAAACATGTTACATGTCCCTAAATGTCCAACTTATTTAACTGAATCGTATAATGGCCTAGGTTATAGCTGAAATGTTTTAAAATTGCTCATTTTATTTTTTATAAAACATTTGTCAAGACATATTGATTTTTTTTTTGAGTAAAAAACATTACCGGCATTTAACAATCCATATTTATTTTATTTATTCATTCATTTGACTTGTTTATTGGTGCTTTTATAGGCTAATATTTAAATCCAACACAACAATGAGCACCTCGGACAGCGCCACTCCATAAAGCTTTCATGCAAAGTCCAAAAAACTTAAGAAAGATTAGACTTTCTCCGGTGACGGCCGACACGCCGTAACCGTCTTTCAGGTGGTATAGCTGGCATTAAATTACAAAACAAGCATGCTGCAGTCTGGTTTTTGAATTAAAAAGTGCAATTATTTCCTCGTTGTTCAAGGAGTCTGCAAGTTTGTGCTCTATGGATATAGCGATCTTAAGCGTTTTTTTATTCGATGCGCCGCAGGAAAAAAAAGGTTTTTCAGCAGTGCATGTAGTCGTTGGTAAAGTTCTCAGAGCGAGTTTTGTGCTAGCAAATACAGCACGGCATGCAATAAACTCCCGTTTAGTCAGGCGAAATAAACATCTCTGCCTAGGATGTCAATCAAATTAATGAAGCTCAAGCCACGAGTAAAACTATATAGGCTATTTTATTATTTTAAGATTTTAGATGGCGGGTTAGTAATTATACACGTGTAACTATATTCAAGTCAATTAAATAATAACTTTGATAAATAAAATATGTTCGTAAGAATGTGGTGGGCCAGTGACTCCCCTCTCTGCCAGAGACTGCTCTGTGGTTTAAAACCCTTTGCAAACTGTATGGTTTAGACCTGTATCAGTTTTTCATGTTAAATGTAGTGTAGTTTACTTGTGGATGTCTGATGAGTAGCCCGCTTCCGCTGAGCCAAGTGGTGGCAACGGAGCCGCGACGTCAACACACAGAATCTGTCGGCACAGTTCAGCACGGTTGTCTAACCCTGCCGAGAACGGTTTGTAATTGTGCCGTGCCGTTTCAGGCTCAGTGGAGAAACAACCCTAAACGTACCAAAGTGTTCTTAGAATGGTTTGGCACGATAGTGAAAAAAGCGGCTATTGTCATCACATGCTTCGCGCGCACATGAACGGTGAGTGAGAAGAGTGAGATGCAGGAAATAAGTCATTATGACATAATCTTTAGGCTAATGACTTCTATTAAAAATGTTAAAAGGGTTTTTGTGATATAATAATAACAGCGGAGCATTAATCAAATGTATATTTTCAGTGGAGCGATCGATTTGAGGTAGCCTGATATTTTTTTTTGACAGAAGAAAAAAAAACATGATTGAACAAACAGCCTTTGCCGGTTCTTAAAAAGGGTTCAGTGTTTTCGTTTTGTAATTTAAATGTGTCATTTAAGTGAAAAATATCTAGGGCAAGACTATTTATTTTATTCTTTTTATTTAGTTTAATCTTTTTTTCTATGCTGTTGGAAACATACAGGTGGTCTGTTATGTATGCTGCTGTTTGCATGTTAAAATAAATCAGTATTTTAAAATGCAATATTTAATGTGTCACACAAAATAGACACGTCAATTTTTTTTCAAATAATTATATATATTAACCAGTTAATATCCGGTTAATGAGCAGCGGTTGTCGGTTAGTAAAATTAACCGAAATGAGCATCCCTAGTACTAATCTTTACAAAGAAAGCACTATTTTCCGCGGTATTAGATTGAAAGACCAGTGAAAGCCCGTGCAGTATGATCGGAAGTGGACAAAAGGCTTAAGCATTTAAACAGAATGTTTTTAACTAGAATGTGTCTCGTTTATCTGTGATCCGATCGAGCAAAAGTTGTCTTATTATCGTGTAAACAGGGCAGCATCAGTCATGTTAAATTCGGCGATTCCCTCTGTCACTGCGTAGTAATCCTAGCCTTTCTCATAGTAGTAATATTCATGAACTAGGCCATGTATGGTGCGCAATAGACTTGAAGAAGCCGCGCGCTGCAGCACGCTGGTGCGCAATGAGGAAAAATAGACTGACGGCATCAAAAATGCGCTCATATTATTGCGCAATGACAAGAAATAATATAGATCGCGCCACCAAACACATAAAAACGAAAGTAACGACCGTGGTTTAAAAAATGTAAGAAGTAGAAAGTACAGATATTTGTGTAAAAATGTAAGAAGTAAAAGTAAAAAGTTGTCAAAAAAATAAGTAGTGGAGTAAAGTACTGATACCCGAAAAAACTACTTAAGTACAGTAACGAAGTATTTGTACTTCGTTACCTCCCATCTCTGCTAACAAGGGATCTGATTTGAAACTTACTACTAGTGTATTGCTTCCCTTATTACTGTGTTTTGTGAGGTAGTGATCATACCATTTACTCTGTCCACTCAAAATTGGCAATTTTCGAAATAAGGCTCAGCACTCTTGGGTTGACAGCATACTGGCGTCCCTTTTCCCTGCGTGCGACTTTGGTCCCTTTATCTGGGTTAATTTTGAAGATGCACCTGTTTGAAGAAGAGTTTTTCTTTTAATGCAAGTCATTCAGACTGATAACTATTACTGAAATAAAAAGCCAGTTAAATAGCACCTTTGAACAATGTTAACATTTTATGCTTTCCTTAAAGCTGTGATTTCTGTCTATTAGAAAATGTAAAGAGGACAAACTCTGTAAACACAAATTTGAAAATTTGGCACTTTTCTTTTGCATTGCTCTTGCAGGTAACCTGCTTTGAATAAACATTACTTTTGCTAAAGAGCCACAGCACTTGCACCATTAATCTGAAATGTAGATGCATACATTTGCAAAACATGATGTTTTAGAGACCCACTGAATAAAATTTAAAAAGGCTAAGGATCATCTTTTTTGGCCCAATACAAATTTGGAAAGCTCAAACCTGGAAATGAAAACAGGGTGGCTGCAAAGATGACCAACAGTGATGACTCTCACATTGCAAGGTGTCATTTGTGACAAGTTGAGAAGCTTAAGCAACAATGCAGTTTGAGCATTTTTTGCAGCTTTGAATTTTTTTTTTAAATAAATTAATATCCTTAGTTAATGACTTATTAAATCAGTGAAAAGTGGTAAATTAAAAGTCAGAATGTACTTTGATACGCCATCTTTTTACACACACCCTCTAACATTAAACCATATTGCAGGGGTCACCAAACTTGTTCCTGGAGGGCCGGTGTCCTGCAGATTTTAGCTCCAACCCTAACCAAACACACAATCAGGCAGGTGTTTTGAGGCAAGTTGGAACTAAACCCTGCAGGGACACCGGCCTGCCCAGACCGAGATTGGTGACCCCAGTCATATAGCATGGTGCACATTGAAGTTCATGTGTTTAAAGTCTTTAACATAAACTTGCACTCTATATACACATCTAGTGTGAAACAGGCCTCAAAAATAGTTTACTCAAAAATGATCATCATTTACTCACCTGCATGTCAAATTTAGATGTTTTAATGAAATCTGTGAGATTTCAGTCCATCCACTGATAGCAATGCAACTACAACATTGAGGATATGAAAACTTCATAAAGAGATCATAAAATTAATCCGTATGAATTGAGTGGTGTAGTCCAAATTGTCTGGAGAGATTTGACTGCTTTATAAAGAACTGACTGAATTTAAGCTTTTTCCATATATAAAAACTGATACACATAACATAAACATAAGCTCAACCAAGCATACTTGATGTGCAAAAACAAACCCAGAAGGTTTTATGTGCTGTACAACACAAGCATGAAGCTGACACATCAAGCAACATGCATCAAGCTTCCATTTACCACAACAGATGAATTGATGAGTTCCATATGTGAACACATGCCAACTTAAACTGTTCATTATATAAAGAGTCTCCTCAGAAAATTTGGACCAAACCACTCAATTTATATGGATTAGTTTTACAACCTCTTTATGAACTTTTTGAAGTGTCAAATTGGTAGTTGCATGTACTGCCAATAGAAGGACGGAAATCTCCCAGACTTAATTAAAATATCTTCATTCGTGTTTCAAAGTAGGAAATGTCTTACAGGTTTAGAACAAAATAGTGATGAGTAAATGATAACACTTTTCATTAGATGGTGAACAAACCCTTTCATACACTGCAAAAAATTATGATCTTACTTAGAAATTTTGTCTTGTTTTGAGTCCAAATATCTAAAAATTCTTAAAATTAGATTAATTTTCTTGGTAGACAAAGGACATTAGATAATTGGTCTTGTTTTCAAGGAAAAAAAAACTACCAAATTAAGTGAATTTTGCTTAAAGCAAGTAAAATAAGTAGCAAAATAATCTTGATATAAGAATATTTTTCTGACCCCATTGGCAGATTATTTTATTTGTTTTAAGCAAAAATACACAAAATTGTGTTGTTTTTACCCTGAAAACTCATGTCATTTTGTCTACCAAGAAAATTATTCTAATTTTAAGAATTTTTAGATATTTGGACTCAAAACAAGACAAAATTTCTAAGTAAGATCATAATTTTTTTGCAGTGTATGAAAGGGTTTGTTCACCATTTAATGAAAAGTGTTATCATTTACTCACCACTATTATCACCACAGAACTTAGAACCTGTAATTTTAACAAAAATAAATATCAAGAAATAACCAGCTGAAAAAAAGGAAAATATTCAATACAAAAAAAATGCTCTTTGCTACTGTTGCTGATAATGCTAAATCTAACATCTTGTTCAACATATAATATTTTCAATTAATGATTCAACAATTCACACATTAAACTTCATGCTTCATTATATGTGCATCATTTTTGAAATGTGAATGTAGGATTAACACCACTTTCATTCTTATGTGCTCTAAAACATGGGATGTAAATGATGACTTCACCTTAAATGTTTTGTTGCAGTTGGTAAATGGGCAATGTACTTACTCTTTCCTACTCAGATGTTCTTTGAGATGTGCAATAAGATCTCTCAAATCTATGCATTTCTTCTTACAATTAACATCTTCACATTCATATGACCTCTGTGTGTCATCTAACTGCGAAACAGGGCTGTTGTGGGAACGATAGACGTGTGCTTTTAAGGCAGTATATTTAATGAATTTTTGCTTGCAGTTTGAAAAGCAACACGGAAAAGTATTATTTGCTTCATGTCTATTCAAAATTTGATGGTCAACATAGCTTTTTATGCTTTTCAGGGACGTACCACATAAGTGACATGTAAACCTTTGCATAACATATGTCATTGTAGCCCACTCATACCCTCTGGTCGTCGTCCTTTGTGGTCTGAGGAGTTATGAGCAGTCTCCTTGATCTGTAGCCAATGAAATAAACACAAAAAAGACACATGTAATTATAGTCTGTTTGCAAGTTGAAATTCAGCAAACTTTGCACAACAATTAATGCCTTTTCATTACGTTACAATCGTTGACAAATCAAGCAATACATTTAGTCTATTACTGACACTTAATGGCCAAAATGTGATAATTAGCCAGCGAGCTAATGTTAGATGAACGAAGCCAACGTGAATACACAGTTCTACTATTATATGTACTATAATTATATAAGATATATCTGTTTCTTACCTTCGTAATTACAAATGAAACTCGTGAAGAAGTCCAGAAAACCCGCGTGGAAACACCGCGATCGCTCCTGCACAGACGTGTGGAAAGTGTTTTCGCGCCTGTCGTGTGAATAATGCGTCTGCGCTTCCGCAGCAGCAGATTCAAGCAGATTTTTTTTTTTTTTTTTTTTTTTTTTTTTTTTTTTTTTTTTTTTTTTTTTTTTTTTTTGAGACGACCACTTAATTTGATTTATGCTGAAAAAAAACGTTATGAGTGGGTTAACATTAATAAGTAAAGTTTTTCACATACTAGAAATAGCTCCAGCAAAAGTTAGATTTGTTATTTTTATTTTGCTAAATTGAGTCTCATATAGGTCTTTAAATAACACGTTTGATCCAAATTGCTTTACAGATCAAGTTGTGAACAGATGAAAACATCATCACAAACTCAAATTCCCCCAACATTACTATCCACATTCACAAACACATCCAAATGTTATAGTCATGAATTTGTTATGCACATAGAAATCATATGATGGTAATAATAAGGGTGAGACAAAGCACGGCACTGGGGGACTTTGAAAGTCCTGGAACCATGGAAAACATTTGTCAAATGCGAATGTCTTCAGCAGTGTTGTCAACTGCTTTCTATGTCACTAGATGACATCATAAAGGAAAATTCACTCATGTAAATATAAATATCAGTGGTCAAGATGAGAATGTAAACAAGGTTTGTCAAAGAAGTTGCTATAAGTCCCTAAACTTTTGAAAAAAAATTCAAAAGGGGTAGGGATGACGCTAAATCTAGCTTCAAAATTGCTAAATTGGCAACACTGGTCTTCAGAGTCCCTTGATGAAAGACAAGGGCAAAATATAAACAAAACCTGTGAAGGACCTTGTCATAAAGTGCAACCTGAGACAGAATGCTGCTGCAAACACATATGTCATTTAAGTAACAAAACATTAAAATAAATGATAATGCAAGCAATTATTGTTGAATTGACAATTTATGTTAATGTTAGCAATCAAGTGTTGCAGTGGAGAGAGGATTAACCCTAAACCAACAGGATGTGTAACAGTGCGACATATAAATTGACAAAATATAAATTGACATTTTAAGGCATGTGTTTTTAAAGGAAAGACCACTCGTTTTTTAAAATACAAAAGGGTCATCATTTCATAAATTTAGCTAAAATATTACTGAAATAAATAAACTTTTCCATGACATTGTAATTTATTGAGATGCACCTGTATATATACACAAACCATCTAAATGTAAATAAGCCTGATTGACTTGATTAGCCGGATCAGGGGGTTCCTCTAAACCAGGGTTGCTGGTTTAGCAATGGTTTAACTGAGTTCTCGAGTGACAGTGTCCAGCTGAGTTTACCTCAAACTTGCCTCAACACACCTGCATGGAAACTTCTAGTACAGTATGGCTATTAAGACTTTGACTTGTTTGGGGTGTTTAATTAAGTTTGGAGCTAAACTCTGCAAGGCTACAGCCCTCCAGGAACTGAGTTTGACACACCTGCTGTATATGAAGAGTTTAGGTGCAAAAGCCTGTAAGTGCCATTTGATTTTATTTTTAAATAAGCATTTTTTTTAATCAGTCTCCTGGTTCAGTAAGTTTATTTTAATTGCAATGAATATGTTCTCTTCTTTGCCTTAATATCAAATCAAATCAAATCCCTTTTATTATCACGTCATCAGCACGTGTACTATGATGAGTGAAAAGCTTAGGTGCTGGCTCCAGACAGTGCAAAATACAAAATAATAGTAAAATATATAAAATGTGGGCGACGCAGTGGCGCAGTATACTGCTGTCGCCTCACAGCAAGAAGGTTGCTGGTTTGAGCCTTGGCTGGGTCAGTTGGCGTTTCTGTGTGGAGTTTGCATGTTCTCCCCGTGTTCGTGTGGGTTCCTCCGGGTGCTCCGGTTTCCCTCACAGTCCAAACACATGCGGTACAGGTGAATTAGGTAAGCTAAATTGTTCATAGTGTATGAGTGTGAATGAGTGTGTATGTATGTTTCCCAGAGATGGGTTGCAGCTGGAAGGGCATCTGCTGTGTAAAACATGTGCTACTGGGCGACCCCAGATTAATAAAAAAAAAAAATGAATGAATGAATGAATATATAAATGTATTACATATATTACATTATATATATATATGGCTGTCATGTGGCGCAGTGGGTAGCACAATCACTTTACAGCAAAAAGGTCGCTGGTTCGAGGCATTTCTGTGTGTAGTTTGCATGTTCTCCCCGTGTTTGCATGGGTTTCCTCTGGGTGCTCCAGTTTCCCCAACAAGTCCAAAGACATGCGCTATAGGGGAATTGGGTAAGCTAAATTGGCCAAAGTGTGTGTGATTGAGTGTGTAAGTTTCCCAGTGATGGGTTGCAGCTGGAAGAGCATCGGCTGCGTAAAACATATGCTGGATAAGTTGGCGGCCCCAGATTAATAAAGGGACTAAGCCAAAAAAAAATAAATGAATGAATGTATATATATATATATATATATATATAAATGTGTGTGTGTGTGTGTGTGTGTGTGTGTGTATGTATGTATGTATATTTATTTATTTATTTATATATATATATATATATATATATATATATATATATATATATATATTACACTATATTATTAATCATGCACACTGCAATGAAAACACTATTTAACCAATTATAATGTGTGTGTTTTATTTGTTCACAAATAAGATTAAATATATTTGTAAATATAATTATATAAAAAAAAAATGTTGTCATCTTTTCCCATACTAGCGTTGTTATCACCCTACTGGCTGTCTCCGTGCAGCTTTGAGCATGATTGGTTATTTTGATTGTCATCATGGAATCTGTCCAATGACAACACTTCGCGCCTTCAGGTAAAGTTTGAATAACGTCCGTTTGAATGACTATGCGCTGCTCCACCCACGTCTGCAGAGTCCGACTGCAGCAATACTTCGGTCCTATTCGGTGGGTTTACATCAACTACATGACTTGTTTTACATAGGACTTCAAAATGTTAATTTTGAATGCATTTGATATATGAGACGTGAAAGAAGATCACACACAAAAGAAATCTGGACAAAGTGTTTTATCAACATTTAACGACAAACTACAGAAGGTAAGAAGAACTTTTCAATTGCTTCTAAGTTACAATATGTAGTATGTAGTAGTGATATTGAAATATAACATTACCAGCTAATGTTACGTAGTGTTGATAGCATGTGTCAGCTAAGATCAAAGTATCTGGAGCTTTGAAATGAACAGTGTTTTGTTTATTCGTTAAACAGAGCAAATCAAAATGCACTCCCTTGGACTCCGTAGCAGAGGACCACATGCAAACTAGGCTTTTTGATAGAGTCAATTGCGGGACATAATGCTGATCAGTTATAAAGAGAAGCTGGTGGTGAGTAAAAATTTACAAGCTCTTTTTCAAATGTCTCTGTTAGTAAATAAATAGCTAACGTTGTTGTTTTGTGTGTGTTAGTTTGCTTCCATAAATTTGGGTAATGAAAAGTATCCACACCATCTTCAGTCGCGGTGAGTAACTTATTATCATAGATATCATGTCATAGATATCAGTGGTTCTCAACCTCCGGCCGTCACACGCCGACGCCAACACGTTAAAATTAAAACAAATAATAATAAATACATTTACAATTCGTTCTTAAAATTAATTAAAGAAATAAACGTATTAAACAAACTTACATAAAATTATTTTGGCAATCGTGCACTGTTTTCCTATATGCGTAGATCTGACGCAACAATCACACAATCACGCGCGCGCTCTGGCAGATTTCAAACAGTCATCAATTTAATGTCATAACGGATGTTAAAAATATAAATGATAAATGTTTAGGCAAGAAGACACAGCCAAATTGCGCAGCAGTCATTCTTGAACAATTCGTTCATTTTGATCGAATCTTTTATGTGACTCGAGAACGATGAGTCCTCAGGGAGTGATTCATTCGCGCCTGCGCACATTTGTGCACGAACGACTCAAAACCCCGAAGACTCAAAAGGTGAACAGTTAATCATGGGTGTTTCTTGCTCAGACTGTACGCATCGGTTAAGCTTATATGGCACTGTCAGTGTCAGGTGTACGAACGGCAAATCTGAAGACATGCCAGAAGAGGTGGGTACAGAGCTAAACATAGATAAAACACCAGGTAAACAACGAAGGATTATTTTCTCGTTCTTAGTAACATTGCATTGTATATTAGCATTGTAGTTGACTTGTTCGTAGTGTGATCAACGTTCGGGCTAGTTGTAGATGTGTTTGGAAGCATCTCGTAACATTGTAATGTTATTTTGGGCAAATTGAATGAATTGAACGAAATGACTCGAAAAAAGATTCGTTCATCTCGATGAACGAGACTCAAAGGTCCGAGTCAGTAAAATGATCCAAACTTCCCATCACTATCCTGAATTGCAGAAATGTGGCAAAATATCTTTGGACACCTCAGATTATTAAGCGCAAAGATGCTTTCTATATTTGGATCCACTTACATATGCGAATGCTTATTTTCTTCAGTGACGTCGAATGACACGCATCCGGTCACGTTTCCATGCTCTAAAAATAATAGTAATACATCTAATTGTAATAGTTAACATAATATCTGGTTAGTTTGCGTTGATGACGTCATTCAACTAATATGCAGCCCGTAAGAATTGAACTTGGATATAGTACGGCCCACTGAAAAAGGTTGAGAACCCCTGACTATAATCTAGAAAACCCGCATACTTTTTGGAAGTTAGTCTGCATGTTTATTTTATTTGTTTTCGATAGGAATGACCTATGTTTAAAATAAAAAAGTACAAGGGACAGACCATGCAAACAAATTCAATGCAACTTTAGACAGTATTTACCTATCTTCTTGAGTTTGCAGTCATTATTCACCCCAAATTAAATGTTGTCTTTTCAAAATGCATGTATTTTCAAACCTGTATGACGTAGTTTCTTCTGAAACCATTTGATAATAAAACAAATACAAAAGGTCACACCAAGAAAGAGAGTCAACCAGGTTTGGAACAACATTAGGGCGGGTAAATGATGAGGGAATTCTGTGTGAGATTTGAGAGTCATGATAAATTCTGTGTGAATCATGTTAATGTTAAATTAACCATTGTTTTAGGCACATTTGATGGGGGAATTAAAATGGACCTCATAAAATACTGTTAACTTATCAAAAGATGATAACACTATGGGTAACATCAATGTGAATTTGACCCAGCTTACAACTTTCTGAGTTTTTAACAATTTTACATTTAACTTATAAAAATATATGATAAAGCTTGTGCTTGTCTTGGAGAGATGAATACTGCTAATATATAACACCTAACTGTTTATTGTTTTTGTTTTGTTTTTTAGATCAAGCATTGGAACATGAACAATGTTTAGGGGGCAGAGCAGGCACCAACAGAGAAACAAGCCCATCACTAGTAAGTATCATTTGAAATATATTTTCAAATAATAGTACTTTGTCAGTACTTTGTCATTTTTAACAGACACAATTTACTAAAAAAAAAGATCTCCTTCATGCCATCCCAGATGTATAAAGCTAACTTTCAGGGTTCCCACGGGTCATGGAATTTCTGGGATGTCATGGAATGTTACAAAGTCTATTCTAGACATTGAAAGTCAGGGAATTTTATAGATTTTGTCTAAGTCATGGAATATCAGGGAATTTTTTTATTGCTTTACATTTTACTTTCCATTCATCAAAAAAAAAAAAAGATTCTATACATTTTTTAATAGGTGTTGCTAGACCTGAATCTTTTGGTTATGTTATTAGTCTTAACAAAGTACAGTTTTTCAACACATATTATACAGTAATAGTAAAAACAGTTCAGTCATGTGTTCACGCTGAATCGATGAAATTATATCAGCTGTGCTTTCTCTCGCATTCAGCATGTCCCTAGTCTTTTTCATCTCAAAAAATTTTATGTTATTGTTATTTATAGGTCATGGAAATTCAGCTTTTTTTTGTCAGTGAAAGTCAGGGAGTTTGGCATTTGGCTTACTGTACATTCACACCGAAAGCGGCGAGAACGTCAAAGTAGCCGGAAGTCATTCATTTTCGGAAGCCCATTCGGATTTCCAATTATTTGCAATGTTTTCTTATTAGTAACTCGCCAGAAACTTTTTAATTTATGTTCCTATAAATTAAAAAGTTTCTGGCGAGTTACTAATGTGCATCAATGTTATATATATATTTTTTCTTTAAAAAAAGCTAATTTAATGCGACAATACAAAACAGTATTGCTGCTTCAGAATATTTTAGGCATATGGACACATAGTGGAGCAAAGCCACACCATATGCAACTAGATCTTCCGTAGTTAAGTAAATTTGATAATAGGCGTGCAACATCTTCACGCTAGAAAGCATGTTTTATGCGGGAATGTAACTGATATGCTGCAACGTCCCCTTTAAATACTAGATCAATGTTGCGAATTTTGACGCTCTCACAGACTGCTGTGTTTTTCACAAAAGAAGTTCGCTTGTGAACTTTACAATGCATTTGGTTTATTTTGTGTATAGACTTTTTGGACCTTCAGCACTTTGGTGTCTAATCACTTGTATTATATACCACATTAGTAGACATACAGTAGATGGATCATTTTTCTAAAAAAAAAAATCTAAAAGGGTTCATTTGAAGAAAGTCATACACCTTTGGAATATCATGGGAGAGAATAAAGGTAAGGAGAATTTAAATGGATGGTTTACTCAAAAATGAAAATTGCTCCATAGTTTACTCACCCTCAAGCCCTCCGAGGTGTATGACTTTTTTCTTTTAGACAAAACTGAAGTTATGCATAAAATTTATCCTGTCACTTCTAAATTTGATAATGGTAGAGAATGGGGAGTGAGATTTTGAATTCAAAAAAAGTGCATCCATCCATCAAACTACACATGGCTCTTAAGGGTTACTCAAGATCTTTTGAAGCGAATCAATTGGTATTTGTATGAAAGAAAATTCATAGAGCATTATATAAAATGTCAAGAGCATTATATTTCCTACTTTGATAAAGGCATGTTAAACTTGTAAATCATTTGTTAAGGTCTTTTTTTTTGGTAAATGTCTTTTTGGAGCAAGGGCATGATATTTAAACTTTTTTCCTTTTAGATATTATTTCATGACATCCAGTGAGCATATGATGATACCTCTATTGCTGTGATACTTCCATTGTTGTGAATCTACATGCTCTTTCTTTTAGTGATTTTGCTATTTTTCCACCAGACAAAACTATTAACTGCAGCACAGTTTGAATAAATATTAATCATGTTTAAAGCAAAGGTGAATAAATTGAAATTGTTCCTTTTGAAAACTTTTCAGAGTGTCTTAGTGTGTTATTTTTTTCTTTCCAGATGCACAAAGATCCAGCTGATTACTGGCGGTTTGGAGGATTGATCTTAATGTGGTGTATATATGTCATTTCTGGTATGGAATCATGGATCTACTAATGTATGTTTTGATTTTACAGTGTATCCGGAAAGTATTGATAGCGCTTCATTTTTCCACATTTTTTATGTTACAGCCTTATTCCAAAATTAATTAAATTCATTGATTTCCTCAACATTCTACACACAATCCCCCATAATGACAATGTGAAAAAGAGTTTTTGAAATTGTTGCAAATTTATTAAAAATAAAAAAGCTGAAAAATCACATGTACATCAGTATTCACAGCCTTTGCTCAATACTTTGTTGATGCACCTTTGGCAGTAATTACAGTCTCAAGTCTTTTTGAATATGATGCCACAAGCTTGGCACACCAGTCTTTGGGAATTTTTGCCCATTCCTCTTTGCAGTACCCCTCAAGCTCTCAGATTGGATGGAAAGCAACAGTGTACAGTAGGCATGGGCCGGTATAAGATTCTGGCAGTATGATAAACTTGGATATAAATATCACAGTTTCACAGTATTGTAATTACTGCTCTAAAATATACTTTTGAAATGTCTGGGTAAAAAACAAAAACGTTTTCCCCTTTGAACACAATACATTTTATTTTGAGAAATATTTCAAAGATTTTGGAGCAGTAAACATGTCAGGCTAAATAATTCAAATGAATCATTGACTTCTGCTGTCTTTATTAGTTTTAAAAACACAAATTTCATAACAATTTAAAACGGCATCTTTAGAGATACTGTTGTCCTAAAAACAAACCAAAAAAAAGTAAATAAAAACTTACACATACCTTAGGAACGGTATAGCAGAACATTTTGATGGTTTCAAAACCTTGACTTTTCCAAACTGCGGTATACCTTGAAAACAGTCATAGGCAACGTCCCATGCCTAGTGTACAGCCATTTTCTCCAGAGATGTTCAATCGGATTTAGGTCTGGGCTCCTGTTGGAAGATGAACCGTCGCCCTAGTCTTAGGTCAAGAGCACTCGGAAGCAGCTTTTCATTCAGAATGTCTCTGTACATTGCTTCATTCATCTTTCCCTCCATCCTGACTGGTCTTCCAGTTCCTGCTGCTGAAAAACCTCTCCACAGCATGATGCTGCCACCACCATGCTTCACTGTAGGGATGCTATTAGCCTGGTGATGAGCGCTGCCAGGTTTTCTCCAAGCGTAACACCTGGCATTCACTTCAAAGAGTTCAATTTTAGTCTCATCAGTCCAGCGAAATTTGTTTCTCATGGTCTGAGAGTCCTTTAGATGCCTTTTGGCAAATTCCAGGCAGGCAGTGGCTTCCGTCTGGCCACTCTTCCATACAAGCCTGATTGGTGGATTGTTTCCTAGATGGTTGTCCTTCTGTAAGGTTCTCCTCTCTCCACAGAAGAATGCTGGAGCTCAGACAGAGTGACCATTGGGTTATTGATCCCTTCCCTGACTAAGGCCCTTCTCCCCCGATCACTCAGCTTAGATGGCCGGCCAGCTCTAGGAAAAGTCCTGATGTCCTGATCTTCCACTTACGGATGATGGAGGCCACTGTGCTCATTGGAACTTTCAGAGCAGCAGAAACTTTTCTGTAACCTTCCCCAGGCTTGTGCCTCGGGACAATCCTGTCTCGGAGGTCTACAGACAATTCCTTTGTCTTAATGCTTGGCTTGTGCTTTGACATGCACTGTCAACCCTGGCAGCTTATATAGACAGGTGTATGTTTATTCAAATCATCTCCAATCAACTGAATTTACCACAGGTGAACTCCAGGTAAGCTGCTGAAACATCTCAAGAATGATCAGTGGAAACAGAATGTACCTGAGCTCAATTTAGAGCTTCACGGCAAAGGCTGTAAATATTGATGTACATGTGATTTTTCAGGTTTTTTATTTTTAATAAATTTGCAACAATTTCAAAACTCTTTTTCACATTGTCATTATGGGGGATTGTGTGTAGAATGTTGAGGAAATAAATTAATTTAATTTGTTTTGGAATAAGGCTGTAACATGGAAAAATGTGGAAAAAGTGAAGTGCTATGAATACTTTCTGGGTGTACTTATTAATTCCTTGTATATTTAGAATTCTGAATTAAAAGACAGTGTAATGTTAATTATCAAAACCTTACAGTTGTAAAGAGAATATTGTGGAAAACAATATCAAATTTATTTGAAAAATACAGTTTAAAAATGGCAAGATGAAATCATGATCTCATCATGATATTGACCCTAATGCTGCGTTCACACCAGACGCAGAAGAAGCGTCAAGCGTGAGTGATTTACCTGTTAAGTCAATGCAAAGACACAAATAGACATCCTGCGGCGCAATACGCACGAATGACATGATTTGCGTGAAGCGCTCGCGAGTTTAGCATTTTGCGCGCCGCGTTAACCAATCAGGAGCTTTCTCTTGTAGGGGCATGTTTTTGATGTAGCACCTGTTGTTGGTGTCCTTCTGCCGACACAGGACAACAATTGATCGAACTGGGCTTGGTTCAGTCGGAAGCATTGATAAAATCTTCCATCATCCACGTTAAGAATCTGGAGGAGTTTATGAACTCACAGAGCTGGGTGCACCTCTGAAAGGATTTAGTGGACTCAGACACAGCTCCAAATGAATCGACGCTGTTTTTCAGTCTTCATAAAGCACATAAACACAGTTATTTTATCAATAAAATCCATGTTAGCCATTTAGCAACGAAGCTACAGTCACCGGGCAGACAGAAGCCCTGCCCATGATGCGAATCTGCATCTATTGCTCAGTGAATTTGACGCGCGAATAAAGCGAGTAAACTTAAAATGTTCACGCATCTATTTATGCATGAATGGTGCGATTTATCTGCACGTACTGCGTCTGGTGTTAACAGCATAACACAGAGAAAATTCCATTATTGGTTTTTAGTTGCTCCTGTGTTTTCTGAAAAACTATTTGAAATAAAAAATTACCTGATAATGTAAATTTTCTATCAATACATGAAATGTTTAGGATCAATAGTGATGTGAAACAGTGAAAATCAAGTAGTTGTATAAGTTGTCAGTATATCTTAAGTTTACCATAATCCTATAGTCTGAGAATTTCATGAAACTGTTGTGCTTTTATTTACTGTAGTAAATGTTCCATTTCATGTAAGATTTAAGGAACTGAGTCATTTCATTTACCTTAAACTTCTATATGTCTTGCATAATTTAAATATGTAAAATTTAAATTTTTATTTAAAATAAAATGTAACAACTGTAATTTTGAAGTTGTGAGAATTTTAATCAGTTGTATCTTGTATGTTGTTGTTTTTTCCAGACTTTATTGATCCAAAATAAAACTGTTAAATTACAACCGCATGTCTTGGCATTTATTAAAGGTGTTTAATCATAATGATTAAGGGTAAATTCTGGTAAATAACATTGTTTTCTCTTGAACTTTTAGTGCAGTCACTTTATTGAAAGTGTTGATCATAACAATCTCAGAAAATTTTGTAAAATAACTTTTTTTTTGTAAAACTCTTAGTGTGTAACTTTATTGAATGTATTTGATCATATAATCTAGACAAAGTCTGTAAAATAACAGTGTTTCTTTGTAAAACTCTTATTGTGTAACTTTATTTAATGTATTTGATCGTAATAATCTAGGAAGAGTCTGTAAAATAACAGTGTTTCTTCGTAAAACTCTTATTGTGTAACTTTATTTAATGTATTTGATCGTAATAATCTAGGAAGAGTCTGTAAAATAACAGTGTTTCTTTGTAAAACTCTTATTGTGTAACTTTATTTAATGTATTTGATCGTAATAATCTAGGAAAAGTCTGTAAAATAACAGTGTTTCTTTGTAAAACTCTTATTGTGTAACTTTATTTAATGTATTTGATCGTAATAATCTAGGAAGAGTGTGTAAAATAACAGTGTTTCTTCGTAAAACTCTTATTTTGTAACTTTATTTAACGTATTTGATCGTAATTATCTAGGAAAAGTCTGTAAAATAACAGTGTTTCTTCGTAAAACTCTTATTTTGAAACTTTATTTAACGTATTTGATCGTAATTATCTAGGAAAAGTCTGTAAAATAACAGTGTTTCCCTGTAAAACTCTTATTTTGAAACTTTATTTAACGTATTTGATCGTAATTATCTAGGAAAAGTCTGTGAAATAATAGTGTTTCTTCGTAAAACTCTTATTTTGAAACTTTATTTAACGTATTTGATCGTAATAATCTAGGAAAAGTCTGTAAAATAACAGTGTTTCTCTGTAAAACTCTTATTTTGAAACTTTATTTAACGTATTTGATCGTAATAATCTAGGAAAAGTCTGTAAAATAACAGTGTTTCTTTGTAAAACTCTTATTTTGTAACTTTATTTAACGTATTTGATCGTAATAATCTAGGAAAAGTCTGTAAAATAACAGTGTTTCTCTGTAAAACTCTTATTTTGAAACTTTATTTAACGTATTTGATCGTAATAATCTAGGAAAAGTCTGTAAAATAACAGTGTTTCTCTGTAAAACTCTTATTTTGAAACTTTATTTAACGTATTTGATCGTAATAATCTAGGAAAAGTCTGTAAAATAACAGTGTTTCTCTGTAAAACTCTTATTTTGAAACTTTATTTAACGTATTTGATCGTAATAATCTAGGAAAAGTCTGTAAAATAACAGTGTTTCTCTGTAAAACTCTTATTTTGTAACTTTATTTAACGTATTTGATCGTAATAATCTAGGAAAAGTCTGTAAAATAACAGTGTTTCTTCGTAAAACTCTTATTTTGAAACTTTATTTAAC
Organism: Danio kyathit; assembly: GCA_903798195.1. Lineage (NCBI taxonomy): Eukaryota > Metazoa > Chordata > Actinopteri > Cypriniformes > Danionidae > Danio > Danio kyathit. The sequence goes on from LR812525.1 coordinate 44,292,140, forward strand.
GTATTTGATCGTAATAATCTAGGAAAAGTCTGTAAAATAACAGTGTTTCTTCGTAAAACTCTTATTTTGTAACTTTATTTAACGTATTTGATCGTAATAATCTAGGAAAAGTCTGTAAAATAACAGTGTTTCTTCGTAAAACTCTTATTTTGAAACTTTATTTAACGTATTTGATCGTAATAATCTAGGAAAAGTCTGTAAAATAACAGTGTTTCTTCGTAAAACTCTTATTTTGAAACTTTATTTAACGTATTTGATCGTAATAATCTAGGAAAAGTCTGTAAAATAACAGTGTTTCTTCGTAAAACTCTTATTTTGTAACTTTATTTAACGTATTTGATCGTAATAATCTAGGAAAAGTCTGTAAAATAACAGTGTTTTTCTGTAAACATTTTAATGAAAATATCTGTAAATTTATTATTTTTACACTTTATTTCAACAAAGAAATTTTACCGTAATTTTAGGGTTTTTGTTTGGCAGCCGTAGCTGCCAGTCATTTACCTTTTTTTTACGATTTTTTTTTTTACAGTGGGGCTAATAATTTTTACCTTAAAATGGTGTTTAAAAAAATTTAAAACTGCTTTTATTCCAGCCGAAATAAAACAAATAAGACTTTCTCCAGAAGGAAAAATATTATCAGACATACTGTGAAAATGTCCTTGCTCTGTTAAACATCATTCATGAAATATTTAAAAAATAAAAAATCAAAAAAAATCAAAGGGGGGCTAATAATTCTGACTTCAACTGTATGTGCATAACCGTAGCAACAATCGTAATTTTATGTAATAAACCTATACAATGAACATTCATGAATGTCAGTAAAGTGGCACAACTGACTCTGGATGGTCACAAGATAAATAATAACTTGATGGAAAAAATAATAAAATTATAAAAATATCATGTCTTGATCACATTATTCGTACAATATGAACATACTTTTTCAGCAAAGTAGGATTTTAGCAGTGTGCTCAAGCACTTTGCTATTTTAGGTGCAGCTGTGCTGTAGCGTTTCATGTGAAACAAGGTTTAGACTAGAGAGATTATTACTAAATGTGTTCTTCATTCACACCAGCATGTCATGGTGGGGATGGGTGATAATAATAGAGTGCTGCAGTCGTGATGTCAAAACCCAGAAAATTAATTTGCCGCTGGTGTCCTTGAGATTTTTTTTTTTTTGTATGACATTGTTTTCCCCCAAATGAGTAAAACCTTACCATAACTTAACAATAATTGAAACACTTACACCCAAACATTTATATGCAGTTACTTATTACAAAGAGGTTTTTGAAAATAAACAACTGATTTAAAATAGTTATAGTGTTGGTGTAATTTCATTAGTAACTTACTCATGTTTTTGATAATTATGAACACATTTGATAAATATTAATACAAATACTATTTTTTGTTCTTAATATGGATCTATATTTCATCCTTGAATATTCACCTTGGGTGGCGCGGTGGCGCAGTGGGTAGCGTTGTCGCCTCACAGCAAGAAGGTCGCTGGTTCGAGCCTCAGCTGGGTCTGTTGGCATTTCTGAGTTGCAGATGGATTGCAGCTGGAAGGGCATCCACTGCATAAAACTTATGCTGGATAAGTTGGCGGTTCATTCTACTGTGGTGACCCCTGATTAATAAAGGGACTAAGTCGAAAGAAAATAAATGAATGAATGAATATTCCTCTTAAAATTCCCTCAAAAATGAAAATGTACACCATATTTTCTCACCCTCAAGTATCTACAGACTTTAATAAGATTATTTCTTCAGCAGAACACAAAATAAGATATGATGGAAAATGTTGGAAACCAGCAGCGATTGATTTCCACAGTAGGAACAAAAAATACTTTGGTAGTCAGTGGCTACTCTCCAATATTATTAAAAATCTATTTTTTTTTTTTCTTTAACAGAAAAAAAAACAAATTAAAACAGGTTCAAAACAAGAAGAGGGTGAGTTAACCATGACAGAATTTTCTTTTTTGGTTGAATTATCTCTGTGCCCCCTTACATGCCTTTACATGCCATGTGCTATATGGCAAATTTCGGAGAGTGAAAGCATTTGACATTAAGACATTGTGGACCAAAAAAATAAAGTAAATATCTTTTTAGCTGTCTTTGTTTTCGAGGTCCTTAAATGCTCAAATGATTCACTGAGATAGTAGTCCAAATAAATCAAAGCAAATCGATTCAGACCATTTTGAAACTAATTTGGCCAATTCACTGAGAAATAAATAAGAATGATTCACTGACACTGCTAATTCTCAAATAGTTCATTCACATTAGTTCTTTTAAATAGCCAACAGAAATACAAGACATACATCAAGCTCAGGGATGTTTGATAACCTCAAGTGTATACACTGAAAAAAAATGATTCACTGGATTTACTTTAAATTAGTAGGGTAAATGGTTTATATTTTTATTTTATTTTATTTTTTATTGAATTTTTATTACATTTTATATGGGCTGAATTTAAACAATCTAATAAAATGTACTTATGTTCAACTTAATTTGTTTGTTTAAATGCAGCCCCTATAAATTGTTTGCAACCACTTACCTTTAAAAATAAAAGTAAATCCAATGAATCATTTTTTACCCTGGGTACATCATAAGTATACAGTCCTAAAATAATAATAATAATAATAATAATAGGGGCGTCATGGCGGCGTAGTGGGTAGCACGATCACAGCAAGAAGGTCACTGGTTCGAGCCTTGACTGGGTCAGTTGGCATTTCTGTGTGGAGTTTGCATGTTCTCCCTGTGTTCGCGTGGGTTTCCTCCAGGTGCTACGGTTTCCCCCACAGTCCAAAGACATGCGGTACAGGTGAATTGGGTAAGCTAAATTGTCCGTAGTGTATGTGTGTAAATGAGGGTGTAGGGATTTTTTCCAGTGATGGGTTGCAGCTGGAAGGGCATCCGCTGAGTAAAACATGTGCTGGATAAATTGGCGGTTCATTCCGCTTTGGCGACCCCAGAATAATAAAGGGCCTATGCTGAAAAGAAAATGAATGAATGTATAATAATAATAATAATAATAATAATAATAATAATAATAATAATAATAATAATAAACAGTGTGTAAAAACTGCCTTAAATGTACATTACACCATCTTTAAATCAACAAGAGTATCATACACTACTTACTGTATATTGACTTTCTTGTTTATCACTGATTTTCAGTTTAGGTTTATGCAGTTTAGGATACAAAGTGTCGCATTGAAGCAATTCATGCGTTTTGCCATTTAAGACAATTTACATTAAGGACCAATTGAAATAAAAAAAGCCTTTAAAATAAGACTGCTCGTCACATGGCAGCCATCAATTTACATGACATGATAGACTATAATGTAAATGAATAGACCTTGTTTGATAGACATTAATTAATCGCAATATGAGAACGGAAGACACAAAAGGCAAGGAAGAAAAATCTAAATATTCTTCCCAAATGAAGCGAGTACTCGCATATAATCAGTCAGAATCCTACTTAACAAATCCAGCCAATGATGGATTGAGCAGTGGAGTTGTTTGGTTTGGTCAGATAAGGAGAATTCCAGATGGAGGTGTAGACAGCAAGATAAAACACATCAACTTAATCCTAATCCTGTTTCATAACAGTGCTGAATTGCCTGAAAAGAATATGTATTTATGTAAATTAGATTCCAACGACCCTGATGTGAATATATAGTCAGCCAAAAAAAATGTGATATTTATGTATGTGAAGAATATTAGCATACTGATTTACACATTTTCACTTAATGCTAAAACAGAGTCACAATTACAATTAAATTAAAATAATGTTGACTAAATAATGAACAATTACTCTGGCTTTTAAGCAGACAATCTCCACATTCATTCTGTAATACACATAATTAATGCACATGGAATGACTTTTTTTCCCCATGTTTTGACCACCACTGTGTTGCTATGCTCTGAGTGTGTGAGTATGTGTTTATGTACATTGCCCCTGGTTTATTACGCTCTTGGTTTCATTCAATTTGTCATGTGTTTGACTGTGTTGATGAGGCTGCAGTGGTGCTGGGGCTATTTATCACACGGTTCCTATAATGCACTAATTCTGTGTTCATGATCTTCAGAGGGTTCATCCATCAATATCAGGTTGACAGAATCCCCTCCTCCACCCGTGTCTGTAACCCCGCCTCCCCCCAAAGCCGTCTGTAAACATATGGGCCTCATTTTTTCATCAGTGTCCTAAATTTCACACAATCGCTCCATCTTACAAATCCAAACAAGCTGAATAGGACATTTGATGAATGGCATAAAAACACGCACCAGACTATACAGACTTAATGCCATTAGTTATTGAGTAAATAATTTACTTAAATTAATCATTATTTTAAACAGAAATGCAAGCACTAAAGCTAAACAGACACAAATCTAATAAGCAAGGCACATAAATCATATTGGATTGTTTGTATAGGGTATGATAAGATGTATTCCATTTAAAATCACATTTGCAAATTAAATTTTATATATAATAAAATGTCACTTTAAGCTGTATAGAAGTAAATTAATTAATTAAAACTATTATGATTAGAAATGTGATAAAAAAAATCTGCTCTTCATTAAACAATAATTGGGAGAAGAAATAAACAGGGGGACTAATAAACAAAATAAAAATAAACAGGGGAGCTAATAATTCAGGGGATTTAATAATTCTGACTTCAACTGTATATATATATATATTGAGGTTTAGAATTATTAGCCACCCTGAATTATTAGACTGCTTGTTTATTTTTTCCCCAATTTCTGTTTAATGGATAGAAGATTTTTTCAACACATTTCTAAACATAATAGTTTTAATAACTCATTTCTAATAATGCATTTATTTTATCTTTGCCATGATGACAGTAAATAATATTTGACCAAATATTTTTCAAGACACATCTATACAGCTTAAAGACTTTTAAAGACTTAACTAGGTTAATTAGGTTAATTAGGCAGGTTAGTGTAATTAGGCAAGTTATTGTATAACCATGGTTTGTTCTGTAGACTATCGGAAAAAAAAAAATATAGCTTAAAGGTCTAATTCTCGAATCTGATTGGCTGATAGCCGTGCGATATTCTGCAATAACACCACTAGTACAGCCTCCTCACCCTTCTGTATTAACAATAAACTCACTACAGTTTGACAAATATTGCAGCTGTTGGACAACAAATGTACTTTTGAGGCTTTTTAGGTGAGAATATGGTTGTTTAAATTGCAACTATGCAGTTTATTTATTAGGTACAGTGCCTATTTTAAATATTTATAATTTCGGAGATACAGCACGTTGGCATCCATCAGCTTGTCATACTGAGCAGAGCAAAGACGGTTGATGTTCTGCCACAAGATGGCGATAGAGACCTCATAATAAGCCCTTACATGAGAAAAACTCAGCGTAACTTTAAATTACAGCTGATCAAATCATTCTAAACACACTCTAAGTCTATCTCTCTCTTTTGTATGTTGTAGTGCTGTATTTATACCATAGTAATCTTGTAGTCTTTGCTTCGCTTTGGCTTTTTCATGGTAAATTAATGTGAGATCCTGATTGCAATAGAGAAAATCTGGGAAATGTCTCTAGACTCATGGCATCTGTTTTGTCATCACTTTAGACATTATGCTAGAGAATCATTCAAATACTAGCTCTAAAGTGACGTTTACTAGGTCTAGCAACGGTTTCTGCTGTTCTGACGTCAGCTGCAGATGTAAATGAATGGCGGAAGAAAGTAGTTGCTCATACAAAAGGGTTTTTAGACTCTCCGTGTTTGATTTTCTTTTTTATATACATGATTATGCTGTCAAACTGTTGTATAAACACAATATTACAAGAGTAGCAGTGCGATATGGCTATATATCATCATTGGTGGGGCACTAAGTCCCTGACAAGGCATGCCTCCCACCAGTGCTGATATATATATATATATATATATATATATATATATATATATATATATATATATATATATATATATATATATATATATTAATCGTTTCTTCGGTGCACCGCGATGCAGACGCGGACAATTCGCTATCGGTTCAGTAATAATCATAACCGGTTATTATACTGACGTCATTTATCTCACATGCGCTATGTCGCCGTAGCTTACTATGGCGAGGGAGGCGAGCCGCGAGCGCGATTATTTACAACGCTCTAACTACGAAAACCACACAATGTGCACAATTTCACTGCTTGTGTGTTTGCTGAACACTGTTTCACTGAAACTTACAGCAAAAGCCCCTATTTCACGGCGATTAAGAGAATGGAAGTAATCTCCATTTCTCTCTCTCTCTCTCACTGTGGGCCATGAGCGCATCTGTGTAGAGCACCAGCGTGTAAGAGCCAATCGCAGCCCTTTCTGTTCAGCGCGTGACCAATCAAAGGGGTGTAAGAAAGAACTTGGAAGACAAGGCTCAGAAAGCAGGCGGGATATTTATATTTGTTTATTTGCTATAGACTATTTCAATGTGGTCATGTCATTGGCCCATGAACATTTCCTGCTTGACTTTAAACTATTTCCTAACTGTAACAAGAGGCAATTCAATCATAACTTGACTTTAAATCAGTTGTCATAACACGATTTATCAATATGTGGACCTTTTTGGATTCTCAGAAGCAATGGAAATAAAAAATGTAAAACAGGAAATACGTTAGGACCATTGTTTTTGTTTACATCCCTCGAAATGGTCTATAAATGCTTGTGTTGTTTAAAGGTACAGTTTATATATCTGACTGTTTGTATTAAAGGACAAAATTGTTTTACAAATAGTATATACATATATTTATACATTTTAATACAAGAATTGTTGTGCTGTGAAGAAAATAAAAAACTGTGTATGGAAAGAATCGTCAATGCACCGTGATGCACCGAGATATCGAATTGAACCGAATTGATGGCATGATAATCGTAACCGAACCGAACCGTGAGACCAGTGTAGGTTCACACCTCTAATATATATATACATATATATACATATATATATATATATATATATATATATATATATATATATATATATATATATATATATATATATATATATATATATTTAGTATTAATATTATTATTATTATATTATTATTATTATTATTAATATTATTATTAGATTATATAATATAATGTTATAGTTTGTCATAATAACAATTGCTTTCATTTGTTGTGATAGAAAATCATGGCTATTCCACCAAATATTGATTTCTTAACTCTTCTGAAGTTAACATATAGTATTGTCTGAAAAAGAATGTAAACATGTCAAAAACATAAAGTAGTATGTTTTTGCTATTTTATGCTCAAAAAAGGCTGCAAAGTATGTAATTGACAACATTTTTATATTTTGAAGGAATGTCATCAGTAGTACAGAATAAAGCAAAGACAGACACATACATATAAATTAAAAGACAAACAGAATTTTCAAATGGTCTTTTTTTCTATTGCTGCATGAATACGGATGAATATATCAATGAATATATGAATAATATTGCAGAGAAATGGGTAAAACCTAGTGGTTTGAAGGGTAGTGGAAAATGTGAAGATTTAAAATGACATTTGAATATAGTCTTTTAATATGCCATCGTGTGATTGTTGTTCTAAACATACCTGACAAGATTTTTCTTTAATATATAAACTAATGTTACACTGAATGAACGACAATGATATCAGTTCACAGCAGTTAGTAAATTGTGTCTCCTTTTTATGACTGTATGATTATGTGGTAAAGATATTAATTTAGATACTTCTGATGTAGTTTTTGTGAATACACTGGTTCTCTTATTACATCCCAGCTGTGTTAATTGCTGCTATGAACAATGATGAGGTCTGAGCAATCAAAAAACAATTACAACTGAGTTTGTATTTAATAAAGGATGCTGATAATGATGGTATTAAACATTACTTAGCCACCGTATTCTGCTGCTGGAGAGCTGGTGTGTTCTTCAGGATATGAGAGGTGAAAGAAATGATCCAGGCGGCAGAAATGAAATGGCAGAGCTCTCTGTGATGTGAAAACAGAGAGGCTGGCGGTGGGGAAAGGTCAGAACACATGTAGTGGAGATGTCTTCTGAAAACGCTCTGCCACAGACGGCTTGTACTTAATGATGAGGTGGACCAGGAAGCAAGAGAGCGTTTTCATTAGACCTTTGCTTTGAATCAAAAGCGTAAAAGGAGCAAATTCATGTACAACTGAACTAGACACTATTTAATAGCTGGTTTATTTTTTCAATAAATGTTGTGCTATTAACATATTTAATTTAGTGAGATTGTAATAGAGACTATAAAGAAGGTTGCATTTATTTAAAAAAATATTATATGTTATGTCATTTATTTATTTATTTATTCATTCATTCATTTATTTATTTATTTATTTATTTATTTATTTATTTATTTATTTATTTATTTATTTATTTATTTATTTATTTATTTATTTATTTACGTGATGACATTTTAATATTTTTTTTTTTAATCCAGCAATTGTTCCAGGCTTTAGGATCACTTGATCCTTTAGAAATCATTATAATATATTGATTTGTAGCTTGAGTAACATTTTGTAGCACTTTATTTTACAGTCCATTGCAGTTCCATTATGCTAATGCTATGCTTTTATTATAGCAATTACAATAACTGGGTAATAACTATAGGTACTAACTAGGCACTAACCGTACCTCTAAACTTAATCTTAGCATACCTTATATTAACCAGTGTTGTAAGCCATGTTCTATTGTAAAATAAAGTGTATTACGAACATTTGTAATAAAAATGCATAGGACATAACTTTCAGAGGCATTTTTATTTAATTATTTTTGTGCACACGTGTGTTTAAATGAATTAGGCCATGTGATTTAGTAAGGTTTGTGATTTTGCTGATATATGTGCCATTGTTTAATGCCGAGCATTTAATGCCAGGAATTAAGAAAATAATCTGCTGTGTCTATGTTCTTTAACTCATAGACTATGTTCTTAATTCAACAGAACTGCACTGTTCAAGTACATGGCGTTTTTACTAAATTGTCTCATAATGTCAAAACTATTTCATACATTTTTCCCTTAAAAAAATAGTGTATTATATTTAATGCATTATTCACCTTTAATTTTGAGCTCATACCCTTCCCTCTTCGAAGAAACTCTTCTCATGCAGGAGATACATTGATTTATACTAACTCTTGCAAACCTTCTCTGTGCCACCAATCTGTCTTGTTTAAACTAAACATTAACATATTATATCATTCTGTCATTCCGTCAAAGTATTGTCCTGTATTTCTGCCATATTTATATCTTTCTATGAAACATGGCAGTAACACCTGAGAGCCGATCCTCCCAACCCAGGCTCATTCTGAAAACATACCGCTATATACATATCTGCAGAGCACAAAATACGTTCCAGGAGGTACGTTTTTTTTGCAGTTTTTGTTTTTGCGAATCCATTTTTGCGAGGCCGCTGTGTATGCTTTTTGAGATCTCAAATTTCTCTAGTGAGTGCCATTCGTGCCTGCTGTTCTCAAGTAAATCCACCAGAGGCTGCTGTCCTTCCCTAAACCCAACCAATAGTGTTTTCAAAAGCAATCCAGAAAAAGAAAAGCCCTCGCCTGTTTTTTACCATGTTTTCAGATTTTACCAGGTTCTCACCCTGTTATTTACTTGTTTATTTTATTTTTTGGCATCTGTTATTGTCTTGCCTGCTTTCTGTAACGTTCTTCACTGGACTCAAACCCGTCGTCATGGTCAACTCCTCTCTGCGTCTCAAGTCCATGACATATATGGCGAGCTACTGGACAAACTGGTAACAGCCGGAAAGCCATCCCTATGGAGATAAGTGGTCAGCTGGTAAATGTGAAAAGGAACAGCATCATACCGCCTCATAGCTTTCATTTTAAAGACGAAATGCAGCCATACGTACTTCTGGCTACATAATTTGCAATCTCCAGAAATGTATATAGGGTATGTCATTTCAGAATGAGCCTATGTTGGATCCTCCATATATGCATAGTGCTGCCAAACCACCAGGTGACGGGCGCATGCTCAATGTGAAGTGCTGTTTAGGAGAATTATGCTTTCATTTTATTTACCTTAAAATGAATATAAAAACTGCTACATTCCCTTTCTTTCTATTAAAACCATGCACCATTGCCCTTTCTATGCAACCTTCAAAACAGTACATTTACATAACAGTGTGTGACTATCAGACACACTCATAGTGATAAAGAGACACTGTTTCCTAAGCTGCTTCTGTACATGTGGTTTGAAGAGGAGTGAAATAGGCCACTGTATTGGCTGTTTTTAAACAGACAAATGCACATAATACCATGTAATGTCTGTCTTGTTTTATTTTAAACAACTAATTTTGTCTTTAATGCAACCAGGGGATGAGTGGACATTTTAAAAGTGGGGGGGACAGCTGTATGAAATCCAAAAGTTTACATTCTTAATCACCTTTTTCTAAATGGTCTATCTCTAAAAGTGAGGGGGACATATACCCCACCCCCCCCCCCCCCCCGGCCCCCCCGGTTGCTACGCCCCTGAATGCAACCCAGGCTGCCACTGTGTACGCTTTTTCAGATCTCAAACTACACAGACGTAAGCGGTCAGCTGGTAGCATGAAAAGAAACAGAAGCTGTCAGCGCCATCATCCCACCACGTAGCATTCGTTTTAAAGCCTGGGTTCATAATTCGCGCTCTCCAGAAATGTATATGGGGGTACATTTTTACAATGAACCTGTGTTGCCTAAATTAGCATAAATAGTTAGGAAAGCAATCAAATACTTGTCATTATAGATGTGTGCAGTCTTGTAGTGACACCTCTGTTATTTAATGTTAATCAAAAAATAAAAAAATTAAATCACTACTCTTCACTAAATAACTGGATTAATTTTAATCAGATTGCACATTTAATTTATACAGTGAAGAGAAGGGGAATGAGATTTGATAACTTGATTCAATTTCTAGGCCAATAATTTCAGTAGGCTAAACTAATTAATTTATTTGCAGCTTTTTTCTAATGTGTGTTATTTATTCTAGCGTTTGTAATTTCATTTTTTTTTCCTTTTTTAACCCTATCCGTTATCTTTCACAACATAATGTTAACAGGCATGAAAATATCACATACTGTGGTAAAAAAATAAAGGAGTTTCTGGTCTGTTTTTATTTGAGCTCCATTAAATGAGGCATTTACACCTAGGAACATTCTGTTGTGTTTACTATCACTCTCAGGGACTGTTTTTTTCTAGCATAACTCAGGGCTCACACTACAGGAGTTTTTAAATCTTAACCTATTATGAAATCTGGTTTTGCAGTGTAACATAAGGAGTATCTTTTTAAGATGTTGTTCTTTTATATCTCAAACAAGCTTACTGAGATTATTGTACCAGAGGGAGCAGCTCACATTATCTAATTGGGAAGAAGAAGAAGAATACTGGATGTGAACTAAATGTTTATGTTTGGCCTAACGGTTGGAGAGTCAGACTTGTGACACAAAGGTTGCAGGTTTGAGTCTCAGTACTGCCCAGAATTGAAGGTGGAGGGAGTGAATGTACTGTAGGTCCCCTCTTTCCTGCTTGAAACCATTTTGTTTATAGAAAAAAAACAAAAGCAGAAAAATTAAATGGATGTGGAAGAGAAAATTGTTGTGGACATGAGGTCTTTGTGGATAGCCTGGAGAACTGGAGGTAAGAATTGAACTGCCAATTACACTATCTGCTAATGTGCTATGATTGTTATAGCATTAACAGCTGGCTAGTTCAAATTAAACTCGGTTAATTTTTACATTTGCTAACCAGTACACTCCACAACCATCAGCATTCTCATCAGCTCTTCTCTTCTCTGGTTGTGGTACAGTTTTGATAGCACATATGCATCACATTTGCCACATTTAAAGAAGCTGTTCTTCCATCTCTGAAGTTTAACATATGTGGTGTGCATGTTTTATGATTAACATTTCAAAATGTCCATCCCTTCAATCTCCTTGTAGACTTGTTACTTACATGTTTGATATGATCATGGTGCCCCTAATTTCTGCAAGAGCAGATTGAAAGAAAGCAGATAATTTATGGTGAACAACAGAACTGATTCTGGACACAATTTTTGTCAGATAATCAGGAGTGTAAAATGTACCACTATATGCATTTCTGGAGAGCATCAAATACGTCCCAGGAGGTATGTTTTTTTGCAGTTCGTGTTTTCGTGAATCCACCATAGGCAGCTGTGTATGTTTTTTAGGATCTCAAATTTCTCTTGTTTCTCTCTTCGTGCCTGCTCTTCTCGTGTAAACCCACCAGAGGCCGCTGTCAACTGACATAATGACTGACTGACTGACTGTTCGACTGACCGATAGACTGACCCACCCTCCTCCTTCACTAAACCCAACTAACAGTGTTTTCAAAAGCACCGACCGACCTGCCCACCCACTTCCCTAAACTCAACCGACAGTTTTCAAAAGCAATACAGAAAAAGAAAAGTCGTCATCTGATTTTTACCACGCTTTCAGATTTTACCATATTCTCACCCTGTTATTTCATTGTTTATTTTATTTTTTGGCTTCTGTTTTTGTCTTACCCACTTTCTGGAATTGTTTTTTCGCTGGACTCGAACCCCGTCGTCATGGTCAGCTCCTCTCTCGTCTCAAGTTTGCTGATATACTGTATATGGCAAACTATCTAGAAAAAACTGGTAACATTGGGAAAGCGGAGGTAAGCGGTCAGCTGGTAAGCACGAAAAGAAACAGCGTCATACCGCCCCGTATCGTTTGTTTTAAAGACAAAATGCAGCCATACATACTTCTGGCTACATAATTTGCGATCTCCAGAAATGTATATGGGGGTACATTTTCAGAATAAGCCTGTGTTGCATATATGTATTGTTATGAATGAAGAATTTACATACAAAAGCCTCTAAATGACTTCTGAAATTTTCTTCTAAAATGAGCATTTTTCCCCACAGTATTCTTTATTTAGGTTCAGTAATCTCATTTAATTGATTTTAAAGTGAAATACATGTAACTGAATATAAACATAGGCTGAGAAAAGTGCTCAATTTAGAATAAAATTTTAGACGGTACTTACAGAGGTTTTGGATCTTAACTCTTCATATATAGTCAAACAAAAGTAAATACAGTAGGTACTAGTGTTGCACAATACTGGAATTTGGTACCAATCGATACTGAAATTTTAAAAACGTCCATTTCCCGCTGACATTTGAGCGGTACTGAGCATGTCCTTAAACAACGCTGATTTGCAGTTGTGTTCACGTGCTCAACAGAAATGGCTGTGAAGGTCATCAGTTCACTGAACTCACCGCTGTTTACTGAGTGTAACCACAGATACAGGGACACTGGAGCGTTTTAAAGCCACGATTCATCAGTGGATCGCTCGTATGTCAGCTTATAGACAAACCAGCTGATCGACATGACTTTGAAACATGCCAGTGTCCCTGTATCTGTGGTTACACTCAGTAAACAGCGGTGAGTTCAGTGAACTGATGACCTTCATGGCCAATCACAGTCATTTCTGTTTAGCACGTGAACACACAGACAAATCAGCGCTGTTTATGAACGTGCTCAATAGCTCTAAAATGTCAGCGGGAAATGGACGTTTTTAAAATTTCAGTATCGATTGGTCACGAATTCCAGTATTGTGAAAATCCAAGTACCTATCTTAAATAAATTTTATTAAATTTTAAAGATTGCGCACACTACAGAAGGTGCTGATTTATGCCTCATTTTTTGTCCTTTTTGTCATTGAGGACAAAGTTCTTTCTGTAAAGTGTTTATGACTTATGACTAAACTGGTCTAAAGCACAAGTCTGAGCCATCTCTCCTTTCTCTGCAATTGACCAGACTCTCTGAGAGACACATTTCCTGTTGGGGTTGTGTTTTGTGTTTCTGGGTCAGTGGCCTGGTTTTTGGGGGGTGAGGGTCTTTTGTAGAGAACCAGAGGCCTGATACAATAGAGACTCTTCAGCAGCTGCCCTGTTCTCAGCCTGCCAAATGAAGTGACCAAACCCTGATGAACTTTTCCCTATTGTTCTCCTGCTCTGCCATCCTTTTTCCCCCTCACTGGATTGGCAAACTCAAATCATTAGGCTTCATTGGAAGTGATGTACGGTTGGCTTTTGTTTGGCCAGTGCTGTTGTCATATCTTGTAATTCATTAGACACAGCAGAGTGCACAAACACAACTGGGACTGCACCGAATCAACCTTACATGCGTGTTGATTATGTAATGTTGAGAGTGCATGATGATGATGGTGGCGTACTGATTAGTGTTGATAAACGGCATCTGTTTAGCTCAAGCATACCTTTCATTTCTTCTAAATAAGGTGTGTTTTTTTCACATCATTGAACAGGGACTGTCTTGTCTGCGCCAGAATGGCATGGTTTATTTTGTGAGATGAAATGATTTTAGTGTTGAGTCACATGTTTTGTCTGCTTGAAAAAAAAAAAGTAAATGCTGTAAAATGTAATCTTCAGAAAATAGTTATTGTTGAATCTGTGGTATACGGTAGTTTGACATACTGTGGTGCAAACAAACTGTATACATTTTGATCTGTGCAACGTGTGAAATGTTTAGCCTCAGAGAAGGCGAGAAGCTGGGAGATTGTTGCAGAAATAATGTTATCCTGACAGTATAAATCAGCTCCAAAGTAAGGTAAACATTTGTGTTGCTGTCACATTTAATAAAGTGCCCTGGCATTTCAAGCAGCTTTGAAGAGTTGTTCAGCGCAATAAATAATATATCTAGCCTTGGACTTCAAGACCTCGCATGGAAGCGAACAGTAAATATTAAGAGGAATTTTGTGTTTTGAGTGCCGACTAGTCATCAGATTTAAAAACGAAACCTGCAAGGCTCTACTGTGTTCCCAGACATACGGCCCATTCTTCTCCATACTATAAAAAACGAAATTGCCTTGACAAAATACACAGTCTGTACTTCATACCATGTCAAAAAATGTGATCTAAGTTGGCATGGCAACAAATCTCCAGGGAAGGAAAAGGTCATAGTGGCTATAAATTCATTGCTTCGGTTAGAACGAGGTGGTTTCCTATTATCATCTCCATTCTGCAGTAGCTTTATTCTCTCTCTCTCTCTCTCTCTCTCTCTCTCTCTCATGCTCTTATAAATGTGGTGATTCACTACTCTGGAGCTAAACAAGCTGATGATTTTAATTTTCTGTTTTCAGAGTAATAAACATTGACATGAGAATGTGCCTCGGGCTCAGGCTCCTAATGAGAAAATGAAATTAGTTTTTCAGCTGACTGATCAGCAACATTTTACACATAATAATCAAGCATTTATTTGAGTGAGTGTGGGATCTTTCTGTTTAGAATGCTTGCATGTAGTC
Source organism: Danio kyathit (assembly GCA_903798195.1). NCBI lineage: Eukaryota > Metazoa > Chordata > Actinopteri > Cypriniformes > Danionidae > Danio > Danio kyathit. The sequence goes on from LR812525.1 coordinate 44,307,457, forward strand.
TGCAGAGGCGGACTTAGTGATTTGGGGGCCCTAAGAAAATCCAGATAAGGGGCCCTAGCATAAGCTACATTTCCATCCATCTATTTTTATGCGCATTTTGGATATGCACATATAAAAATGGTTGATGGAAACACCAAGATGCGCATTTTGGAAATGCGCATAAAACATATGCGCATAACTGAGTAGGATAAACTTTTGATTCGATAAAAAAAAAATTGCATAAACTGCGATGGAAACAATTTTACCGAACAAATTCCAGCATGCCCATTAAAAAAAGTCTTGTGATTTTATTATCAGAGATTATGTGATGATAAAAATTTTAAACCAGCAGGCTGAGCACATTGTAAAACATCTGAAATGTTGTTTTGGTCATTCTAAAACGCCTTAACCATTTCAGTATGACTGTTATGATATTATTAATTATCTCCAGAATCAAGAGCATCTGTGCTCCGCGTCTGACTCCTTTAAACACCACCACACGTTCACTGTGTGTCAGGATTGCCTTCTGAGGTGCAAATCATTTATTAAATGAAGAAATGATTCACGCAGCTTCTTCTAGCGAATTCAGTTTTTACTGTTGATATTTGGTGCCAGTTAATCAGGGAGTGATGATTTTGTTAGCGTTGACTCGTTGGATGTAAATGCTGCTTTATTCGTATGTATTTTATGCGATAATCCAGTTTTACGCATAAAGTTAATTCTCATTTTTTGATTTGGAAACATAGTGAAACTCAAAACACTCTCTTTCTCTATAGATATTTGTTTTCTCTCTAGATTCAGTTTTTTTTGTAAATAAACTGCATGTTAAAAATATATTTTAAGTGGAACCTTCTTAATTCAAAATTACATACAATATGTTCGCAAATAAAAAGCAAGCTCACAAACTATACAGTTAATTAGCCATACTTATGATTAGATTTTAATATTTGCATGTGCAGTACGGAAGGAACGTTCCACTATTTATTGGGCCTTCTGGTTTAGAAAATAAGTAATAACGCTAAAATCTTAATGGCTATAGACAGATTTTACAGTATATGATGGAAAATTTATAAGATAGCTTCAGGATGATTAATATAGGCTTCTTGGAATTGGTCGGGTCCCCCTATTTTCCTGGTGCCCTAAGCGGTTGCTTACCTTGCTTATTGGTTAAGTCCGCCCCTGCTAGTCTGTATGTTTTCTTTTGTTTCATTCATTATTTTATTTTCGGCTTGGTCCCTTTATTAATCTGGGGTCGCCACTGCGAAATAATCCGCCAACTTATCCAGCATAGGTTTCACGCAGCGGATGCCCTTCCAGCTGCAACCCATTACTGGGAAACATCTATACACACTCATTCACACACATACACTACAGCCAATTTAGCCTATTCAATTCATCTATATCGCATGTATTTGGACTTGTGGGGGAAACCGGAGCACCCGGAGGAAACCCACGAGAACATGGGGACAACATGCAAATGCCACACAGAATGCCAACTGACCCAGTCGAGGCTCGAACCAGTGACCTTCTTGCTGTAAGGTGATCATAATGCACACTGCGCCACCATGACGCCATTTTTTTTGTTTTTTCTAGGGAAAATAAGGGAGAAAAAACAATAACCTGACATGTTTGTGCAGGGGCATTACATTTTTGTAACATCCATCGTTATTCATTGCAGGGCTGACTCCTCAGAGCGCATAAATCTGTGTTTTTGATTTTGTTTCCTCATGTTGAAGGTTGCAAACTAACATTGTCGTTTCTATAATTTATCTCTCTTGTAGTTTCGAGGTAAAAGAGGTGGCCCAATTACCTTTCTGACACAACATTTATTCCATTTACAAACTGTCTGACCTCACATCTCAATGAATAATGCACTGCAGGTGTGCATTTGCTGTGGTGGCACAGGTCTTGAGTCATACACCAATGTCTCAATTGCTTACAGATGCGCAATGGCTGATGCAAGAAGCGGTCAATAAGAGAGGCCCTCTTTGGCCCTTGCTGCCCTGGTGTGTATATAGTGCTCTTGTGTTTTCTAAGACTATTTTATTTGAGAAATTGTTCAGGAATCGCATGCCCCAGAGAATCGCCATTTTCAAAAGATCTGCTAACAGGAAGCATTAATTGGCCTAGGGTGAAACTGCAAGAGACTTCTTCTGTAGTGAACTGCGGGTAAATGTACTCGCCAGACGACTGTCCGCATAAGTTTAAACTTTACTCATTCATGTTCTTGGGTCCAGACCTGAGTGAGCCAAGTCTCTCTATCATTCCGTCCATATTGAGCTGTCTACCTTTGAACTGAACATGCTTTATTAGTTTTATTCCTGCTGTTGGCAGCCAGTGTTGGGGAATCACATTCATTAGTGTCAGTTTCATTGCCCGCTGAGTTCAAAGCATTTATCTGATGAGAGAGAGCTGGCGCGGTTACACTGAGAAAGCCACAGCACCTCTCCCCTGCTACCACTTTACATCTGTCACTCAGCTGATGCAAAACACAAAAACACCAACTTGTTTATTGGCATTGTTGTGTTCGCTTTTCTCTGTAGTGCTCCTCAGAGAAGCACCTGCTGTGATCATTTTTGTTTGATATGAACTTGTAACAAGTTTTCTTGCCCTTGAGGATTTTAATTAGCAAACGTGAATAAACAAGCAGAGCTGCATCATGCCCTTGTGGTCAGTTAAACTAATCAAACACACACACACATACTGTATGTACATATACATTTTAGACCAACACTGTAGAGTATGTCAATTAATTATTTTTTCTGAAGTTTTTGATAAGTGTTTTAGATTTTTTGTTGTTTTCGGATTGCATTACGAGTCCTTGATTTCTGTTCTGACAACTTCTGGGGACTTTTATTGACATTTTTATTGTGTTTTGAACCAATATATTGATTAGGTTAGCCATGTAAAGTATGATACAAAAACCAGAGAGTAGTTATGTTTCCATCCACCTATTTTTATGCAGATTTTGAATATGTGCATAGAAAACGGTTGATGGAAACACCATGATGCACATAAGTTTTGAAAATGTGCATAAAAAACATATGCACTTACCTGAGTAGGATACATTTTTTATTTAATAGGAAAAGATGCACATAAACTACAATGGAAACACTTTTACTGAACAAATTCCAGTATGCCCATTAAAAAAGCCATGTGATATTCTTATAAGAGATCTTGTGTTGATGAAAATGTGTGTGAATGGATAAACCAGCAGGCTGAGCACATTGTAAAAATCTGAAATGTTGCTTTGGTCATTCTAAAATGCCTAACCATTTCAGTATTAGTGTTATTATATTATTAATGACCCCTAGAATCAAGAGTGTCTGTGCGTTGCATCTCATGCCTTCAAACGCCACCACGCGTTCATTGCATGTTTTCATTTTTTTTACTAAATGAAGAAAAGATTCACGCAGCTTCTTCTACCGCGGCAAATTTTGTTTTTACTTTTGATGTTTGGCGCAAGTTAATCAGGAAGTGACAATTTTGTTCTCTTTGACTCGTTGGATAGAAATGCTACTTTATTCGCATGTCTTTTATGCGATATTCCTGTTTTGCGCAAAAATTTAATTAGCATCTTTGGATGAAAACATAGCTAGTGAGATGTCAGTACTTTTTTATTACAGTATATGGATTTATTTCTATACAATTTTGTTGCATAGAATATTTATTTTTACTATTAAAATATAGAATAAACAAAACACTTTGCTAAATAATAATAAAAATATAATAATAAATTATTGTTAAATAATAAAAAAAGTCTATGGAGCAGAGATCAAAGTCTTAATGCAATTTGTAAATAAACACAAAAGACCCTTAAATTATAAACTACTAAGCTGTTAATAATAATAATAATAATAAAATAATAAATTATTGTTAAATAATAAAAAAAGTCTATGGAGCAGAGATCAAAGTCTTAATGCAATTTGTAAATAAAGACCCTTAAATTATAAACTGCTGAGCTGTTAATAATAATACAAAATTGACAACAGTTTACTTGAAGGGGTGTTTATTGGTTTAGATGTCTTTTTTTATGACAACTTGACAATCAAATACATCTCAACCTGTCTTTGTCTCCGTCATGACAACTTGGCATTACCAAGCCAACATAACTTGTCATAAATCTGTCATAAACATGATTGTCATAAGGCCATTATAAATGTGAAAGTTTTTATGCTCACTTTTTTCATTGGAACACAATGCATGTCATTCAAATTTGACATTAAAAGTGTCAGTACTTTGTCAATTATAACAGCATCATTACTATTTAATGACATTTACTGACATTTTAATGACAAATTCAATTTGTATCACGATAGCTGAGGTCAGAAAAATATTAGGTGCACTGTTATAATGGCTCGCCTCTTAACAATCATGTTCATGACAGGTTTATGAAAAGTTAGGTTGTATTGGCAATGCCAGGTTGTCATAACAAAGACAAGTTGTGATGTATTTATATCAATTTAACATAACAAAGACATTTTCAATAATGTCACCTTTGCATTTAAAATGACACAACTGAGGAAATGACACTTAATGACATGTTAATGTTGTTATAAGCATGCATAAAAGCTCATTCATATTCATGATGTCAGAATAAACAGCAAAAGTCAGTCCAAGGCACTCGAAAAATGTGGAAAAATTATTAAAAAGATCTTGAAAAAAAAGTTTTAATATTTTTTCAACATTTTTCGAGTGCCTTGGACTGACTTTTGCTGTTTATTCTGATGAATCCCTTACCCAAAGAGCTCCAACACATTAATTAAGCTACCTCTAAGCACTTTTTGTTTGATTTTGCTTGAAAGACTTCCCCTTCAAGTAAAGTGTCTGAGTGCAGATCAATTAACACTTAATAAACATAGAAACATGCTTGATAAATACATTTTTAAAAATACAAATGCAGTGCAGGGGCGGACTGGCCACAGGGAGCATCGGGTAATCCCCCTCCCCACTCAGACACATACACACACACCCACTTTTAGTAAACATCGCACCTCCCCCCTCACCCACTTTTCGTAAACATCTCGACTCTTAAAAACCTGACTTTAAAAGAAATAAAAATTGTCCCAGGTGAAAATGCTGTCCCACTCCACCCCTGCCTGAGTGTGTGGATAATAATCATGCTCATAGATTAATGTATGACTCTGTATCTTGATTACAATCCTCATAAATCAAAACTTTACTTGCAAGATCATCTAATTGTAAATGTGGTGTAAATGTTGATTTCAAAATTACTTTGTCAAAATGACCATTGCAGAAATTCCTTTAAGGAGATTTGGTCACTTCTTTCATTTGGAACTAATTTTTTGGGGAAATTAATTCCAAATGTAATAAGATGTAACGAGGTACCATAATGTTATATCTAGTACATCTAAAAGTATTCAAGAATCAAATAGATGCATCCCGCACATATTATTTCACAAATATTTCCTCAGTCTGTACAATGAATGGCTTATTAATTAAATAAGTTACTTTTCTCCACCTACTGACGTAATGATGTAACCTGCAGAAAGCCGATGTTTCGGTTCCTGTCACATGAATCATTCAGCGCTATGATTCATTCAGGAACTAAATAGCTTTAGCTGAGAGAAGTACTTGGCTTTGCCTTGGGTACCTATGAAACAATTTTCATTGGCAGAGCAAAACTGCACAACGCAATGACTATAATATGTCTGAAATGTTATGCAGTTCTTGTTTATTTAGCAGTTGTGTCTTTATAGTGCAAAACAGTCGTGCTTCCGTGATGTTCCCGAATTAAAACATGTCCTCAAGGAAATATCTAGTGTCCACTGAAGTGCAACACCCCAGACTGATCTACTGATTATCAAGAGTTTATAAACAGCCTGGGGCTTATAGTGAATTATGTCAAATCATGATGAAATACGTCTGTTTGCCGTGTACTCTGAGGCTGATGTTAGACAGGGCATCCATTATTGTCAAGTGCTTTATACAATTTACTTTTCGCAGTTTGGAGCTCACGTAGATAAAACAAACTACATCCATAGATTTACTCTCAGGCTGTTCTTTCTTTGAAAGCCAGAAGTCAAATATTTAGCCTGCACCTGAGTTTCAAGCTTTCACACTCACTGAAGCGTGGCAAAAAATAGTCAGGAAATATGCAAGAGTTCCAGAAAGCCATCTAAACAAATGAGGCATGAAAGAATTTGAAGACTTTTTCAGACAGTGGCAGGAGTGCGCATGAATTTTATTTGTGGGTTTTTGAGTGCTTTTTGCAAATCTGCACATACACACAAAAACATTTTCCTGAAGAGTTATGTATGTGGGTTTCCAGTAAATATATTTTAGCATCCTTAAAACACATTTATTTAAGCTAATATAATAAGAAATTGTTATATTAGTTGTATTCTTATTTGTATTGATAATCAGTACATTCAAATTTAAATATGCATTCAAGTCCTCTTAATTTATTTAAGTCACAAAACACAAGATGCAGAAGATGCTGGCACACATTTTTAAAGATAAATTACTAGAAAATATTACATGGTTGGGTGACATGGTGGCTCAGTGGTTAGCACTGTCACCTCACACGCAAGAAGGTCGCTGGTTCGAGCCCGGCTGGGTCAGTTGGCATTTCTGTGTATGTGTGAATGAGTGTATATAGATGTTGTACTGGGTTGCAGCTGGAAAGGCATCCACTGTGTAAAACTTATGCTGGATAAGTTGGTGGTTCATTCCACTGTGGTGACCCCTAATGAATAAAGGGACTAAGCCGAAGGAAAATGAATGAATGAATAACATGGTTTTTATAGGGATAGTTCACCAAATATGAATATTCCGTCATAATTGACTCACCCTTCACTTATTCCAAACTCCTTTGAGTTTTGCTGAACACAAAGAAGAATATTGAAGAATGTTGGAAATCTGTAACCATTGACGTCTATAGTAGGAAAAAGAAATAATATGGAATCAATGATCACATGTTTCCAACATTCTTTAAATTATCTCTTGTGTTCAAAGGGAAAAAAAGGAGGGCAAGTAAATGATATAATTTTCATTTTGGACGAACCCTTTAAATCTGCTCATAGAAAAAGCTAAATATTTATATCAGGTGTTTTGCAGTTTTTATGTATTTATTTTTATTTTAGAATCATATATGAAACCTATTTAAAATGTATCTTTGTAAAAACATATTAATTGTGATAAAGGGCGGCACGGAGGCTCAATGGTTAGAACTGTCGCCTCACAGCAAGAAGGTCACTGGTTCGAGTACCAGCTGGGCCAGTTGGCAATTCTGTGTAGAGCTTGCATGTTCTCCCTGTGTTCACGTGGGTTTCCTCCGGGTGCTCCGGTTTCCCCCACAGTCCAAAAACATGCGCTATAGGTGAGTTAAATAAACTAAATTGGCCATAGTGTATCACTGTGTGTGAATGCAATAGTGCATCCGCTGTGTAATTTTTGGTGTAGTAATATTTGCTGGAATAGTTGGTGGTTCATTCTGCTGTGTCGACCTCTGAAGGAAAATGAATGAATGAATAATTGTGATAAAAATAATGTTTTAAAGGTATATTTTAAATTGAACAAATTTAACAATCTTGACATGACAATCTTACTGCTTAACCTTTTAACTTCCTCACCAAGAAATTAAAAACATTGGATTGCATTTCTTAACTCCTACATTTCTTAACATCCCATAATTGCTAAAATATCAACCTCTACCAAATGGTTGACATGTCGGTTTATAGTAAAAGTACAGGAATTAATAATTCTTCACATTTATATTAGGGCTGTGTATTGGCAAGGGCCTCACGATACGATATATATCATTGGTCACGATACAATATATCATGATATATTACGATACATAAATATTGTGATATATTGCAATAGTATGTGTGTCACTTTATATTGACAACTTGATAAAGTCGGCAGACAAATTAAAATTCCAATTCCAATTTATTTTCCATTCATTCCAATTCATTAGAACTGCACAGTGTAATTGAACACAGAACTATATATATTGCAAAGCTTAAAAATGGCATTTTTTTTTTGTCTAATTCAGTACTCCCTGGTATAGCATTTAGGGTTGGGCGATGTTGACCACTTTGCCATCGTACGATGTCTAATGTGAAACATCGCAATGGATGATGGCATCGTCATTATAGGCGGATTAATTATTTGTAGCCTACCGTTTCAACTACCTGACCCGCATGGCTTTGTTTTACTCATAACCAAATCATAAATAAATAAAGATAAGTTACACACAAATTACCACCTGTCAATCACGTTTTTTTCCGCGGGACTCTGGCATGAATAGGCAGAGTGATCTGTGTCATTATGGCATCCACACACTTGGTTGGTAAAAAAAGGTGCACAACTAACAGAAACCAACCAACAGTATCTGAGGTTTTACTCAGTTTTAATTAGTACAAGCGTGAAAGCGAAAGACTGTAGCAGTGTACTGATGCTGTCACACGTTACCTGATAGATTCAAAAGACTGGAGTCATTAGATTGAGACAAGATTAATTAAATATCACGTTTAACAACTAACTTATAGTGAGACGCGATCCAGTGGTACATCCTTGATAAACTGTCCGACGTGCACTGTTTTCTGGAGCTCATACGAGCGCATGACAGTGTGTGTGTACAGATATGGCTACCAAGAACGCGCGTTTCTTCACGCGCAGTACTGCAATTTGTCACCCGCAGTCACGCGCTTTACTGCGGCTGTAAAGGCCACATTTTCATTAAAAAAAAAATAAAAATTTTGTGCTTTACGCAATAGCCACCAGGTGGCGCAAGGAACAACCGCTTTTCCATTGACTTACAGTAGTTGTCATGGGTGTTTTATTTTATTCATTATTTTGCCGCAGCTCCGCATTTTTTATTTATTTATTTATTGTGTGTGTTGCTGTGGCTGTGTCTCTGTCTCTGTGTGTGTGTGTGTGGTCACGTGATGTGCGTTTTCAGCAGACGGAGACCTGTTCAGAAATGCTAGATTAAACGCTAGTTGCCATTTTAAAACTAAGACGTATTAGTGTAAACGAGGCCTAAGTGTGTATTTTTCACGAGCGGGTTTGCAACAGGGGTGGGGCGGAGGATCGACAATGTCGCCTCAGCATCGTGATGTCTATAAGCCATCGGCGATGGACGATGGCATCGTCTATCGACCCAACCCTAATAGCATTAAAACCAAAGTGCAGCCACACGTCAGCTCTAAAAGCTGGAGGCACCTTTATATTTCCCTTTATATTATATTTTGCTTACTTCTGATACCATACTACTTGGCGTTTTGTTTATCGCGAGTTAGCGACATCTACAGGAGCGGAGGAGGTCGTTTGGCACAACTTGAATCGATACTTGAGGTTGAACTATCGACACACTATCATAAAAGAAATTATCGTGATAGTTAGATGTATCGATATTTTTGCACAGCCCTAATTTATATAGCACTTTTCTAGACACTCAATGCGCTTTACACAATGGGGGGAATCTCCTCATTCACCACCAGTGTGCAGCATCCACCTGGATGATGCTACGGCAGCCATATTGCGCCAGACCACTCACCACACACCAGCTGAGCCAATTATGATATGGGATTGGTTAGGAGGCCATGATGGACAGAGGTCAGTGGGCAAATTTGGCCATGATGCCAGGGTTAAACCCCTACTCTTTTTCGAAGGACATCCTGGAATTTTTAACGACCTCGGTTTAACATCAGATTGAGTGCCCCCTGCTAGCCTCACTAACACCACTTCCGGCAGCAACCCAGCTTTCCCATGTGGTGTCACATCCAGGTATCGACCGGGGCGCAGCCCTGCTTAGCTTCAGTGGATGACCATGTGAGAGTTGCAGAGCGCTAGCTGTTGGCATTCTTCAAAATATCTTCTCTTGTGTTCATCAGAAAAAAAGGAAGGTGAGTAAATGATGACATAATTTTTATTTTTGAGTGAACTATTCCTTTTAAAATGTTCAAACTTGCAGCAAAAGCCAGTTGTGTACAAAATAAGAATAACTGTTTGGTTATAGGCAACGCAGTGGCGCAGTAGGTAGTGCTGTTGCCTCACAGCAAGAACGTCGCTGGGTCGCAGGTTCGAACCTCGGCTGGGCTGGGTCAGTTGGCGTTTCTGTGTGGAGTTTGCATGTTCTCCCTGCGTTTGCGTGGGTTTCCTCCGGGTGCTCCGGTTTCCCCCACAGTCCAAAGACATGCAGTACAGGTGAATTGGGTAAGCTAAATTGTCCATAGTGTATGAGTGTGAATGTGTGTGTGGAAGTTCCCAGAGATGGGTTGCGGCTGGAAGGGCATCCGCTGCGTAAAATCGTGCTGGATAAGTTGGCGGTTCTTTCCGCTGTGGCGACCCCGCAAGGGACAAAGCCGACAAGAAAATGAATGAATGAATGAATGTTTGGTTATACGTTAACATGGAATTGATTAATATGATTGAAAAACTGTCCCTTTAAATTAACACATATGCTATGAATTAATACATTATACATATACTATGAAAAATCTGAAAATATGAAGTATAAGACCAATTTATTAAAAAACATAATCAAAATAACACATTTTTGAATACTAAATCATCTTTATTTTTTGAAGTATGCCATAAAATATTTCAGATTCTCATTTAACATGTTTTTTTTTCTATTTTGTTACAGTAAAACCAAAATCAAGTGTAATAGTGCAACAGGATTATTTGGTAGATTTTTTTTTTTTTTGATTGTTGTTTTTTTTTTTTGTAAACCTATAATGCTGAGTAGTGTAAACCATTATTTAAAACAGTCAAATCTTGTCAACCATTTGAGTAGGCAGTTAAATGTTAAAAATTTATGAGAACTGTAATTTATGTTTTATTTCAGCAATCTCTTCGTCTAACTCCCTCAGTGAGACATGCTAGTTTGTCCAGTTCAACCAAAATTTACTAAATAATTGATATGAATATGATGAAGGGGCTTCAGTAAATAATAAATAAATAAAGAAAAAATCAGTGCTTAAGTTTTTTTTTGTTTTGTTTTTTGTTTTTTTTGACATCCTTAAAGAAGATACATTTATTTGTATAAGTTTGTTGTTTAAATTTATTTTGCTTTCATAGATTTCTCTTTCTATTTCTTCTTTGTCTTCTTTTTTCTTTTCTGACCCTACATTTTACCCAGTGCATTTTATAGCTTTTTTTGATTCGAGGAGATTTTATCAACATTATGTGACAGCTTTCTGTAGCAGAAATAATAACTCACCTCTCCCATCTCCCAGCAACCTCATTAAGCTCTGGTTAGACAGATGTGACAAATTCAACACCATGTGCAAAAATCACCTCAGGCTGTATAATACTGTCAGGTATGCTGACCTAAAGCCCAATTACAGACCTGTGATGTGGTAGTCTGGACTCACAGCTCTGACCCTGAACCTCACAGTGCGCTGGTCTACATAATCTCCAACCATCTGCTTCTGGGAATTCAGATCCTAAAAAATTCCAAGAGAGATGCTGCTCTTCCAGTGACAGGTGCAGTGTGATGGCCGAATTCACAGGGTAAACGCCAAAATTGCAAAACTATTCAATTGAACTAAAGCAAATTGTTCAGTGGAGTATGCCTGGCTCACAAAACAAGACTGCTTGAAGACCAGGAGACTTATTTATAAATGTGGCATATGCACAAAACGGGTGGAAATGTGTATACGCCACTTCCCATGCAAAAGATGTGCTCTATAAAATAAATAAATAAATAAATAAATAAACTTGATGGGAGAATGTGTGCAGCTGTAAGTAAACATATTTAACTTAAATATTGACTTAATTGAACCACTTTAAATCAATATTTGAGCCATAATCATTAATAAATAAATTAAAATGTATTTTGTTGTTTATTCTAATTTTTCAAATCAGACAGATGACATCCAAAACATCCAGCCATCTGAACAAGTGCCATTCAATATCAAAAAACAAACAAACAAAATAATTAGTGTGCATTCTTCATAATCCCCTCAATACTGGTGACTTCAAAACAATATTCATACCAGTTTCAATGTACTGAAATGATACAAAAATCAAAAATATATAGTTAAAGTTAGAATTATTAGCCCCCCCTGTTTATTTTTCCCCCAATTTCTGTTTAACGGAGAGAGATTTTTTCAACAAATTTCTAAACATAATAGTTTTAATAACTCATTTCTAATAACTGATTTATTTTATCTTTGCCATGATGACAGTAAATAATATTTGACTAGATATTTTTCAAGACACTTCTATACAGCTTAAAGTGACATTTAAAGGCTTAACTAGGTTAATTAGGTTAACTAGACAGGTTAGGGTAATTAGGCAAGTTATTGCTAATAATTTTGCCCTTAAAAATTAAAACTGCTTATATATATATGTTGTATATATATATATATATATATATATATATATATATATATATATATATATATATATATATATATATATATATATATATATATATATATATATATATATATATATATATATATATATATATATATATATATATATATATATATATATATATATACAACACATGTGTTCTATACTAATTTCACTTATGAACAAAGTTGTTTCAACTTTTGCCACAGCCATATCGCCCTGCAGCCCAGGACTGGTTAGTCACTAAAGCTAAGCAGGGTTGAGCCTGGTCAGTACCTGGGGTGGGAGACCACATGGGAAAACTAGGTTGCTGTTGGAAGTGGTATTAGTGAGACCAGCAGGGAGTGCTCAACCTGCGATCTGTGTGAGTCCTAATGCCCCAGTAAAAGTGAAGGGGACACTATACTGTCAGTGGGCGCCGTCTTTCGGATGAGACGATAAACTAAGGTTCTGACTCTCTATGGTCATTAAAAATCCCATGGCACGTCTCGTAAAGAGTAGGGGTGTAACCTCGGTGTCCTGGCCAAATTCCCTCTCTGCCCTTAACCATCATGGTTACCCAATCATCCCCATTCACCAAATTGGCTGTATCACTGTCTCTCCACTCCTCTTATAGCTGGTGTGTGGTGAGTGCTCTGGCGCTGTTGTCCTGTGGCTGCCGTCACATCATCCAAGTGGATGCTGCACACCGGTGGTGGTGTGGAGAGACCCCTTCATGATTGTGAAGCGCTTTGGGTGTATGACCATACACAATAAATATGCTATATAAATACACACATTACATTACAAATACAACTTTGTTTCCATTTTTGAAGTAATTTAAATTGTTTGAATTTCTTTTTTTAAATAAGGCAACTACTAATTGTTTAAAGTGAAGTATACTGTATGTACTTAACACTTTCTTATTGTATTTAGCTAAGAAAGCGCTGGATTAGATGTCATAAATACTGTATGGGTTAAGATTAAGTTTAGGGGTAAATGTTATTACTCAGATTATTCATCCATTCATTTTCTTTTCGGCTTAGTCTCTTTATTCTTCAGGGGTCACCGAAGCAGAATGAACTACCAACTTAACCAGCACATGTTTTACGCAGCGGATGCCCTTTCAGCTGCAACCCAGTACTATGAAACACCCATACACTTATGTATTCCCACACAATCACTATGGCCAGTTTAGTTTATTCAATTCACCTACAGTGCATGTTCATCAGGGGTCGCCACAGCAGAATGAACTTATCCAGCACATGTTTTACACATCGGATCCAGCTGCAACCCAGCACTGGGAAACAACCATACACACTTACTCATTCACTACACTCATACCAATTTAGTTTATTCAATTCACCTATAGCGCATGTCTTTGGACTGTGGGGGATACCGCAGCACCCAAAGAAAACCCATGCGAACTAGGGGAAAACATACAAACTCCTCACAGAAATGCCAACTGACCCAATCAGGACTCGAACCAGGAACCTTCTTGCTGTGAGGCGATCGTGCTAACCACCATGCTTCCCTACTCAGTTTATATAATGACAATTATGAGTACATATGTATGTAAAAAACTGGGCCATAAAATACCTGTTTACCTGGTAGGAAAAATAGACTTAATTATCATTAAACACAATCACCTTAGTAACCCACCAGACTTCCCAAATAAGACTAATTGACATGTTTTATTTGAAATCAACTTCACATATTCTCACATACCTGGCACAGGAGGCTCTGAACCTCTATGAGGTCTTTGCTAATTATGCAATTAATAGGCAAACAGATACCTAAGCTAACGACTCAATACTCTAATGAGAACACTGTTAAACACTGGATTTAGGTGGAAAAAATAGCGCTCTTTGATTGTTGGAACTTTTAGAATGGCAAACATAGTCACACACATATATAATATATACAATAATCTTCATTGCTCCATCCACAAATTATATGAAAACAGTCATTTCTGAACGAGGTAAACAGACATGGTCCTTACCAGTAAATTACATTTAAGGGATCAGGTAACAAAAATCAGTTCTGGCAGTTTTCCAGTTGTAATATTACCAGTAAATTACCAGTAAATGATGCTACTATGTGTGAACAAAGAACAGCTCTACTGCAGTATAAGGCCAGAATGTAAAGTCTGCTTTAAGACAATTATAAAGCTCTGATGGAGCTGTTTACTGTAAACCCTGCTGTTTATAATTGTTTTTCTGTGCAAACATGCATTAGATGGATGTTTATACTGCTCATGTAACTAATGTCTTTCTCTTGTTTTCGGCAGTGCAGTGTTAAAGGTCATTTCTGATCACTTACAGCTCAGAGTTTAGATGTATTTTTATTTGTTAATTCATTCATTTATCGTTTATGTTTTGTTTTTATAAAAAGTGGCCAAAATTGTGCTCGTTGGGAGTTCCTAGATCTAGGAAAATAATGTAAAATGTAATTATTTGTAAATTTGTTTATGATAATTGCATATTTGCTGTGGAATGCGGAATATTTGTAATTGGTTAGTTTTAAAAGGACAAAAATAATTAGATAATGCACTTTTCTTTGCATGATATCTCCTCCGCATTCTTTTTGTAGGATGTATGTATGTATGTATGCATGTGTGTATGTATGTACTGTATGTATGTATGTATGTATGTATGTATGTATTTATGTATGTATGTATGTATGTATGTATCTATGTATGTATAATACATTATACAATACAATATATAATATATTATTATTATATTATTAATATTATTATTCATTGATATAATTATCAATGAATAACATACATATAATACACTGTAAAACCCAACAGTCAACTTTATCAAATGAAATGAGTGTAGTTTACTCAAAATTGACTGAATGTTAATTCTACTCATTTGAAAAGTTTTCAGTGTTGAAGGTAATGAGTTAATTAAATACCTCATTACTTCAACTTAAATGGAGTAAGTTCACAGTACTCATATAGATTAGTTTTTAACTTAAATGGTTTATTGCAATCTGTTTCCTCAAATGGTTTGAGTTGCCTTAACTTACTGGGTTTTACAGTGCTCAATTGGTTTGAGTTCTCTATATTTATTGGGTTTTACATTGCTCAAATGGCTTCGTTTACTCAATGGAATTAAGTTCACAGTACTCATTAGGATTAGTTTTTGAACTTAAATGGTTTGTTGCAATTGGTTTCCTCAAATGGTTTGAGTTACCTTAACGTTTTGGGTTTTACAGTGAACATATAGGGTCTGCCAATGATTCATGCTTTTCTTTAAACTTCCCATCAAGTTAAATAGTTCAACTCGTACTGTATATCTCATATGTTTATTAATTCCTGAGTATTTTTAACTGCTTGTGGCTATTTTAAAAGCTATACTATGTATAAACATTAAATCAATATTAATAATCACTGGCAAAACAAACAAACAAAAAACTTTTTTTTTTACCAATTGAATGAGTACCCAGAAAGTATCCCAGAAGTTTCTTAAGGACCTATTAATGCAGGCATAGTTTGCTCGGGGTTGCGAAGATAATGAATATTATCTGTGCAAAGAGACATATGATGATTGATTATATTTGTAGGGAAAATCAAGCGGTTCTTTTTAAATGCAAGGGTGAGGGGCTCAATTGCAATTTTAAAAAAGCAAAGGTGAAAGAGGGCAACCCTGACCTGTGCCTCTGTGTAATTGTAACTGAGACGATCTGTTCAAATTGGTAAGGACTGAAGCCCTATAGGATGAGCGTATATCATCCTCACCCAAGAGGTGAATGTGTCACCCATATTAAACTCTTTAATCACAGCTAAGATATAGTCCCATTCAATTTGTTCAAACGCTTTTACCGTATCCAAGGCAAGGCTAGCAAGGATATTCATAAATCACCTGACATTAAAGAAAGAAAAGCGACCAGTAAAACCAGATTGGTCAGGGTGAATAATTTTTCCAATACAATTATTTAATTTATTAGTAAGGTTTTTTTTATATATATAAAATGGGTAATGCATTTTCCTAGAGCACCCAATCTGGGGACTTTGTGAACATTTCAGCTGTAAAGCCTGTACGAGATAAATCAAAACAGCATTTATAGGTCCATATAGGACTACACACACACATTAAAAGGGGCTACAAACCCAAATTAATATTTGTAATATATTAGGCAAAAAGATTTTAAATAGTAGCAAACAACTGATAAAAAGAACACAGAACATGTGAACTGACTACATGTGTGCGTGTGCATAACTGTATATAATCTTAAATACGTATATCAGAAAATTAATGAATTTTCCAATAGTATCTGGCTGCAGACTTGCACATGCAAGCTAAGGCACACAGTCTCAGACGTGCAGTCTTAGACACATGCACTTAATAGAGCTAGTGACGTCATTGTAATTAGTAGGGTTAGGGACGGTGATAAAAGCATGTATGCTGTCTCAGCTTGCATGTGCACCCTGTCTGCAAAAAAAGTCTGTGAACTTTTTAGTCTAATGCATATCGTAAATACTGATATTCATGTGAAACTATATAATGAAGAGGTCTTAGCTAAAAAATATCACTGTTAGTTTAATTATTTTTTAATATTATGAGGAAAAAAACTTTACGGATGTGACACTTCTAAAATAAAAGCAGAACAGAGTCTATGAGAAATCAACAATCAAACCATCAAAGCTCTTTTGCTGACACACAGAATTACCCTTAGTGCAAGTTTTGACATTATGAAAACCATCTAAAATGATTCTGACTTTTATGATGGGTGCTAAAGTAGCTTTCTAGTTGTAAGGATGACATTTGCAATGAATTGCCCAGCTTTTTCTCAAACTGGGTTGCTACCTCCAACTGAGATGTATTTTTATTATTTTTCCAGTGAATTAAATTAGATAACTAATCATAACCATTGATGGAAATCTAGCCTTGTGTATATTGGAAGAAAACTTGCAAATCAAAATTAAAATAACCCATGCAGTGACAGGCACTAGAATAGCCCACATGCATTACTACCTCAATATTGTAATGCATTGTAATTTCATTGTGTGTAGTAAATCTTTGAACCTTTTAATTGAATTTAATTGAATTAATAATTTTTACCTATCCTAGTAATCTGTTTTAAAAAAAATGTAAGAGTGTATGGTGTTTCCCGGTGTTGGGTTGCGGCTGGAAGGGCATCCGCTGTGTAAAACATATGCTGGATAAGTTGGCGGTTCAGGGCGACGCAGTGGCGCAGTAGGTAGTGCTGTCACCTCACAGCAAGAAGGTCACTGGTTCGAGCCCCGGCTGGGTCAGTTGGTGTTTCTGTCTGGAGTTTGCAAGTTCCCCCTGCATTTCCACCGGGTGCTCCGGTTTCCCTCAAAATCCAAAGACATGCAGTACAGGTAAATTGGGTAGGCTAAATTGTCCGTAGTGTATGAGTGTGAATGAGTGTGTATGGATGTTTCCCAGAGATGGGTTGCAGCTGGAAGGGCATCCGCTGCGTAAAACATGTGCTGGATAAGTTGGCAGTTCATTCCGCTGTGGCGACCTCAGATTAATAAAGGGAATAAGCAGAAAAGAAAATTAATGAATGAAGTTGGCGATTCATTCCGCTGTGGCGACCCCTAATGAATAAAGGGACTAAGCCGAAAAGAAAATGAATGAATGTATTCCAGAGCTGACAAATGTTATAAATGAAAATGCTGCTCACATGTTCATATGTTGTCTTTAATGCAGTGTAGCTCTTTGATGTGCCATTCACATGAGTTCAATGCATCATTCTGTTGAACACAAATCAGAAATATTACAGTTTTGTGAAATTGAAAAGAAAGATTCAGTAGGGGATTATGATTTTCTGTCCTCAGACTTTTACTCTAACACACAGAAGCACAGAGTGCGCTGAACATGATGTAGTGCAAAGCACAAAATGAATATTTTCATATCAACTGCAATTGGTTTTTACCTAAATGACTGCTCCCCTCAGTGCCAGGTGCACATGCTTTATGTGCAGTTTTACATTATTGCATTCTGTTATTTATTTATCTGCACCAAATTGAATTTTCCATCTGGCTCAAGCTATAAAGCCGTCTTTGTTTGCCGTTAGATCATTACTCATGATTTTACCTTCTTTTTCCTCTCAGGGGACGTCAGGGCCGCTTTATCCAGAGGAGAGAAATGCACTGTGAAACATTGCCCCGTTTCCACAGCGTTAGGGTTATTTCATCCTGCTGTTGCTATGCAACAATGTGAAATGTTGGCACAACATGATTTAGATCTCGCACAACAATAAAATCCTGTGCATAGCAGCGAACGAAACCTCTCTACCTCCACACCTTTAATGTTTCCAGCTGTAGGCGAATACAATATAAAACACTTTTATTATAGATTTTCTGTCTCAAGTACACCGTGGTCTGTTTCTCATTCAAAAAGCTATTTTTCTCCCTTTTATAATCTAACATTAATGCCTGACAGCTGTCTGTATAGAGTTAATATGGCATACTGATATATATTTGCATGGGACAACAAAAAGAACGTTGGCTGTGACTCAACTTCCTGGTAACTGTGCACACATGTATTTTGCACTAACTGCAAAAAAGAGCATTCAAATAACGCTTTAATCAGACCTGCCGTTGATATGTCCAAGATAGCAGCCGAGAACAGGTGTTATTTGGCTGATAAGATCTTTCTTATGTTAAAACTGAGCTGATAAGGTGCAGTGTGGCATGAAATAGACATAGTTTGAATGTGAGGTTAATGTTTTTGGGCCGTATGTTTGAAAAAGATAAAACTCAATTACTGAAGCTTTTATTCACAGATAAGAATTTGCTTAGCCCTTTATGACTTACTGTATGCAGAGAGACGATTTAAAGAAGGATAGCACAACTGAAGTGTGAGCTAATGTATTAAAAAAACAGCTTCTTTCAGTTCCAATTCCAATCACAAATTTACAAATGAGAAAAAATTATTCACATTCACACAGCAGATGGATTGGTCATCTCAGAACATTTAAAAACATGAGCTATAGTCTTAAAGTTTTAAAGAGCTGATCTCCCAGAGTGGTGCGAGCACTTTTAGCTTAGCTTAGCATAAATCATTGAATCAGATTAGACCTGTAGCATCTCGCTCAATTTTTTTTTAAATGTTCAAGAGATAAAGAAGAGTCAAGCTTTGCATAGCCTCCTTAAAATAGTGAAATAATAAGGCTAAACCTAGTACCATTGATGCATGGCAATGTTTTTCTTCAAACATTTTAGACCAGGGGTGCTCAACCCTGTTCCTGGAGATCTACCTTCCTGCAGATTTCAGTTGCAACCCTTATCAAACACACCTGGCTGTAATTATCCAGTGCTGTTCAGGTCATAATTAATTAGTTCAGGTGTGTTTGATCAGGGTTGGAGCTGAACTCTGTAGAAAGGTAGATCTCCAGGAACAGGGTTGAGCACGCCTGTTTTAGACTATGTAAAGCAATGACCATGTTAAGGTTTTTTTTTTCTCTTCTTTCAGATTGAAAATGGTTGATATGTCTGTTGATATGCTCCCCCTTCCCTGTTTGTTTGTTTGGATGTCTTTTATTTTGTCAATCTAAAGACAATAAAACGTTGATCACACAAAAAAAGAGTCAAGCTTTAAGGGTGTTTTCACACCTGCCTTATTTAGTTCAGTTGAATCGCTCTGGAGTTCGTTTTCCCTCTTGGTGTGGTTTGTTTGGGCAGGTGTGAATGTAGCAATCACCCTCAAGTTCGCACCAAAAGCAGACTAAAAAAAACCATACCGAGACCTCCATGAAGAGGTGGTCTCAGTACGCTTTCAAATGAACCCTGGAGCAGTTCGTTTGTGTTCAGAACATGATTCGAACTAGAACAGACCCAACCGCAAAAAGTACTGCACCTGTTTGGACTATTCCAGCTGCCGTAGTCCGATGCGGTGTGCATTATGGGATGTGGAGAAAAAATATTTGTTGACAGAGCTTTACCAACAATTTTAAACAGAGAGAGAGAGAGAGAGAGAGAGAGAGAGAGAGAGAGAGAGAGAGAGAGAGAGAGAGAGATTACCTGATGGATCGTTGGTAGTATTTCCGGAAGATGACCATGTCGCAGTTTAGCTAAATTAAATTACGCCTCCTCCTGAAGTGACTTGCGATGCGCCTTCATGGTTTGCAATGCATTAAAACATTGTTTTCCAGTCGCAGCCACGCTTCATTCTCGAAAAGTATAGTTTGTCTAAAGTGATGTATACAAACTAAATAGTATACTATGACCAGGGATACAATCAGCCAGCGCTGATTATATATATATATATAATGTGGCATGTGTTTTGGCATAGATAATTTGTCTTTCATGCTTTTATGTTAGATAAACTTATATATTGTTACATATAAATACATAAAAACATCAAAAAGCCATCATTAAATGTTTAGAACCGTTTCTATTCTTTTAACTATGCATGTCTTTAACTTGTACTTACCCAAAATAATGTTATTAATATGATAAGTGTTGTTAAAATAATGTTACTTATAATATGATAAGTCTTGTTAAAATCTCAAGACTGAGAATAGACTATAAAAAGCACTTTTGATCAGGCATTAAATGCAGACGACCTAAGCGGGGTCCTAAGCGGGCTCGATTGCAGGGGGGACCCGATTTCTCATGACACCGGACTAAATGAACTGAACCACAGATGTGAAAGCACCCTAAATAAGAAAATTATAAAAACTGTATTCTGAATTTTTTGAACGAGGTCCTAATGATCTAATCCAACGTTATCCCACAGCAATTAGTAACTTCTTGATTCTGGCTAATTCGTAAGAATTCATACATTCTCATTCATACAATTTAGTATGATTTGTGTATCCCCAGTGACGGTTGAGTTTAGGGGTGGGGTTAGATGCCACGCCTCCTTTTTAAAATCATACATTTTCGTACAACTGAAGAGTTCAGATGCAAAAAGCTCTAAGTGCCGTCTGAAAATGTCCTCTAAAACTTGCATTTTTCCTAACCTCCCATGTTTATATTCAGTTATTGCACCAAGCGTTAAATTACTAAAACTACACCCAACAGCCTGAGAAAAAAATACTAATTTTGGCTGAAAATTTCAGACGGCACTTAGAGGTTTTTGCATCTAAACTCTTTAACTAAACTTGTGTGAATTCGTACCTACTAGCCACTAATCTGACAAAACATAAAATAGTTTACAGAATATCCTACATATAGGCCCAGTTTCACAAACAGGGCTTAGATTAAGCCAGGACTAGGTCTTTGTTAAATTAGGCTATTTAAGCCACATTGATAAAAATGGCCTCAGAAAAACGTTACTGGTGTGCACCTGGAGACAAAAAAATGACACTGACTTATTTTAAGACATTTCACCGCAAGTTATTTTGAGTTGAGACAGCTCAAACGTGCAATTTAATCTTGACTAGCCTTAAACCTTGTTTGTGAAACCGGGGGATAGACTTTTTTAAAAGACAGAGTAAGAGTAAAAAATTAAGAGTAAAAAAGAAAGGCATAACTTCGGGAAAAGTGCTCACTGTGGTTTCAGATGTCAGTGGTACGGCATTGCTAAATCACTTGTTTTAATCAGAGAATAAGATTATATAAATGTTTCCTTACGAGAACAGGCTGTTTAATCCAATTTCCAAAAAAAAGGAGGAGTGTTCCTTTAAATGACTTTGAAAACAGCCTGTCATTTCAGTCAACATAACCATCATTCAGTAATAAAGCTTACAGTAATATGAATACTACAGAAAATATTGCTTGCTGGTAATTCTGCTGTATCTATTTAACCTCTACCATGGCGAGCTAACATTGTGGCTATATTAAGCAATAAGAATTATGGCATATTAAACACAATCAGTGTATTCTACATGGGTTGTAAAGAGAGAGTTGTGTGTGTGTGCGTGCATGCGTGCGTGTGTGTGTGTGTGTGTGTGTGTGTGTGTGTGTGTGTGTGTGGTGTGTGGTGTGTGTGTGTGTGTGTGTGTGTGTGTGTGTGTGTGTGTGTGTGTGGTGTGTGTGTGTGTGTGTGTGTGTGTGTGTGTGTGTGTGTGTGTGTGTGTGTTTGAAGGGAGGGGGAGGTATAATAGTGCCTGAAAAAGGAGCAGAGAACATTAATCATGGCTCTCTTTCATGGCCTTGACACATGAGTCACAGAAAACTCTGTTTATCTGTGCTCAGAGAAAGAAAGGGAGAATAAATATAAACGCTTTATAGATAATTCCCCACAGAGCTGCAGAAAAGCTTTCCTTTCAGACAGATCTCTCTCTCTCTCTCTCTCCTTCTGCCATCAGACAGCGCCTCAGATCATCCAATTATTTCCCCCACTGCCACATACCAATTAGTTAAACCATCCCGTCTTTATCTCTGATGGCTGCACCAGGTGCTTTGGTTAACTTCCTCTGAAAGGGTGTTTAAGTTTGAGGGAACTCTATTAAGGCAGAAACATATGGGAGACTTTCTGTCATTGTCTTGACACCTTTTATTATCAAGAGAATGAACTCTTTGTTCACGCTGACACTGACATTTTTATGTTAATGTGCGTTTGTTGTGCGGCTGTTCATTAGAAATAATTAAATATGGAAATGAGCGTGTGTTCACAGTTAAAGGAGGAATCAAGCATGTTGAGATATTGTACAAAGATTACCTTTTATGTACCCTGTGCTCACCAAACTAAAACATTAGTGTCAATTTTTATTGCCATTTTTGTTGGTTGCATCAATACACCACAAGGTGATGACTTTAATAGTCTTTTTCTCATTCCCTCAAGTCATTCCTTTAGCCAAAAACATTCTGCATCTCAATTTGTATACTATACACTCCTAATAGTATTCAACATTAAAACATTATAAGGTGAATATCATACAAATGTGGTTCCAAAACACAAATCATTTTTCCAAAGTATTTGGCGTCATCTGAAATCATATACTGTACTCTTCTGCATTAGGCTCAAAACTGCATGAAGTTTTCCTTCCACTTAGTCCCTTTATTCATCAGTTGTCGCCACAGTGGAATGAACCGACAACTTATCCAGCATATGTTTTACACAGCGGATGTCATTCCAGCTGCAATCCAGTACTGGGAATCATCCATACACACACATTCACACACATACACTACGGTCAATTTTAGTTTATTTGTGGGGAGAACATGCAAACTCCACACAGAAATACCAACTGACCCAGCCGGGACTCGAACCAGCGACCTTCTTGCTGTTAGGTGACTAACTACTGAGCCACTGTGTCGCCGCATGAAAGATTAAAAAGTGAATTAGTGAAGTAAACAAACAGAACATAATGTTTTAATTCATAAATTAAGCCCACTGTCACAAACACTTCGTAAATCGATTGATCTGTCTTATATTATTATTATTTAATTGTGAGTGGTTTTCTATCTGATAAACATGTTGTGTTGGGACTTTTCTATTGGGGACTTTTATTTTTATTCAGTACTTCCTGTAGGCCCCTTATGTCATTGGTGTTGTAGTATTGATCTTCATGGCTTATTCCTTGGACTTCAGGTTTTGAGAGTTAATCCTGGCAACTGTACTGGACAATTAGGTAAGTTCTATCACTTTTGTTAATGATTGTTATATGTTTTTGTCTGTGAGTAAGTGCAGGAATGTATTTCAAATGCCTGATTCTGTGCTTTTATGATTTGTTTGTGTAGTCACAGTCAGAGTTTCTGAACTTTGTGGTGAGGGTTGGTGTTTTGACAATAGCAAGTTTGTTACACCCTTTGATTTACTTTATAAAGTGTGTAGGATGTGTGTGGTGAATGTTGACTTGGAGGTCAACTCAAAGGGTCTATATTTTAGATATGTCATGTATTCATCACTGTTTTGTTTGCAACATCAACAGCTTGTAAAAAAAAAAATAATAGAAGAAGAATAAGTAGACCATCCTCTGCTTCCTAAATCTATGAATTCCTAGACTACAGATTTGTTTATAAATAATTTGGTATGTTTTTGCAGTAAAATTTTAGTGAAAGCCTATGTTTTGTTCGATTAAATTTAACAACAAATGTTACAGATAGTGTTTAAAAGGCTGTTTTGTATATTTTTATTTTCAATTTAATTATCTATACTGGCATGATGCTGGTCAGTTTCCGAGCTTTTATAAATACAGTATAATGAATGAATTAATTAATGAATTTATTTATTTAGCAGGGACAATGCACAAAAATTACATTAACCTCAAAAAGGAAAGATGCATTGTGCCAGGTTGTAGCAGGATTGCTATTTTCCACCTGCAGTCTCTGGACAGGTAAAAATTAAAACAATAATAACCAATTAACTAAAAAGTCAGTTTAAAACATACAGGCATAATGGCATATAAACACTAACAAATCAGAAACATCTCAGTCAGTGTGTACAAATTTGTTTTGGCAAAAAACACCTCCTAGTCAGCCGTGAAAACATCTTATAATTTGTACATGTGATTATTGCTGTTGGGAGAGAATTCCATAGATTTGTGGCTTTATAAATAAAGAAGATTGACCTAAGAAGGCTTTACGTCTTTAGACAATACATTCCCCACTTACCATTGAACTAGTCATTCGCTATGTTTTCTTTAATTTGGAATTTATTTATTTTCTTAACGATGGTGCAGAAAGTTTGTGAATAATTTTAAAAGCAAAACAAATATTGGAATATTTAATAATATGATCAAAACTTATGGCTATGATCAGATGCTTTCTTTACTGCTGTTGTCTCACTGTTATCATTTTCTTGTGCTTGTTTTAAGACAAATTGCAGCACATATTTGCTCTAAGCAGTGCATCAAAATATCTCTTATCATTATACTGCAGAAAAAGTATTTTTTATTTCCAATCAAACCATAATAAAACATTGCCATGAGTTTATTAAGGTGCAGAATCACGCTCAGTCTCTTGTACATTAGGTGTTCACGACTCTTAAATGTCACACTTACAATAGGAGTAATAAATTGCTAACTGCAGTTTACACTGTTTACAATTTCCTGTAGAATCCAGTTCGCCAGTAACTTACTGTAAATAAATTACAGTAAAAATACTGTTTACATTTACAGCACCATTTACATTTATACATATACATATATATATATATATATATATATATATATATATATATATATATATATATATATATATATATATATATATAATTGTATGTACAGTATATCTTTATTGTAAAATATACAGTAGTTTTCACAATGCAACTTTAAAATGCAACATTGTACTACAGTAAAATACAGTTCATATTACTGTTAAATACTGCATAATTTACATTAACAGTTTTTATGGTTAAATTTACGTTAACAGTCATCTGTGCTGTTAATAAAGAGTGCTTCTGAATTCTACACACAGTACAGTATAACCCCCTTTAATCAGATAACATCTCGCTGTGTTTTGATTTCTTCAAGCATAGCTTTTGTAAAAATAGCTACTAACCAGACAGTCCTGTAAACACAGTGTGAACAGAGCAGAAAGGGAGATTCTAAACAGCTTTAAACCAGCCATTGTGTATGTTTCTTCTTCTTTTGTGAGCGGTATTCATGAGGAAAACAAGAAAGTGACATAATCACCCTTCGAGGTGGACAGTCTGACAGTTTGTGTGAGTTTACACAAGGAGAAAGCCGTGGTTGTTCTCTCACTCTCTCCCATCTCTTGCTCACACTCTTGTCCTGCTCTCCCCCTCAGCGTGAGTTTAATTATCCTGCTCATTCTCTTATCTGATTCACACACACATCCAAGACTCCATTTTCTCTGCTTTAGGACCCTCACTTCTTCCTACTTTTATTCAGCCTGAAAGGGAAAGCAGAGACTCAGCTGGCAGCCTGCTGGATTTTATCATAAAGAGGTTATTGTTGTTTTATGGCCAGGGCAAGCTCAACAGATTTCTAAGTGCTGTCTGAGAAAGTTGGTACAGTACTGCTCTGCTCTGCCTGGAGTGGCTTGTTGGTTGCTTTTAAAACCTTTAGGACAAAATACGTATTTATTTATTTTTCACGAGAGATTATGTTGCACATAATAATGAATTAACTTCATGTTGTAGCCAAAAAAAAAAAAAGTTAAAACAAGCTATTTGGATAGTTTATTAGTGTAAAACAAATTCCTAAATGATGTAAGAAGCTTTCCCGGGTTCATAAACTTTCAAAAACGCCACAGCAAATAGCCCGAAGCCTTCAATCTTGTAACTCTCGAAAATGTCAGAATGTGAAAACTCATTCTCCACCTAGGGTTTTAAGAGCTCATTTTCATTTTATGGGATGGATTGGTAGTCTTTCACAGAGCTATTTGCATTTACTCAGAACAGCCCTCGCCATTACATGCAGCTAAGCCAGTCATGTAAATAGCTGCTTCTTTAGAGAAGCACTAAAGGTCAGGTCTACACAAAGATGGCTTGTTTTTAAACAAGGAGGATGGAGGCTGGGACTTCACTGAGCTTCAATTGATTTAAATCTGAGTGTTTCACGTACAGCCCAGTGAACCAATATAGAGCAACAAAAGACTCCACACTGTCACAACACAAATGAAAATGGAAAATGGGATTCTAATGGTGCCTTTTTCTCCCCTCCCCCAGAACCGAACAGCTCTCCCTGTCATAACTGACGCATGCATGGCTCAAACTCATCGCAGCAATCAGACTAATGCAAATCGAGAGCAATAGAACAAAACTGCAGTAATAACATGAAACACACTGAACATGAAATGGAAGACAAAGACTTCAATTATTCAGAAGACAATATCCAAGCCCTTGATGTTGAAGAAGCTAAATAAAAGAAAATAGAGTGATGTGAAATATAGCCTGAGGTTTTTAACATCTCTCGGGTTAAGAGAGACGTTGTTTATCTGTGAACCTTTGGACAGAATCTCCATTGGCTTGAGTAAATAATAACAAAACCAACAATACAAACATGATCTTTCAAAAACCAAAGACATTTAAAGGCTTAGTTCACTTAAAAATGAAAATGTTTTTATTAATTACTCACCCTCATGTTGTTTCAGTCTCCTGAGACCTTGGAATATAAACTAAAATATTTTAGATCTTCGGAACACAATAAGATATTTTAGATGAAATCCAACAGCTTCCTCATCCTCTCTAGACAGCAGTGGTCTGTACATTTGGTTATTAAATGTCAATGTTGGTTATTAAATGACAATCCATGTCACTTCAGTGATTCAGCTGTGATCATATGAAGCTCCAAGAACGCTCCAAGAAAAAAAAAAATGTCAAGACCACTTTGAACATCTCGGGACCTTTGCTTTCATAAAAATCTCAGGGTGTTGAGGGGTTGGAAAGGTTTCAGGGGTTTGGAACGACAAGACAGGGAGTAATTAATTAATAAATTACAGAATTGCCATGTACACAATACTCAAAACACATTCAGGAAACAGTTAGGACTACTCAGTTTTTCCCAAGTGACATCATACTATTGTCCTTAGTCAGTAAGTGACATCAATGTTTGGGATATTGTGCTAAACTGTATCTGACAGTATTTCTACAGATGTGGCCACTGAGAATGCGTGAGTGAATAAACGTGACCACACGCAATGCTGCAGTGTTGCGCAGTACCACACAAAATGGTCTAACACAAGAAAGACATGACCAGCAGGGAGCAGATATGTGACATAGTGAACATACTGAACTGATATAATGTACTGTAGCAGCCAAACACGGAGAGGCACAAAGGAAATTAAATGGGCTAATCATGATTGTCTCATCAATATCATGAGGTTTTTTTTTTTTTGTTATGATGATTTGTTCACTAAAAACTAAACATTTTCAAAATGTTGTGGATCAACCAAAAATCACAATCTAAAAACGTAGTTTTTTCTAGATTATTAGATTATTCTATTTATTAATTTAAGTGCAATCTACTGTACTGTATATTACAATATTGAATTTTTGGTATTATCACATAAAACAACTGATTTTGGGCAAGCACTGATGCTGATAGCTAAATATTTTTAGTTTGTGTGTTATATATATTTTAATTATTTATTTATTTATTTATTTATTTATTTATTTATTTATTTATTTATTTATTTATTTATTTATTTATTTTTCTTTTTATTTATTTATTTATTTATTTATTTATTTATTTACTTGGGATAGTGTCAAATTATTTCAACGCCATTGTCAATTCCCTTAAAGAAACTATTTGAATAACAGGTTACAGAGTGTAAAAATCTTAATCACTGCCCCATAGCTGTGTAGATTTTTGGAAATGACGGCATTACAGTAACATGTGACCAAAAGAAGAAGGAAAAACCCTGCATGTAACAACAAAAATGACAGATAACAGAGCTGTGTTTGGGCTGTGTTTGTTTGTACTCTATATGCTGAAGAAAGCCTTCATACAAATGCTCGCTGCATTCTTTTTTTGATTTTCATACATTCTGCATTAAATCATATAGTTTAATTGATTTAACGAGCAGGTGTTTGGATCTGGCGAAACTGGTAGTGCTGCAGAGGTTCCTGCATGCACTATACTCATGATTGTTATATATATAACTTACTAACATCATTATACTGTACATTATTATTTATTCTGTACTCGTATTCACAATCACAATCAGTGTAAAAAACTAGACTACCAATCTAATCTTATTGATTGTACTCATTCATTGCAGGTTCATAATTAACACTTCATGTTATGTGCAAAGCATATTAGCATAATTTGTACCAGGGCTGTTTGCATGTTCTCCCCGCGTTAATGTGGGTTTCCTCCGGATGTTCCGGTTTCCCCCACAGCCCAGAGACATGGAGTATAGGTGAATTGGGTAAGCTAAGTTGTCCGTAGTGCATGCGTGTGAATGAGTGTGTATGGATGCTTCCCAGTGATGGGTTGCAGCTGGAAGGGCATCCAGTGTGTAAAACATATGCTGAATAAGTTGGCGGTTCATTCCGCTGTGGCGACCCCAGATTAATAAAGGGACTTAGCCGAAAAGAAAATGAATGAATGAATGAATGAATGAATGTACCATGGCTGCACAATATATACTGTACAGTGGTCAACAGTGTAGTGTATCAATGATGCTTTTCAAAATTGTCCTAGGACAAGAATGATTGCTGTTCAATAGTTTTAGAACATCTTTAACCAATGATCCACTTCAAATGTTGACTACTTTAGTTTTAGCATCGATAATAATGTGATCATTCACAATAGTCACATCGCAGGATATGCAATGTCAAGTTCTTTTTCAGTTTATTCATTCCTTAGGAAATTTGAGTGGAATTATAGCTGACCAGGAACCACATTGTTGATTCATTGTGAAGTTTAACCTTAATAGCGTGAAAGTTTGCTTGTTTGCTTTGTTTTTAAGGCCTGTGACTGTAAGATTTCAAGTGCATTTAAATCATTTGTGTATAAGAAATTATAACAATGAACAATTGATTGTATTTAACTTATACAACAAAGACAGTGTTATTGTTTACATTTTACAGTTAGAAAAAATAAAATGCTGTCAATTTCATTTATGCAGATCTATATAAAATTATAAATTTGTTCTAAATTGAGCTATTTAAGTCATCTGGTGAAATAATTATATTCAAATAACAGAAAATTAGGGCAACGCAGTGGCGCAGTAGGTAGTGCTGTTGCCTCACAGCAAGAACGTTGCTGGGTCGCCGGTTCGAACCTCAGCTGGGCTGGGTCAGTTGGCGTTTCTGTGTGGAGTTTGTATGTTCTCCCTGCGTTCGCGTGGGTTTCCTCCGCGTGCTCCGGTTTCCCCCACAGTCCAAAGACATGCAGTACAGGTGAATTGGGTAAGCTAAATTGTCCATAGTGTATGAGTGTGAATGTGT
Organism: Danio kyathit; assembly: GCA_903798195.1. Taxonomy (NCBI): domain Eukaryota; kingdom Metazoa; phylum Chordata; class Actinopteri; order Cypriniformes; family Danionidae; genus Danio; species Danio kyathit. The sequence goes on from LR812525.1 coordinate 44,337,489, forward strand.
GTGTGGAAGTTCCCAGAGATGGGTTGCGGCTGGAAGGGCATCCGCTGTGTAAAATCGCGCTGGATAAGTTGGCGGTTCATTCCGCTGTGGCGACCCCGCAAGGGACAAAGCCGACAAGAAATGAATGAATGAATGTATAACAGAAAATTAAACATTAAAATGTCAGTTTTTTCCCCCAATATCGCAATATATATTGCAGAAAAACAAAAAATGGCAATGTCAGAATTTTCCAATATAATGCAGCCCTAATTTGTATACACAGTTGAAGTCAGAATTATTTGCCCCCCTTTAATTTTTTTTTCTTTTTTAAATATTTCCCAAATGATGTTTAACAGAGCAAGGACATTTTCACAGTATGTCTGATAATATTTTTTTCTTCTGGAGAGAGTCTTATTTGTTTTATTTTGGCTAGAATAAAAGCAGTTTTAAATTTGTTAAAAACCATTTTAAGGTCAAATTTATTAGCCCCTTTCAGTTGATTTTTTTTTATCGTCTACAGAACAAACCATCTTAACTTGCCTGATTACCCTAACCTGCTTAGTTAACCTAATTAACCTAGTTAAGCCTTTAAATGTCACTTTAAGCTGAATACTGAAATAAGTTATTAAAACTATTATGTTTAGAAATGGGTTGAAAAAAATCTTCTTTCCGTTAAACAGAAATTAGGGAAAAAATAAACAGGGGGGCTAATAATTCTGACTTCAACTGTATACAGTTGATGCTAATTCTTATATTTTAAGCCACTATCTGCCAGTGTATTGAATTTTCCAGTAATATAGTGCACTCTTAGCATATACAGTATTGTGTTCATCTATATTTAATTTGGTTCTTTTGCACAAGAACTTGCTTTACAGTGATCAAAGCAAGTTTCTGGTTGTTTGCACAGTCAATATCTGTGCAACCCCACCTCTGTGATAGTTTAGTAGCTGAGTAAATTGTATAAAACCTTCAGCCTGAACTATATCAAGCTGATCTACACGCATTCGAATCATTTTCTAAACAAAAATGGAATGCCTGAGACAGTACTAATATTTTAGGATCTTTGGAATAGAGCCACTTACTGGGTTTGTTTATGTGTATGTAAGCAGTCTGAGTAAACAGTCTGAGTTTGTTTATGAGCTGGTGATGCTGAGGGTTCCTGACAAGGCAGAGCGAGAGAAAGAGATGCTGATAAAGGTGCACTTTAGCCTCCAGACAAACACAACATGGGCGATTCACGGTAGACTGTTGCTCTGACTATATTGCTACTGCGGTTTCAGTTATCCTTACAGATAAAGAGAGCGAGAGAAAAAACTGATGCCTGCAGGCATCACAGTTATTGATTTTGGTGAATTATTCATAAACAAAGCAAATTTCTTAACTTGTTGATATAGTGTTAGTATATATGTGTGTTATTTATTTAATTTTGTAATTATTTCTGAAAGTTGCATTGGTTTGACCAGTAGATGGCAGCAAGTGAGGGTTATTTTCCGCATAGATTATTACATTAGACGTCGCCTACGCTATTGTTGTCTATTGGAAGAAACGCCATTTTAGTACAGGGTAGCGCTCCTTTGAAATGAATGTGGGACCAAGGTGCAGAGGAGGACTGGCCATCCAGAACCAGAGATATATACACATATATCTATGATCTGGAGTTTTCCCGGTGGTCAGTATGCAAATATTTGTTTTACGTTTGAAAATTACAATTTTACATCACTTTTCAACATTGATGGATAAGTGATTGCATGGGCATTCCTGACAAAGAGCGAGTGTTTGTGTGCATGGAAATGTATTATCCTCCCTCCCTGTTAAATTTGATCTAATCCATGTCCTGAAACACACTCCCTGACTTACTTTCACTTCTATGGCCATACTCACACTATGTACAGTTGCCTTGAACCGGGCCGAAGCACGATTGTGCCCCCTCCCCTCTCCACCGACGGCCCGCACTCACATTACATTCGGGCCTGGGCACGGTTACATCATTGATGACGCGCAGTTCAGTAAGCGCTTTCGCTCAGCACAGTGGAGATTTCTTTAGTAAGTTATAGTTATATCGTTTAAGTCGTTTGATATGCGGTGACACGCAGTCAAATATTTCGCTGAACAGATCAGCCGCTTTTGACGCTCATAAACAATCATAAAGTCCTCGTGCTGCAGGAATTAGGAGGTTTGCTGAAGGCGCAGCTGTAGTGCAGTGAGGGGTTTGTGTCTTTAATAAACTACGACAGTTTGCGTTCATTGAACAGCACGAACGATTAATTAATCTATATCAAACAGATTTGTGTAGGCGAGGACTTTTTTTTATTTACAAGGACTTTAGATGGGTAATTTAAGCGCAGATGGGTCATTTAGGGCATATCACAGCCTCATTTCTTGCTTTCAGTTTTGGGCTTAGGCACGCTTGCACTCACACTGTAAGCGTACCGCGCCTGAGCCCAAGTGAACCGAGCCCGATTCAGAGCACTCACACTTCTTAAACGATCTGGGAAACGGGCCTGGGCACGGTTCGGATAGCATAGTGTGAGTACGCCCTAATTATAACAGAGGGAGCGATTTGTTTGTGATTGAATCCCCTTCATGAATGACTCGTTCACTTAGCTGACAATAATACAAGCTTTCTGGCACCGTAGCATCTTGTTGTCATATTTAATTTACATTGTTTGCTTATTTTATTCAACAAAACTAGTATAAGCCTAGAATTTAGTGCAAGTTGGTGCTACTTTGCATTATGGTCAGTGCACTGAGTGACTGTATTATCATCATCATCATCATCAATAATGTTACTTGTTTAGCACAAAAGTTTGTAACACAAAATTATAAAAAAGACAATATCCTACATATGAAATGTGATGCCATTGTGCTTGTTTTCTTTGTTTGCTCATTACTACACCCGTACACAGCACTAAAGTCTCGACCATGAGAACTGTCCAGCACTAGAACAATAAACTTTCTAATCTAAGAAAAAGATCAGCTAGGAAACCAGTTGTTCAGGTTGTCTCTATCATGCATCCTGAGCCCCCCTCTTTGCTATGGACTTTACCTTCTCCACCAGAGCAGCTCAACACAGAATGTCCAAGTTTTTAATAAGGTGAATCTTGTGGCTCTATATTCATGTTTGGTGTCATTTTAAATGTCTCTGTGTGATTGGTAAAGTGGTCCTAATTTCACTGTAACATTTTACTATTTCCCTTATATCTGTTGATTTGGGTTTTGGCTTTGATTAGATCTTTGCCAGATGCTCCACTCCAGGAAAAATGGTCTTCACATCTACTCATGACCAGGCAATGGTCTTGGCGAAGCTTTTATTGTCTTTAATTTATGGTGATTAAAGTATTTAGGAAAAAGGTGCAGAAGTGTCTGTGGGATTCTGTAGCCAGGATACCCCGTTGCAGAGTATAAGGGCGTACTCACACTATGCTATCTGAACTAGAGGTGTGAACCTACACTGGTCTCACGGTTCGGTTCGGTTACGATTATCATGCCATCGATTCGGTTCAATTCGATATCTCGGTGCATCACGGTGCATTGACGATTCTTTCCATACACAGTTTTATATTTTCTTCACAGCACAGCAATTATTGCATTAAAATATGTATATACTATTTGTAAAACAATTTTGTCCTTTAATACAAACAGTCAGATATATAAACTGTACCTTTAAACAACACGAGCATTTATAGACAATTCTGAGGGATTTAAACAAAAACAATGGTCCTAACGTATTTCCTGTTTTACATTTTTAATTTCCATTGCTTCTGAGAATCCAAAAAGGTCCACATATTGATAAATAGTGTTATGACGACTGATTTAAAGTCAAGTTATGATTGAATTGCCTCTTGTTACAGTTAGGAAATAGTTTAACGTCAAGCAGGAAATGTTCATGGGACAATGACATGACCACATTGAAATGGTCTATAGCAAAAAAAGTTTAAACAAATATAAATATCCCGCTCGCTTTCTGCCTTGTCTACCAAGTTCTTTCTTACACCCCTTTGATTGGTCACGCGCTCAACAGAAAGGGCTGCGATTGGCTCTTACACGCTGGCGCTCTACACAGATGCGCTCATGGGCCACAGTGTGAGACAGAGAGAGAGAAATGGAGATTACTTTCATTCTCTTAATCGCCGTGAAATAGGGGCTTTTGCTGTAAGTTTCAGTGAAACACAGTCTAACAAACACACACGCAGTGAAATTGTGCACATTGTGTATTTTTCGTAGTTAGAGCGTAAATAATCGCGCTCGCGGCTCGCCTCCCTCGCCATAGTAAGCTACGGCGACATAGCGAATGTGAGATAAATGACGTCAGTATAATAACCGGTTATGATTATTACTGAACCGATACCAAATTGTCCGCGTCTGCATCGCGGTGCACCGAAGAAACGATTAATTTTGACACCCCTAATCCGAACCATGCCCAGGCCCGTTTCCCGGATCGTTTGAGAAGTGTGAGTGCTCTGAACCGGGCTCAGGCACGGTTCACTTGGCCGGCCCTGGCCCGGTTGGAAGAGGTGGGCCTGAGCGCGGTTCACTTGGGCTCAGGCGCGGTACGCTTGCAGTATGAGTGCAAGCGTGCCTAAGCCCAAAACTGAAAGCGAGACGTGACTTTTAAGGGACTGTATCATATGGATTAATTAATCGTTCGTGCTGTTCAATGAACGCAAACTGTCATAGTTTATTGAAGACGCAAACCCTTCACTGCACGACAGCTGCACCTTCAGCAAACCTCCTAATTCCTGCAGCACGAGGACTTTATGAGCGTCAAAAGTGGCTGATCTGTTCGGCGATATATTTGACTGCGTGTCACCGCATATCACCGCAACTGTACGTAGTGTGAGTACACCTTAAGTCTCTGAGCTCTGCATGAAGGCTTATATACTGCAACATACTTCTACACGGTCAGGTATTCATCTCTAACTCTTAAATGAATCTTTGGGTAATTGATGCTGTACAATCTGAATTGGCTTATTTTGTTTAGTTATGTGAATTGGAATGGAAAGTCCTAGCCTGACAAATAAATGTAAAATTATTGTTTAACTAGATTAGTCATACACTCAGGCTTAATGTATGGAGCATAGGCACAGCATTAGAGACTTGTTGATTTCTGACAATTACTGACTTAGTATGATATAATCTAGTGGCTAAATTAAACTTTTTTTATATATGAGCAAGCATGGGGCGGCCTAATATTACTTAAAGGAAATTATTTTACAGCTATATCCTCTATCTAAGAACCAGAACTGGCGAGGATGTGTCTGTGAGCAGATGTAACTGGCCAGCATACTAACTCTAAGTGACTTAAATGATGAACCATTAACTGAAAATAAAGATTTATTAGGTTAATCGATCTAAATTATACCACAACCTATAAGGTAATCAGCTTCAATTGGATGAATCTAAATTTAAATTATCATAAATTGGAGTCAGATTAAAGTTGGAGATGAAAAACAAATTAAAATAAATTTTAACAAATAAAAATATTTTTCTTTTACATGTGCTAAAAAGGCTTACACACATTTAACCTTTACCCATGCTGTTATTTCTGTCATAAGACTAATAGATGGACTCTTACAGATGCATGCTCGGGGTCTGTATGCGATATATAGAGTATATACATCTATGTTATTTTCTTATATAAATCTTGCATAATTACAAGTTGGGAAGGAATTTGTAACTGTATTTTTTTGTGTGTGTGTTTGTCAAGGAATACATTTTCTGCAGATCTGTGTATGAAAGAATTCAGATGAGCAGATTGACAGCAGCTTTTTAGTCTTCTGCTGTGACTCATCATAACTGTTGAGTGTTGCATGGTCTTTTGCCATATGGATGATATTATGCATGAGGTAAGAGGCATGTGAGTCATGTGCACAGGCAGAAAAAAATTCCTGTAAAGCTGATATATAAAAAAATCACACTATTTGATGTAAAATATCATAATATAGTGAAAAAGCATTGCAAAAGCATATTTTAATGCTTTCTAAGTATTTGAGCGTCCATTAAAAAGATGGACCAGGGGCCATTGTTGCTGTAACTGACATCTCAAATGAGGGTCATTTTAACATTCAAGCAGAAGAAGAAAGTGCAAACCTGATGTAATTGATCCATCTTAGGACACAGCCATGAAGTTTATATTTCAAGCATTACCTGTCACCAGTGGTAATGCAAATCAGCCTGTTCAATCACGCAACACAGCTGCTGAAATATAGGTG
>LR812525.1:44346179-44504476 GCA_903798195.1 Danio kyathit
TAAGTAAATGGAAATTTAATGTCTACCCATTCCATGTTACTCAACACCTTGTTTATTGAATGAAACATGAAGTCATGCTATTTGTCTGAAATACCAATTGTACCTGCCATATCAATATCATATTATTTGGATAAAACTGACATTTTATTTTGCCAAAGCAGCTTTATAATATAATAAATCTCAAACAACAGCTCGTTTGCTCATGTGGCCTTGCTTGAAGAGATTATCTTCATTACATGATCATTTTAATACGAGAAGGTCAGACTTTATTCACTTGCATTCGCATTTGTGCACAACAAACACCACCAGTCCAGTTTTCTCTCATCAAGATAAACATTGGCTGTTATCTTCAAAGTGTTATGAAATAAATTACCACCCACAGACCAGAGAGAATGAGGAAAACTAAATGAGGCACTGCTGTGATGTTCTGTCTTCACCCGCTAAAGTCAGAGCTAACAACGAGCATTTGCCCTCCTGACAAATTATTCATCATATACATAGTTGATGTAAAGGAAAAAAGGGCTTCCTGTCACATATGAGAACATGCATAGTCTACCTGAACATAGCCTACAGTTATTTTTATGTGTGGAAATGGAGTGCAGAGTGAAATGGCAAGCAAAGGCCATTACTCAAAGCTAAATTATGTATAAATAATGGCAAACATTACTTGTAGTTATATAAGCGTAGTTCAGTTCCTGTTAGGGTGTACATTGTGAAATAGTGTGAGATGACTAGTTGCTCAAATAAGCTATTTTATTAAATATTAGCAGTAACGACATGTACAAAAATTGTGTGTGGTGTGTGTGTATACATCTTGTATTCACCAAATTGCAGTGACCAAATGTCTTCACAAGTAGTACCAGTAAAATTTGACCTTGCTTGGACAAGTGATTTATACATTACCTGACAAAAGTCTTGTCACCTATCCAAGTTTTAGGAACAACAAATGATAACTTCTAGTTATCATTTGGAATCAGAAGTGGCTTATATGAAAAGCAAAGGCCTCTAGATTACACTTATTTTATCAAAATAAAATATGATCATGCCTTGATTTATAATTATTTAATTAGGACAGTAAGGTCTTGTCACTTAACAGAAATAATGTACAGTATATAAAGTCATAGTTCAGTGGAAAAAGAATTAGTATGACTCAAATGAGCTTGGAGGACTGCATCCATACATCTCTGGCATGACTTAAATAACTTATTAATAAAGTCATCTGGAATGGCAAAGAAAGCGTTCTTGCAGGATTCCCAGAGTTCATCAGATTCTTTGGATTCACCCAGCAGGCACAGGACGTCAACATGACAACAGAGTGATGTTGTACCCCAATGTCGTAGGACGTTGCATTTTGATTGGAAATGAAAATCGTGTTGATGTCAGAACCCATCAGCCTGACGTCAGTGTCCAACGTTGGACAGACATTGCATTTTGGTTACTTTCCAATGCAACATAAAAATAACAAAATATCAACGTCTAATGATGTTACAGCTTGATGTTGTGTGGACATTACCAGAATGACGTCTATCAGACGTTGGATTTTGGTTGCCATACCTGAGGAATAAATGTCAGCATTTGACGTCAATATGACGTTGGTTTAAGATGTTGGCTCGACCTTTGATTTTGATCACTTTCCAACACAGCATAAAATCAACCAAAAATCAACGTCATTTCTCGTTGTTATTGGACGTCAAAATGACATTATCCTTAAATGCTGGCGACCTAAATATAACCTAATATTAATGTCTTATGATGTTGTGTATCTGCTGGGCATCTTTAACGCCTCCTCCTTCATTTTACCCCAGACATGCTCAATAATGTTCATGTCTGGTGGTTGGCCTGGCCAGTCCTGAAGCACCTTGACCTTCTTTGCTTTCAGAACTTTGATGTGGAGGCTGAAGTATTAGCAGGAGGGCTATCGTGATGAAGACTTTGCCCACTCATGTGGTTTGTAATGTAATTGGCAGCACAAATGTCTTGATGCTTCAGGCTGTTGATGTTGCCATCCACTCGGCATATCTCTCACATGCTCCCATACTGAATGTAACCCCAAACTTGACTGATTTCTGTGAGAATCTTGGGTCTTTATGGGTTAATATAGGTTTTCTGCAGTATTTGTGATGATTGGGATGCAATTCAACCAGGGCCGGCGCGTTCATAGAGGCAACCTAGGCGGCCGCCTAGGGCGGCATTATTGTGAGGGTGGCAAACACGCCCCGCCGTCTAACCCAACGTGCTGACTTTTACTGTACATTCACACTGAAAGCGGCGTCAAAGTAGCCGGAAGTTATTCATTTTCAATTGAAGCCGGCGGCGATAAGCGGCGAGGAGCAGCGCGGCGCGTCTTTGCCGGTGTGAGTGTCGAGGAGAGTTGAAATCAAGTCAACTTTATGGTAATAAGCTGTGACGCGGTTCGGCTGTAAGCAATCAGAATGTAGAAGTCCACCGCTTGAGAGGAGTCCAGAGAACACAGTCACTGTGAACTTTGGTTCCGACCACAGTTGTTCCCAAGGGTTTTAATATTACGGTCGCTGGATTTCCAATTGTTTGCAATGTTTTTCTTACAGTAACATACATTAAAAAAGTACTGGCGAGTTACTCATGTGCATCTATGTTACATATTTTTTTTCTTTAAAAAAGCGGGAATTTCATGCGACATTACAAAACAGTGTTGCTGCTTCAGAATATTTCAGACATATGGACACATTGGATAATTAAGTGGAGCAAAGTCACACCACATGCAACTAGATCTTCCGTAAGTAAATGAATTTGATAAGAAGTGTGCAACATCTTCATGCTAGAAAACATGTTTTATGCGGGAGTGTAACTGATTTGCTGATATGCTGCAATGGCTCCTTTAAATATGAGCGTAGCGATTGTATTTTGTATTTGACACTCTCGCCGCCGGAGCTAAAGGCAGAGACAGCGTCGTCGCCAGGGCGGCCAGAGCGACCTTTGACGCTCTCCCTACTTTCAGTGTGAACGTACAGTTATCCGCAACATCAACACAACCCCCCCCCCCCCCCCCTCACTTTATGAACTGGTCAGTTTCGTTTTCACTTTTGGGTTGAGGGCGGCATGATAGTCCTTTGCCTAGAGCGGCAGTTCGGCTTGCTCCGGCCCTGAATTCAACAGATGATTCATTGGAAAAATCTACCTTCTGCCACGTTTACAAATGATCATCTAGAAGTCAAGTTAATATTTGTTGCTGTTTTACAACTGGGATCAACAACAAGACTTTTGTCAAGTAGTGGCACATTTGTCTTGTGGTGACCAAAAATAATTGAATAATATTTATTTTTGGTCCCCACAAGAAAACAGCTCATAAATCATGATAAATAATATATTATAATATATAATACAATATATTTTGAAAATATTAAATTTTTATTTATTTATTTATTTTTTAAGTTTTCTCTGAGGGTTGGGTTTAAGGGTAGGGTTGGTAGACTGTACAGTATAAAATCATTTTCTATGGGAAGCCCCCATATAGATAGTTGTATAAAGGTTTGTGTGTGTGTGTGCGTGTGTGCTTGCGTGCGTGCATGCCTGTGGTGTGGGGTAGTATTCCTAACATATAAAAAAAATAATAATAATTTGGACCTTGTGGGGACATTTTTTTTTTTGGTCTCTATGAGGAAGATGGCTAATAAATATGACAGAAATAAGTATTTTATGTAAACATATAGAGTGTTTCCTGTGAAGGTTGAGTTTAGGGGTTGATTGTTTGGGGAAGGGGATATTATCATTATCATTACGTCTCTGTGAAGTCCCCGTGAAAATGTGTGTTTGTATATGTGTGTGTGTGCGAGTGTGTCTGTGAAATATTTAAAACTGCACATATTTTGAACAAATTGCCATGGGGGTAAATAGATAATTATAATACCATTTTCAACAGACGCATCTAGCTGTGCTCGTGTAGGGGTTTGAATTACCTTTTCCTTATCAGAAAGGTTAAAGGTACTGTTTTTCCTTTTAGTCTTCAAACGATTCACTCCGCTACATTTAGTAGTCCAATAAAAGTCCCTTTTAAAATTACTCCCTTTAACAGCGGGACAGTTATCTCACAGTGAAGCGGTAAACAGCATGAGAACAGACACACAGAGAAAGACCTCATTTCACTGTTAAACACTGCTTCACTCTGAACATGTATATTTTTCTGCAAATGTGTATTTCCTTTGGAAGGCAGCTACACAGGAAGATAATGGTGGAGATAGAGATGTTTGTGTAGGAGGATTAAACAACAGTCCTTCATTCAGAGCTAATGCATTCAATTACCTGGCCATGCTGACGGCAGTCTCTTCACGGAGAGCTGTGGGTAAGTGGTTGCATTGTTGATTACCTGAAGCTCCTCCAAACACAAAGACCCAGCTGCTTTCTCATGTCTCTGCCAATGACAGAGAGCCCGTCGGCCTTGGGAGAGGACAACGAGAAACCATCTAAAAGAGACCGGGGGGAAAGTAAAGAGAGATGTGAGGGGGAACAGACAGAAAATACATTTGTTCCACAAACGCATTCGCGGACATCTGCGCTGAAATGAATAACACACTATTTACATACCACTGAGGTGTGGTTTATTTTATGACCATTAATGTTTATTATGTTCATTATGCAAATGGGTAAAAATTACAGAATTATCATTCCTTCTGCTACAGCTGGCATGATTGCATCCATGCAGAATTAATTAATGCAGAAATACTGAAATGTCATAAAACATGTTGAACAATAAATCTGTGACTTGAACAATGTTCAAAATAGAAATGACTGTTTTGGCTCTGTACAGTACAGTGACTAAACTGTCCAATTAACTTCATATTTGCTAAATTATGCCTGTTTGCTGCATCATATTAGACCGCTTACGAGAAAAGCAATTGTCGAATATTCAGTCACATGAGTTGCTGTCGCAAAGTCGCATGAATTTAATTAGTAGATATTAGTGGCTTAACAGTACACATATTTGTACTGAAAACAAAAATGGTACAGTTTTTTTAGTTCAGTATGAGTGTTGTTTTTGTTGTAATACTTTTTGTTTTAGTTTTAAAATCACTTAATTTTTTACAAAAATATATAATTGTTCATTCTTTTTTACAAACAGCAGTGGAGCACGAATGATTGGGATCCATGTGATTGTTCAGTTCACATTTCAAATGTCAGGGAAAGAGCTAGTAAACAACAGCCATTTTGGATACAACCCTAGTAGATATGATTCCGTCATAGTTTACAAACATTTCCAAATGTTATGCACATGCTAGTTTCTATTTATCTTTTTTATATACAGTGCTCAGCATATATACAGTAAGTACACTCCTCACAAATCTATCTTTTAAATTAATATTTTTAAGCTATACAATATTATACTTGTGCATAATTATTAGATTAGTCAGTACTGAAGCCAAATTTGGAGCTTCTAACAAAATAACTTTTTAAATAAAACTAGTACACCCAAAATTATTTTTTTTTAATATTAAATATGAATTTAAAAATTAGGAAAAATCAAGAGAAGCAAAAAAAATTGAAAAATTTTGTTGAAATTTTGTAGGTTGTAAATTTTATTTGCAATATTTTGCTTGAATTTAACTGTATTAACTGTAAATATGTTTGGTGACTTAATGACTAAAATATTATTTTAATAAATATATCTTTTCAACATTTCCCAGTGTTGGGTTGAGGCTGGAAGGACATCCGCTGCGTAAAACATATGCTGGATAAGTTTGTCTTTAATAGACCTCGGATTAATCAAGGGACTAAGCCGAAAAAGAAAATGAATGAATATCTGTTTAATAAATCTGTTTTGTTTAAATGCACCAAAATACATTGCCCATATTCACTGGGAAATGGATAAAAATATTCATTTTCAAAATGAAGTGTACTTAATTATGCTGAGCACTGTACTTTATACCAATGTTTGCATGCAAGTATGTGGATTGAACATACTGAAATGCTTTTGAAATCCAAATTCTCTACACACTGATCCTGTTGGCCAGCCTGTACATCGGCCGGTGATCTTCTTACACTTGCAGCTTCTCCATATTGGACGTCCAGTGTTCTTCAGCCTCTGGTGCCTAGACAGCAGCTCTACATAGGAAGTTTGGACAGAGGAGAAATGGGTGTACCCAACTGAGCCTGGTTTCTCTCAAGTTTTTTTTCCTTCACTTTTGTCAATTGGTGAAGTTTGTTTCTCGCCACTGGCTTGCTTGGTTTGGGATTTGTGGAGCTACGCATGGATGGATTTGCTCTTCAGTGTTTAACTTTCAGCAGTGAAAATTAAACCACACTAAACTAACTCAACTTCATCTCTGAAAACTAAACTGACACAGTTTCAATCTACTACAACTTCTATGTTAAGCTGCTTTGATGTAATCTACATTGTAAAACTGCTACAGAAATAAAGATGAATTGAATTGAATTGAATTAAATTGAATTGAAGCTAATAATTGTCTGTGGTCACCATAACTTTCTACATCCAGCAAGATGATTTAGAAATGTTTGTCTTGTGTTGCAGTTTTCCCTCAGTCATCAGAAGCAGTGAGCAGTAGACCAGTTAGCATAGATTAACCTTGGATCTCAAATTTCAGTCTGGTTAAGGAGGGATATGTTGACCTGTAGCAGAACAGACCTTCCCTTTCTTCTGCCACTTCTGCTTCAAACACACCCACTCAAATACACTCACAAAGAGGTAAAATTGCTAGTTTCAGAGAGCTAAACGGGCTAACTTAGCATCCTCCTCTTCCTCTTCACAAAAAAATTCCTTTCAATGTAAAAATGTAACATTTGTGTAACTATATTTCTTAAAATATCAGACATGACCATTGTGGTTTTCTCTGATTGACTGTAATTTAATAAATTAAAACTAAAAGAAACTTAACTGGACAATGAAAATAAGAATTGAAGTTTGCGGATGACACTACTGTTATCGGCCTCATCCGGAATGGTGACGAGTCTGCATACAGACAGGAGGTGGAGCGGCTGGCTTTATGGTACAGATACAACAACCTGGAGCTGAACACGCTCAAAACAGTGGAGATGATAGTGGACTTTAGAAGAAACCCCCCTGCACTCCCCCCACTCACCATCATGAACAGCACTGTGGCTGCAGTAGAGTCATTCAGGTTCCTGGGCACCACCATCTCTCAGGATCTGAAGTGGGACATTCACATAGACTCTATTGTGAAGAAAGCCCAGCAGAGACTGTACTTCCTTCGTCAGCTGAGGAAGTTCAACCTGCCACAGGAGCTGCTCGTACAGTTCTACTCAGCTGTCATCCAATCCATCCTCTGCACTTCAATCACCGTCTGGTTCAGCTCAGCTGCCAAAACTGACCTCCGTAAACTACAGCGAATAGTCCGGACTGCTGAACGAATCACTGGCACTACCCTTCCTACACTTCAAGAACTGTACACTTCCAGAGTGAGTAAAAGGGCTCGCAAAATCACTCTGGACGCCTCGCACCCAGCACATTACCTGTTCAAACTGTTACCGTCTGGTCAGCGCTACAGAGCACCAAGCACAAAAACAGCCAGACACAGGAAAAGCTTCTTTCCTCAGGCCATCTACCTCATGAACCGTTAAATATTCCCCTACTGGGCAATAAACGTGCAATACTTTCTCATACGCACTTGTACACAGCACCTTATAACAATATACAATGCAATACTTTCTCCATTCGCATTCGTTCACAGCACCTTATAACCTGTATATTTACAACATATCTGTACATACAATTCAACATCCAGATATTTTTTACTTACTGCATCTCTGTTTAATGTTTATCGCCTTTTTCTTTTCTCATATTTAATTTTGTGTTGTCACTTGTCACTTTATGTACACTGGAAGCTTCTGTAGCCAAAACAAATTCCCTGTGTGTGTGAAGCACACTTGGCAATAAAACTGATTCTGATTCTGAGAATGAAGGAACTTATAATAAACATTTGCATCCACCCTGCCACATAGCTTTACAAAGGCTCATTTTCACTGAGTGGTAAGGTTTGGTATTGTATTACAGTAGGTATGTATTTGCTTCCAATTCCACTGTAAGAAGTAACAAAAGAGTAAGGCATACTATTACCGTACCATTTTTTGGTACCTATAGCACAACAGTACAGTTCCAAAAGAGTGAAGCTAGACTTGCTGCTGAACAACAACACAGGAAGTGAAATTTTTAAATACACAGCCAAATTACGACATCATAATAATATAGTGCTGGCATGCAGACCATCAAAGATTGTCATTGTCTCATTGTCTTGTAACAAAAAGTCACATGCCAAAAAGCAAAAACAGAATCTGCTGTATGTCCTCCATTGTTGTTTACAGAGCCATTCACACGCTTCTAAAAAGTGCTCCTAATTTGCATGCTATTGCCATGTGTCTACATTGGAAATAATGAAATTGAGTGTGCAAAGACACAATATGTGAACGAAACGTACTACTTTTCTTTTTTTTTTTTTTTTTTTGAGCGTGAATAATATTGATTGCAACTTTCTAGTATTTATCACCCCTACAGAGTAAGGGTAAGCCTGATCAGGGTGACCTGTACCAAATCATACTTTACTGTACTGATCTGTACCACTAAGTGAAAATAAAAAAATTAATTCCTGGTCCAGAAATCATCCTTAAACCAGGCCACATTACCTCCACATTTCAATGGCTTCCTAAATCATATTAGGTTCAGTCTATCTCAGATTTGGTAATAAACATGTTTTCCTTTCACCCAAATAAATGTATCTTGTGTCCAGCCCTAAAATAAACTTTGGAGCAGTTCTTTGTCCACACAACATGCTCCTACGCAAAAGATTGATCTTGTCTTATGATTCTTTCTGCTGATGTAATGTTTAAGGGGCTTTCTGTTCTAATTGTGAAGATACTATATGTACAGAAACATCCTTCATCACTGAACTGCACAGTCCATTCTAGCTTCAGTGTTGAACTGTTTGTCCATTGATATTCTCTGCATTATTCTGTCCAGTCTCATGCACTTGTCTTATATTTTGGGGGACTTAATTATATGGTAAAGATTCTAGAAATCACAGATTTCGCTCCTTTTGATCAGTGTTCTTTTTCAAATGTCTAATGAAAATGTTTACAGTGCGCATTAGTATATATGTAACTCCTGAAATATCCTTTAATTACTTTTAATTTTTAAATTAAAATCCAAATGAGAAAAATGTAGGTTGTGCTCTAATTTTGATCTCCACTGTACATTAATGTAATGATTTTTTTTTATTTGATTCTACTATTAAGACATGATTTATTAGCTCAAGTAATCATTTGGATGATTCTGTACTGCAGGAGGGGGACAAGAAGAAGGAAAATCACATTAGCCATCAGCAAATTTGCAATTTAATGTCTTTTTTTTTATCGGGTTAACTTGCACAGATTAGATGTTCATCTAAAAAATAAGCAAAATAAACATTGTACATTTTGATTTCACACAGACTTTAATGAACAAATGTATACTCCAGGTTCTTTTGGCTGAAGCTCTCCCCATAATATAAGAACAGCGTGCTCCTGGCAAGCCTTGATAATAACTTGTAAAACAACATCATGTCTGTCAGAAACAGGATCTTTTCCTATTTAAAGTAGCACTGACCATCACATGCTGAAATCCCTTCTCATGTGTCTTATATCCCATATATCTTGTCTCCCTTAAACAGTCTACTTAAACTGTGGCAGTCGTTTTTTTTTTTTTTTAGCCTGTGCTACATTACGATGCACATTTGGTTCTGGTGCAGCTACATTAGCTCTATTAATCTCTCTCTCAGCTGCCTGGGAAAGCTCACTGAGCACAGTGCTCAAATTTAGGATCACATCTGCTGTCAGTATGGCCCAGAATAGCAGCTCTGCTTATGTAAAACCCTTGTATGACTGGATAGGGCCAGGCTGTTAGCAGGGAGGGGGGGAAAGGCCTGGTCTTGTCATATTCTGTGCTGGTGCAGAATGCCTGGTTGAAATGAGATATAATGAAGGAAAGCTAAACAGAATTGGACACCAAGTATTCCAGAAGGAAGTGATCATTCATCAGAGGGGCGGTTGGACAAATTATCTACTCTATTGAGGATACTTTATGATTTGTTCTTCATACATTGTCTCAAACATCTGTATCTGAATAAAACAATATGAACATCAACTTAAGACGTTTAATATATTCACTTCTATATAATTTAAAAACTTTAAAATGTGCTTTTAGAAAAACAATCTTCAGTAGCATTTTATATTAAGATATAATCGTTGCTTTAGATAAACCGTTAACTTGCTGCTTATTAATAGTTATTAAGGTAATGGGTTTAGGTATTGGGTCGAATTACAGATGTAGCATGGGATCATGTGTAATATTCATTTTAGCACTAATAAGAACTAATAAACTGCAAATATCTTAATAATAGGCAGGTAATAAGCCTCTATTTAGTAAGGAGAATTGATAATCTACACTGCCTGACAAAAGTCTTGTCGTTGATCCCAGTTGTAAATATTAACTTGACTTCTAGTCAACTTGACTTCCGATGAATCATCTGTTGATCTGTATCCTAATCATCACAAATACTGCTGAAGACCTATTGTAACCCACATGGACCCAAGATTCTCACATAAATCAGTCAAGTTTGGTGAAGGAAATATCATGGTTTAGAGTTACAGTCTGTATGGGGGCATGTGAGAGATCTGCAGAGTGGATGGCAACATCAACAGCCTGAGGTATCAAGACATTTATGCTGCCCATTACATTACAAACCACAGGAGAGGGCAAATTCTTCAGCAGGATAGCACTCCTCATACTTCAGCCTCCACATCAAAGTTCCTGAAAGCAAAGCAGGTCAAGGTGCTTCAAGATTGGCCAGCTCAGTCATCAGACATGAACATTATTGAGCACGTATGGGGTAAGATTGAAGGCACTGAAGATGAATCCAAAGAATCTTGATGAACTCTGGGAGTCCTGCAAGAACGCTTACTTTGCCATTCCTGATGACTTTATTAATAAGTTATTTGAGTCATTGCAGAGATGTATGGATGCTATCCTCCAAGCTCATGGAAGTCATACACCAAATTAATTCTTTTTCCACTGCACCATGACTTTATATTATATACTGTACATTATTTCTGTTAAGTGACAAGACTTTTGTCTAAGCAAAGTCAGACCTTACTGTCCTAATTAATTAATTAAAAATCAAGGCATGATCATATTTTATTTTGATAAAATAAGTGTAATCTAGAGGCCTTTGTCTTTTATATAAGCCATTTCTGATATTAAATGATCAACTACTGTAGATGTCGTTATTGTTTGTTGTCCTTTAAACTTGGATAGGCGACAAGATGTTTGTCAGGTAGTGTAAAGTGTTACCTACACTTTTACCCAGGCACATTTTACTCACCTTACTGAAGTGTTAAGTTTTATGTACTGTATTTAATAAGTGTTGTGTTGAATATTGACAATTGTTTTTAAAGTAATGTTTTAAAAATGAACTTGGTTCTTAACCCAGTTTTGGTCATTGACTACAATGAGTACAATAAGTATGCCACAATCATAATTATGCTACCACTGAGTCTCATTGAAGTAGAACA
The DNA here is from genome assembly GCA_903798195.1 of Danio kyathit. Taxonomy (NCBI): domain Eukaryota; kingdom Metazoa; phylum Chordata; class Actinopteri; order Cypriniformes; family Danionidae; genus Danio; species Danio kyathit. Next base: position 44,357,730 of record LR812525.1, read on the forward strand.
GATTTAAAAAATAAAAACCATAAATTATATGTATACTGTAGACCTAATCATTCTAGTTATTATAACATATGGAGTTTCAGCCTTTCTGCAGTAAACCCTGTGTTCCCAGTTTAACACCTCAAAGTTAGTTTTATCACTATTTTGTAATTGTTTGTTGTTTATTGTCTCCTGTCTAATGGTCTGTCTTTAAGCGCTTTACCCTTTTTATTCTTATTTCTTCCAGAGTTTGGTATAGCTTCTTCTTTGAAGCTCTTTATAAAAGAGGCTTCTGAAACTAGTGTTTAGCATGTGCTGTTCAATGAAACTTCCAGCTGAGCACCAGTGAGAGGCTGTCTCTTAAAGGCTGTGATGTAAGGCCTGTTCTCTTGTTGTGCATCTGGGTCGTCTATCTGTCCTGCTTAGACTCAGTCTGCTTTCTTCTTTGAGTGCATGAAAACCTTTCTCTCTTAAGGATAGAATGATGTGCTTTTAGAAAAATGTGTTTGTGTTTGCAAATTTAAACTAACAAACTAAAATTTAGTAGAAAGCAAATTCCATTTAAAAAACTGTTGTCACTTATTCAGATCTGCAGGAATAGTTTGTATTTGACTACATTTACAGACTTTGTTTTTGACTGTAAGGTCACTTATATTAACACTTAGATTAGGATTTACTGATTGATTTATTGGTTAGTTAGTAGGTTGGTTGGTTTGTTTGTTTGTATTTATACAGATTTATTATGTGTGATTTAGACCCTGGCTGCACGGTGCTTAGCACTGTCACCTCACAGCAAGAAGGTCACTGGTTCGAGTCCTGGCTCAGCCAGTTGTTGTTTTTGTGTTCTTCCCATGTTTGTGTGGGTTTCCTCCAGGTGCTGCGGTTTCCCCCACAGTCCAAAGACATGCGCTATAGGTGAATTGAATAAACTAAATTTTTTAGGCCCACACGGAATCTGCGCGCGCAGAATTCCGCAGATTTTCCGCAGAATTCCGCAGATTTTCCGCAGAATTCCGCAGATTTTTAGCCCATCATTAATTCTGTTTATTTACTTGAGTAAATGTGTGTAAATCTGAATTTATTCAGTTTTTAAATTACACATATTTCACATATTAAGGTTTTAGTTATGAGACTCCCAAAATAATTCCGCAGAAATCCGCAGATTTTTACCAGAATTCTCCGCAGAAATTGCAAAAAAACGTCCGCAGATTCCGTCTGGCCTTAATTATTAGTTAGTATGACTAGTGTATGAGTGTGTGTGAATGAGAGTGTATGGGTTTTCCAGTACTGGGTTGCAGCTGGAAGGGCATCCACTGCGTTAAACATATGCTGGAATAGTTGGTGGTTCATTCCGCTGTGGCAACTTCTGAAATAGAGATTAAACCGAAGCAAAATGAATGAATACATTTAGACTCTTCGAAATATATCCATATATATATATATATATATATATATATATATATATATATATATATATATATATATATATATATATATATATATGTGTGTGTGTGTGTGTGTGTTTGTGTGTGTGTATGTATGTGTGTTTATATATCTATAACAGACACCTGTCTGTTATTGTAAGGACATTGCAGTCACTTTTTGATGCCCCTAAATCTCACTTTGAATGAACAAAAAATGGATTGGTTGCTTCACATGTCAGTCAAATGCCCTTTATAAAGGAAATACGATTTGTCATAAACTATAAACCCATCTTAATTTCTATGATATCCTTAAAAACAATGAATGAATGAACAAACAAACAAACAAATGCGAAATAAAAATTAAATGTGATCATTTCTTATATTTAATATTAACTATTTTTCTTAAATGTTTTAAAGAGATAGTTTACCCAAAACAAACAAACAAACAAATAAATAATTCTCATTAATACTCATTCGTTAATAATACTCATACTCAAATAAATATATAATAATACACTTACTCACACTCAAGTGGTTCTAAACTTTTATAAACCTCTGATATCCATCCATCTATCCATCCGTCCATCCATCCATTTGTTTGTTTGTTTGTTTGTTTGTTTGTTTGTTTGTTCATTCGTATATTCATTCATTCATTCATTTTCTTTTTGGCTTATAGCAAAACAAAAAAATACTGGAAGGGATTGGCTTTCTTTACCTCCAACATTCTTCAGTATATCTTTCTTTGTATTCAACAGAAGAAAGAAACTCAAACAAGTTTTAATTAAAATTTTTGGGTGAACTATCTCTGTAAAAAACAAAAGGGACACTGTTTCAGAGCAAAGATGCAGCATAATACATCTTTTAACCTTAACAAAAGTCATTACTGTTTATATGCTGAAGGACACTTTTTGAAGCATTTTTTCATAATTAAATATTGATTTGGTATAGACCAAATCTTTTTTCCAAACAAAATAGTTTCAGGACAATGATTGTAATATTTGTAAAAGACGAACAAGGACACAATGTCTCTTTGAAACAAAGCTTTTATGGATCAGTTCTGGCAGTTTAAAGGAAAGACAAATATTAACAACATAAGAGGCCATTACTGTATGTTAATTCTTGTCTGATGATGTCTAAATAGCATGCGGACTTCAAGATATATTTCTTCAAATACTTCTAAATCAAAGCCATTTAAATTAAATAATCAATTAATCTATCTTGTCATTTTTCAACTTTGTGTAACAGTAAAACTACGAGTGATGCATTTGCATTAAGAACTTATACCTTAATAAAGATAAACACTTTAAGTTAAAATCATTTGAAAGGTTATGTGCAACCAAGCTGACTCAAGTCCTATAAGAAAATCATATATTATTTACATCTGTTCTTGATGAAGCTGCAAATAGATATGTATCAACAGCAGTGACAAAAACAGAACTTGTTTCTCTGCTAAAAGTTTTGCACTGCTGAGTGATCTTGCATTATTAATGAAGTTCCTTATGGAAAACTGAGTGTCAAATTGCAGTGGATTACATCTTGTTGTTTCAATGACCTGCTAAAGCCACAGCGCCTTTTGTGAAGGAGCAGCAGGTGGCCTATGTACATGCTCTTTGTTGTTTGTGAACTTGAGCTGCTTTGGCACATTAACACTCCCAGGGGATGCAGGACGTTAGGCTGGTTCCATCTTAAACTTCTCATAGGAGAGGTCCTCTTTGTGTGCTTTCTCTTTCTATATAAAAATTATGTAATTATATATATATATATATATAGATATATTCATTCATTTTCCTTCGGCTTAGTCCCTTTATTCATCAGGGGTCACCACAGCGGAATGAACCGCCAACTTATCCGGCATATGTTTTACACTGTGGATGCCCTTCCAGCTGCAACCCATCACTGGGAAACATCCATACACACTCATTAACACACATACACTACGACCAATTTAGTTTATTCAGTTCACCTATAGTGATGCCTTTGGACTGTGGGGGAAACCGGAGCACCTGGAGGAAACCCATGCAAACACAGGGAGAACATGCAAACACAGAAATGCCAACTGATCCAGCCGGGACTTCAACCAGCGACTTTCTTGCTGTGAGGTGACAGTGCTAACCACTGAGCCACCATGTCGCCCTAAATATATATAGGGGTTTGGGGAGGTCAAAACTTTTAAACAGCATGAAGATTTTAAAATTTGTCTTATTTTGTTGATTTTTTTATTTATTTAGTACTACTTTATGGAAGTAAAAATACTTGCATGTTTCCTGGAAGACAAATTAAAAGCAATTTACATTGATCTTCAGATTCTAAAAGTTTTCACCCCCCTGCTCTTAATGCCTTGTGTTTTCGTCTGGAGCATCACTAAGGGTTTGAACCCTTTTATTAATAGTTGTTTATGAGTCCCTCTGTCATCCTCCGAGTGAAAAGATGGATCTCACAATCATACAGTCACTGCTGGAAAGGGTTCAAATATTCAAAAGAGGCTGGGAAACCAATTAATCTACAGGAGTTTTTTTCTACTTTTTTTTTCTTCTCAAAAACAGCAGAAGTTTACAAACAACATAGTTGTGAATAACCATCATAAAGCAACAAAAAATAACTAGAAATAAAACGTTTAGATCACCAGGTAACTGTACAGTATTGACAACCAAGTGTACACAAACATTTGCAGGTGGTTATTGTGATTTTTTTTTTTTTCCAACTATGTTTTTGTCTTGTGAAGTATATGTAAACATCTTGTTGTGTAAAATAATTTACTCAGGACAATGCTAAAGAAATAAAAATAGCATGCATTTTCTATAATCTCTCTTATTTTGTTAAATTTCTTTAAAATTTAAGAGATTCTGCAAGGGGTACTTACACTTGTACACAGACACACACACATTCACATACACACATAGCCGCTTGTTAAGTCATGACGTATCGGTGACGTATGAAATACTGTTTCCGGGTCCAAGCCGCTACTCATTTGAATTTAAAAAATATTTGTTTATGGACACTTTTTAGTCATATCACACATTAAAGTGATTTTTATATAAAATCCTGGTGTATACAACAGTCTCTGGATTGCTGCATCACAGACACCAATATTTTAACAACTTATAAACAATTAATCACTTTCTGGCCATCTGATAATAGGCATGGATATTTATATATACAGTTGAAGTCAGAGTTATTAGCCCTCCTGAATTATTAGCCCCCCTGTTTAACGGAAAGAAGATTTTTCAACACATTTCTAAACATAATAGATTTAATAACTCATTTCTAATAACTGATTTATTTTCTCTTTGCCATGATGACAGTAAATAATATTTTACTAGATAACCTTCTATACAGTTTAAAGTGACATTTAAAGGCTTAGCTAGGTTAATTAGGTTAACAAGGCAAGTTATTGTACAGTATAATGATGGTTTGTTCTGTAGACTATCAAAAAAAAATATAGCTAAAAAATAAAGGAACTTATAATTTTGACCTAAAAATGGTTTTTAAAAAATTTAAAATTTCTTTTATTCTAGCCAAAATAAAACAAATAAGACTTTCTCCAGAAGAAAAAATATTATCAGACATACTGTGAAAATTTCCTTGCTCTGTTAAACATCATTTGGGAATATACAGTATATATGTTTTTGAAAGTATTACATTACTTTGTAAACGTTTATTATTACCATTTGTTGAGTCTCTTCTTACAGAACCCAGAGGATACATACACATACACCTACTGATACTCATACTCATATTCACATACACATTCATATTCTCACACACACGCGTATATCATTTTCATCAACTGGCAATTTTATCCAGCTGTGCCTTCAAGACTTCCTCACGATTTTTCTAAACAAGCTGATTGTGCACATTTCAAATGCTCTTTCTGCACTTGGGAAAAGATTTGACTTCTGAAAGTTACAGCATGTTTTCAAACACTTTTATCTCGAAAGATCAAAGAGAATTTGATTTCTTAAAACATGACAACTTGAATATAAAGCTAAGTGCGTCATTGCTCATTAATGTGTAAGATAAAACATTAAATTTCACAGTTTAGCGAAACTGAACTGTCCTTGTCCATCACATTTCTGCGTGTGTTTTGCTGAAACCTTTTTAATGTCCTAACAGGTTTTCAGAGCTGGTAAATTAAACATTTGACATTTTGAGACAGAAGCGCCAAGTGATTTTCAATTTTAATAACCTTCAAAGAAATCATTGCTTCCACATTATTGCTCCAGTAAATGTCTTTTCAGAATAATTTAATGTCCTCAACTGCCCAGTTCTGATCGACTCAAACGCAACAAAGGGATATTAGGTCAGTCTTTATTTTTTCTAAATCCCAAAAGCCGACACGAGCATTGACTTATGAGACTGACATGCAAATGAACTTGATCAGTCTTGTAATTAAGCAAATGCTGCCTGATATTGACTTAAACAGACAAAATAACAAAGACAGACTGACAAGACCCTGTTGCACGTCTTGCTATAAGTGGCAGTGTGTGATCACTCCTATTACTGCGGGCTGTTGTGTTGCAGAGGCCCTGGGGCAGACAAACAGCTTTAGATAGGGCCGGCTGAAGGATTGCTATTTAACTGATACAACGTTGGATGGAACAGGGAAAAGACTCCAGCTGAGTCTCCTTTGCCTTAGGCTGTGCCACTAAGTTCAGATCATTTCTGTGATACAAGATAGAAGGGGAGAAAGAGATGGGGAAAGACAAATAGACAAATGCTAGGCCTTTATCGATATGTTAAAGCTGCGAAGGCATGACAAGTGTATTTTTCTCTCTACAACACAAGCACACCTGCGGCTCAATTACAGAGGTTAAGAGTTGTGCTCATCCCTGACAAATGCCTAAAATATGAATATCTGTTCAGCGAGGAGGTAATACAGGGCTGGTAATATATTACGACAGGTGAAAAGGGAATGTGAAGTTTCAATGAAATGCATGGTTCAACAAACATAATGTGAAACTTTGAACACAAATAAACATGATGATAAATATCTTCTTCAATGCATATATAAGTAAGGAAGCATACGCTGTAAGAAATATCTGTTAATTAATAGTTTCTGTATTTTGGGATTCACTAGTGTCTCCTGTTTATTTACATTTGTGAATTGCATTAAGGGATGTTGATCTCTGCTCTGTCGACTTTTGATGTTGAAAATTCAATAGTTTAACAAAGTGACTTTTATTGAAATTTTAGTAGTTTGAAATAATATAATGTGTAAGAAATAATATATATATAGAAATAAGTCTGTAAAATAACAGAAAATCTACTGGCAGTTTATGAGAAGGTTTTTGTACAATAATACACACCAACTCCAACAATATATCATTTTAAATTAATAAAAATGTTCATAGAATTCACTTTTCAAACTTTTCAAGGTTGAAAGTTGTTGAAAGAAAGATCAAGCTCCCATAATGCTCCCCAAAAAAATTAGACACAAGTATATGGGATAAAGTACATCCAGGTGGTTGTTATCGCAGAATAAAGCCTCACAGGCTTATCAGCAGCCTGACACGAAGAAGAGCACTGTTGTTTTAGACTGAAGGGCTTTACTCTGGGAAAAAAAAAACAAAGGCCTGGTTGTACTTTGTCCACAAAACATAAAAATTAAAACAAAACATCGTTCTGAGATGTAATAATTTATCAATTATTTAATTAAACACAAAGCTGACAGAAATAAAATGGCTGAACGGAGCATACACTAACCTACAAATTATTAAGTCACATCATGACCCCAAACCATCTACAATATTGGCGTGACAGACAAGCATTTAAATATGAATGTGGATGCATGTACTGTATATAGATGTATTCACTGACAGTAAAGATGAAGTAACCGAATGATACTGATTTATTAGTTATAGCTATTGTTATCTGGGATTAATATTGGAATGTCTTGATTGATTAATCAGAATCAAGCTTTTCATGTATTGTTACTTATTGTTATCAGGAAATAACATTTATTTATTTATCAGGATCCTCATTAGCCACTACCAAGGTTGTGGCTATTCTTCCTGGGGTGCATCGAACACAAAATTACATTAATCCAAACAGTAACAACAAAGGCAATACAAAATACATCAAAACCCAAAATTCATACATAGCATCCAGATCAACAATCCACTTAATATTGTGCCATTAAATATTTCTTCAATGATTTTTAAAATCTCATTATAATTGTTACAAAAACTGTAAAAAAAAAAATAAATAAATGTAAAAAAAATAAAAAACATGAATCACAAAATATGAAAACTGCTAATTTATGGATATTTCATACAATGCAGTGTTTACCTAGTTATACATTTTATTAAAAAAAATATTTAGACACAAGTATATGGAATAAAGTACATCCAGGTGGTTGTTAGTGCAGAAAAAAGCCTCAATAATAATTTATTAAGGATTTAATTAAACACAAAGCTGACCGAAAAAAATAGCTGAATGGAGCAAACACTAACCTCCAAATTATTAAATCACATGGTAACGCAAGGCACATGGCAAGCATATAAATATGAATGTATGTATATGGATGTATTCACTGACAGTAAAGATGATTTGAAGTAACCGACTGAGTATGAGTTATTAGTTTAAGCTATTGTTATCAGGGATTAACATACATTGGAATGTCGCAATTGACCAATCAAAATCAAGTTTTTCATTTATTGTTACTTATTGGCATCTGGGAATAACATTCCTTGGAATGTTGTATCAGACCAATCAAAATCAGGTTTTTCATGTATATTCATACATTTATTGTATACAATATCAAACATGTTAAATAGTTTGCAAAAGTTGTATTACTAATTTATGGAAAAGTATAGTTGCAGCATTTATTTTGCACATTATTTTCTTCCTTTATTTATTGTCCTAAATACTTTCAAGACTGCTTGATTGCGACAGAAAGTGTGCAATAGTGCCCCAGTTCTACAGTATAAATGCAGAGCTAAAAAGGTGCTGAGAAAGAAAAAGTTCATCAAAAAATGACATCACAAGTGAGCTGATGCTGTTTGTCTACAATGGAAAGAGAAGACGCATAAGCACACCACATCTAAAGCTGTTAGCACAACTATGATTTTGATGAAAAATACAAAACACATGTCCTCCCTTATTGTTATGAATGTAAAATCAAATATAGTGCATTCATTAATATGCACAGAAGTGTCCTACAATTGCAAGCAAAACAGGCAATTACCTTTTGACTATTGTATTGCTGGAATCACAGTGTCTCATAACACTCACTAGAAATTGAATGCAAAACATTTGTACTGTTCTGCAGCACAAATATCTTAGAAACACAATGTTAGCCCAAAACAGAAGCTAAAATGATTGTATGAATCACTCATACTTCTGAAATTGCACTACATCTTTTTTCTCTCATATATATATAAGCACTGGGTGTTGGTGCAGTTCAAAGGATTTTTTCTTCCTTCTCTTTTTTAAGATAGAGAAACTAGGTCACTCACCAGTTGCTCTGTACACATGCAAAAATGAGAAGAAGACATTTTATTGTGCTGCAGCCAGACTGACGGCATGTTTGTAATAGCAATATTCTCATCAAAGGTTTACTGAAGTCTCATATTGAAACAAAACACTTCAAATAGACAAGATCATTTATTTTTATTTGTTCAAGCTTCATTTAAATCAATAGCATGGTATGTTGTTTATGCTAATAATACATTTTCTATAAATTGAATAAATCCATTATTCATGTTCAGCCTTTGACTATAAATTTGCATTACAGAAGTCGCCATGTAAAACTAAAAGGGACACAGTACTGATTCATTTTTCTTATTTGACATTAGCACATTTATAAATCAGAGTTTAATGCTTGCATATAGTATCTTCAATTCTGTGTTTCCACTACGCATGCAGACTATTGAGGGGTGTTTTCAGACAGCAGTGATAAACCCAAAGGCAGCTGAAAATGAGAAAATCTGAAATGTAATTGCAAACCTGGTGAGCATTATTTATTTATTTATTTGCATTATTTTGTCTTGACTTGTGTACCAGATATGTTTTATACCTGATTCCAAGAACACTTACTAAAGGCAATATACCATTGTGTGTGTGTTTTTTAACACAATATGAACGTTAAGGTAAATTATGAACAATTGTGTATTTTTCTTTCCTCTGGGATTATTAGATGCATTTTCAAAAAAATAAAATGTGATGTTTTTCCTCTTTGTACTTTTATCTAATTCTGTTCTTATATCGTTCTTATTTTTTACATACAGTATACATGTGTACATTATAGTGTCATTTTATTAAAAAAAAAAGCGTAATCTCTATCATTTGAAAGCTTATTGATTTGTGTAGCTAAGATGCATACAAAGCAGAATATCTCCAGTTTTATAATGCATGTTTGGGAAAACGTTTACTTGGAGAGCCCAAAGTAATTGAATTGAAACTAATTGTGTCTTCATTGTTATTCCTATCACTGAAATCAATTGGATTTAAAAGCAGGACACAGGTTTTAATTAACCTATGCAAATGAACTGTATGCACACACTTTAAATAATGTAGCATGTTCCACTTGATAAGGATTGTTTTTTATATATAAACAATAATAAATAAAATACTGTGATCTCGTTCTTGTAACCCTCCCTCTGTCTGCAGCAATCTGTTGAGAGAACATTGACATTGACATTGTAAGATGTTCTGTGCTTTGTAGCCAGAGTCGAAAGTGTTTACCATTCGGCACAGTTTAATTGGAACGGCCTTGTCAGGTAACAGAGAAAAAGAGACAATAACAAAGGAACAAGACAACCGTTTCCATGCAAAAATACATTCATGGTTTGTTTTTGTGCTGTGCTATTTTAGTATTTCAACTAATGATTTCACAATTTCTTTCAATATACAATGAAAGTGTATTGCATTCTGATAAGGTTTTTAAAATATGGTACATTGTTTGTAGTTTTCGGAGGGATGACAATAAAACTTTCCTTTCCCATAAAGAACCTCTCAGTAAAGGTTTGTTAAAATAGCCATGTTTTTTTTATTGTGAAGTACTTTTTATTAATCAAAGTAGTCTTTTTTTCCTACTAAAGATTATTTTATTTTGTGCCATGAAAAGATTCCTTGGATGTTAATGATTCTTTATGGAACCATCCATGTACAGAATGTTTACTTTTAAGAGTGTAGTGATAAACTTTTTTGAAATCATACTTTCGACGGATTCTCAGAAGTCGTACTTACTGTATGTCACTCCAAAATATGTCAAAAAGCATCGTCAATGGATAAAGCATAAATATCTGTTATATTTTTTTTGTGGATTTATTAATACTGAGAAGAAAAAAAACATAATTTTGACTCACTTGATTTAAACAAGATTCAGTCAAGATTTATTCATATATTTCCATACTAGCAAGCTAGATAAATTGGCAATCGAAAAATAAAACAAAATATATTCAGAGTATTACCATAATTGTTTTGTTCCCCAAGCAACTTGTTAGCAGGTCATAGTAACCGCAAAAAAAAAATCTCATCATAAAAAACCTCTTTAATTCAATATTTTCTCATGTTATTCATCTGTGTACAAAGCATAATGGGAATAGTTCATTTTGTTGATGGCACTTGATTGAAACATTTCAAAATGAAAAGAAACAATTTTTTTCTAAGCTCTGAATTAACAGAAGCAATCGCTTTCCATAATGATTCACATTGGCACATTGGCAGAAACACTATGTATGTGACCAAAAAACTGCTTCTACAAACTACAAAATGTTTTATTAAAAGAAAAAAAAACTGTTAAATGCACTTAACTAATCATCAATGCCATTAAATATTACATTTCGGCAACGCAGTGGCGCAGTAGGTAGTGCTGTCGCCTCACAGCAAGAAGGTCGCTGGTTCAAGCCTCGGCTGTGTCAGTTGGTGTTTGTAGGAGTTTGCAGGTTCTCCCTGCATTCGCGTGGGTTTCCCGTGGGTACTCCGGTTTCCCCCACAGTCCAAAGACATGCCGAACAGGAGAATTGGGTAGGCTAAATTGTCCGTAGTGTATGAGTGTGTGGATGTTTCCCAGAGATGGGTTGCGGCTGGAAGGGTATCCGCTTTGTAAAAACGTGCTGGATTAGTTGGTGGTTCATTCCGCTGTGGCAACCTCGGATTAATAAAGGGACTAAGCCGAAAAGAAAATGAATGAATATTACGTTTCTGTATAATATGTTATTTTAATCAATTTTATCAAATTCAGGACTTGTTTTATGAGAGCCTCGGATAAACAGGCCAGCAACAGGTTATTATTTGCACTATACTGGCAAATTTGTAAAACTAATCTGAGATCAAGTAAAGACTACAGTTCAGTGATTCACCACTGGAGGGCGATGTCAATAAACCTGCATTATTCATGGAGATCATCACTTCTTAAAGTGCTTAAAACAGGATCCAAATCCCTGCCATTTTGAGGCCCACTGCAACGTGGCGTAGGAGTGTGGTTTTTCCGCCCACTGAATTGATTGACAGCCACGTATTAACATGTCTCCGTAGTAACGCGTATAATCATATCAACAAGACAGGACGTGCGCAAAGCAACTGTGATTAAAAAATCTGTTCAGCTCGCTGTGATCATCATCAAATGTGATCAAGAATTTTTTACAAGTTTAAAACGTTTTTAAAACAGTGCATGTTTGTAAAACAGTAAAGACGGTAAAATCACTGCTTAATTAATCACCACAGCCATATGTCCGCGCAATTATAAAAGAAGAAGGTTAAATTCCTGTTTGTGGACATTAAATCAGGTTTTTTTTTTTGTACATTAACTTAATGAATATTCGATATTAACGTATATCCTGTCACATTTGCCGTGCAAAAACAGTGCAAACTTAAACACGTGCTGTGGGTGTGTGTGCGTGTGCATGTGTGTGTGTGTGTGTGTATGTGAACTTTGTAAAGACATTGTGTATCACTCACTGTTGCAGAAAGGCTTGAATCTGCTTCATGTCTGTCACTGTGCTATTTATCTGATGCAACAGGAGATGGAGACACAATGTGCGTCCCAATTCGCATACTTAAGCACTATACTACACCATTTTGTAGTATAAATAGTATAAGTAGTGCGTTCATACTGTAAACTCTAAAAAGAATAAGTGCACCGTTAAAAATAAGTGTGGAATGATGGACACTTCACGCACTCAACAGCAACTGCTTTGCTCACGTAGTGGAAGGGGCAGAGCATTCGGGCACTGATGGTGGATTACTTTATTTATTTTGGATTGTGAAAGCAAAATTCTCTTATGAGAGTGATTTTACCGCCTCCCGATGGTGAATGCATTTATACTCATGGCAGGTATTATTTTGAAATTTGGTCATTTCTTTCACTAATTTGGTAAGCGTCAAACGTCATCAAGGAAACGGTTTGAAGTCATTTCTTCTTAGTAAAAAAACATTTCACTTGGGACGACAGTACATACATATACTATGCCATTGAGTGTGTAAGTGCATATGTACATAGTGTATAGTATGCCATTTAGGACGCAGCTACACTCTGACAGGCATTTGGGAATGATGGGCGGGGAGAACTAGCTCATTTTCATTAAAGAAACAGGAAACAAAAAACAGCTACAATGTGTTCAGAGCAGAAAATACCAATATTCTGAAAAGTATAATAAATAATCTGATGGGTATTTTGAGCTGAAACCTTTCAGACACATTGTGGAGACATAAAATACTTATATTAAAGGGTCACGAAACACCAAAACACATTTTTGAGCTTTTGACAGTCATATATGTGTCCCACACTGCTATAGGACACATATATTTCACTAAATTGGTTGTTTTTGCGTTATTTTTGAGCAAATTCGTTCTTCCGGTTTGAAACTAATTTTTGAAGCCGCGTCACGGCATTAGATACTTGCGTGTAAATCCAGTGTGAAGAGTGGCTGTCTGTCCCTGCGAGTACATTGTGACGTCTCTGAGTGTGCGGCATTAATTCATGAGAAAGACTTGGTTAAAACCAATCAGCACGCTCTATTGTGAATGCGGTGCTACTTCATTAATATGCATGATAGCTTCGGAGACTGTTTGACCTGTTACAGTGTTCAGACGACAAAGAGACGCCACGTTGTGTTGCTAAAATAAGTCAAAGAACAAGAATTTGGAGACATGGGTCATCAGTGTTGCATTTATTAGTGTGCTGCGTTTATTAATGTGCTGCAATGAAGGTTTTGTTTTCATTTTCCCGCTATGAGAGAGCAGCTGGACTCACGTGTGGAATACAGTGCACGCGACAGAATGCATTTGTAAGGAAATTTTTTACCTGAGAGCTTTTTGCATCTGGAAATAGAGAAATCCGGATTTGCCACTCGTCTCCTTTTAAAAAAGACACAGTTCAAGTTTGTATTGATTGTTCTGTGTCTACAGATTTGGTAAGTGTGTGTGAGGGAAGTGCCCTTTGTTTGTTCATTCAGATGGCAAAGTTACTTCGCATCGTCAGCAGTGCTCTTTCAGTTTTTAAAGACATACCATAGTCAAAATGATTTAGTTACTAAGTTTACAGTAAGTTAATATCACTGCAATATTATAGTACAATATTATAGACTGAAAGATCCGCTGTAAATGCTGCTCTCCGAGTGTAAACATGTAAACACAATCAAACTTTTACTGTCATGTAGGAGTTTCGTTGCATTTTGTGACAGGATAGTCTATACACACACGGTTTTCTGACGCTACCTACCGAGTGCATCTAAGTTACCGAGAAATTCGGAGGATTTTTTTCTCCCATTCGCCGTGCGGTATCAAACATACCATTAAAACTCCACTGTCCAGCAGTTCCTCGCTTTCAATATCTCATTTTTCACAGAGGACATGCAGGAAATGTCCCTGAATAAAAAGTGAAAGTGCCAAACTGCAGTTAAAGTCGACAAATTAATAATTTGGTAAGTAATTCGATTACTGATGTCCAAGTAAACACAGTCACTGTCTTTCTCCCCTGCGTCTGTGTGTTTGTTTTGCCACGCGCGTGCCCAAATGGAAACTCCCATATTTGCAAATCCCTCCCTCGACACTCCCACCTAAACAGAGCTGGACACGCCCACTTTCCTGACTTTTTCCAAACTAGAAGTGTGAAAACACCCTGCTGAGACAGAGGGGTTTCGTGGCCCTTTAAATTTTTAAAAAGAGGTAAAATAGGTGCCCTTTAATAGTGAACAATTGAAATTCACTCTACAAAACATTACAAAGCCCAGTTTACTGAAATCCCATGACTTTGGTAGATAACAAAGCTTCATCAAGCAGTGTTTTTAATGTGTGCATCATTATTGTTTTTACATATTTTTATTTTTTCTAAATAGTGGTTTTACAGTCTACATAACAACAGTAGCAGCATTGTTTAAAAAAGCTATATATAGAGAGAGATGCCATGTGTAGAACACTTAAGTACTGTGTATTATTTATACATTTCTAAATTGCTTTTGTTGTAAATGCAATTTTTTAAATCATCTATTTTAAATTGACTGGTATCTGTAATTGGCTGCAATGTATTTTCTCATTTGTTTGTGCTGCGCGCAGGTCTTTAGGAGACCTTTGGGGACTGCAGTATCTGTGAAGCTGCTGGTAAATGTGGTGGCTAATCCCAAAGCATCTAAACAATTAGCTGAGTCTAGGTAAACATGGTTATTAATACAGGCAGCTGTCAGCCTGCTCAGCCTCTGTTTAGGGATGTGATCTAAATCCTGGCTCTGTACTACCATATTTTTCTCTTAGGACAGGAAAATGAACATAATCACTTGTGATAATTTAAGTATTTATATCTACAAATTGCTGTTTGTTCTTTCACATGCTATCAAACGTAATTGTGTACAAACAAAATCGGCATCCTTCACTTTGTGCTCATTCATATTATAATTGACTACTCCATTTTGCGAAATATTGCTTTAGTGAGCTTTTGGGCAGTTGGGAATATGCAAGCTCAACGTAACAAAAATGCTCTCCAACCAGTCTGGCATTATTTTACTGTATTTTGAGGCTCCCATTTGCCTTTTTTCCCCTAATAAAGGCTCTACATTCCCCACTGTGAATAAACATGGCCCTGGCGATTCGGAGGATATGGGTTTGAAATGAAAGACAAACAGCTGGACAGTGGAGCAGTCATTTACACCATCTCTCCTGCATAGACATCATTATAGGTTGCAACATGTCAGCATGCAGTCCATCCTGATTTCATCTCTCACCACAGAGACACAATAAGCAAAGAAGCTCAGGAAACAATGACCAGGTTTCAGGAGCATTGCATGAGGCATTGGATGTGGGATTAAAAAACTGGTTTTGATTTAGCTGCCAAAAATTGTATGGCCTGAAACCGGATGGTTGTAATAATAATTGCGGGCTTTTAACGAGACCCACTCCTTAGATACTTTCTCTTTGTGCTCAAACAACAATCCTTCCCAAAAGAGACATACAGATTATTCCTTAGCAACAGTCTGGTTTATTGCACTTCCTGATGGAAATCATTTTGACAATCTGTTGTTTGAGGGAACGGTGACACAAACGCATTTCCAGTCTTTGACTCTGGGATTTCTATTAAGATGAGGACAAGGGTTTTCATGAAAAGCACAAGTCAAGTGTAAGATTATGTCTAGATTGCTTTGTTTTGTTCAGGAGGTGTGAAAGAGAGAAAACTGTGTTTTACGTGTAAGCTGTCCAGCATGATCCCTGTGGGCAAATCTTTGGCTTCCAATTTCATTTTCTCCCCTATTCCTATTCATCAAATCCCTGCTATTCAAAATATTCCCTTTCATAAGAAATTGGATCAAAAAGGCTAGAAGATTCCAGAGCTCAATCCAATTGCTACATTTTATACTGGACAAGTTCAGAGCAAGTTTTTGGTGTGGGAAAAAAAGACAGTGAAATATACCAACGCCATCTCATGGCTCTTTACTTTTTGATTTAGTGATTAATTTGTATGAATTCAGACAATCTCATTCTACAATTTAGTATGATTTGCTTATCCCCTTATGGGAGTTTTCCTTTTAAAAGTTGTACATTTTTGTACTACTGAACACGAATTTGTCCGCATAAGCGGGAAAACTGACAAAACGTAAAATAGTTACCTTTTCTCGTGAGATTAGGATGGGAATACTGACATCACATAACTACATTTTTATAGAATTTTGTCCTGCTGTGAAAAAAATTCTATTGTTTTACGACAGGGGTGTCCAAAGTCGGTCATGGAGGGTTGGTGTCCTGGAGAATTTAGCTTCAACAAACAGACCTGAAGCAGCTAATCAAGCTCTTATTAGATATACTAGTGTTGAAGCAAGTTCAGGACCCTCCAGGACCCTCCAGCGCCGTCCAGCACCAAGTTTGGACACCCCTGTTTTAGGGTATTTTTGTATGAAAATGATGTACAAAACTGAAAAAAAAAAACTTTCCTATGTGTTGTATAGAGATGACAACATATTGCAATAACTTAGGGCTGATTTATATCGAAGTTGATATTTAGCCGCACCATGTTGGTGTTTCTCAACGCTCAACCCCCACCCTGGAGGACCATGACATACACACATACACTACGGACAATTTAGCTTACCCAATTCACCTATAGCGCATGTCTTTGAACTGTGGGGGAAACCGGACTACCTAGATGAAACCCATGCAAACACGGGGGGAACCTACACACAGAAATGCCAACTGACCCAGCCGGGACTCGAAGCAGTGACTTTCTTGCTGTGAGGTGACAGCACTACCCACTCCGCCACCGTGCTGCCCACATTGCTATAACAGTCAAGCTAATTTTTGCAAACATTGCATTATGTGATGCAGACCAGTAGATGGCGACATAAAGAAACATTACACACTTGTGCAGACATACACAAAAACAGTCACGTTGTCTGCCAATGTAGTTTTCTTTTTTAAACTTTACTAGTGCTGGAACACATATTGATTAAGCGCACAACATCAGTCGTTTCAAATGTCCATTTTCACTCTGAAAGACATTATTAGTTTGCTCTTCAGGCCCTTGAGTCTTTGTGAATGAACAGAGAAATACATGTTTTCATTTATTGTTCAAAATGGTTTTGTGTAAGGGTGCTTTTACACTTGGTTCAATTGCCTGGACCGTATCCAAGTTCGATTGTCCCCCCTTGCCACCTTCTCGGTTGGTTTGTGTTCACACTGTCTTTTTTCCTTCTGAACCCCGGTACGCTTTCGTCATAGAGCTGCTGTTTTGTTTACGGCTGTTGCTAGGTGACAGTCACGAAAGCAAAGCGCCAAAATGGAGACTTCCGCACATCGCGGTCGATTTGCTTTTACTGAATCATAGGTTTTGGACATACAGAAAGCGACTCGCGTCCATCTGCTGCAAAAATATTATAAACATTCAGAACATCACACAGTGACTGCAGAAGCTGTTTCTGGAGGAGACAAGCAGACATCACTGTGTATCACTGTGCTTGGCTCAGTCCCGCTAAAGGTACAATACGTGGCGCACATACACACACACACACACACACACACACACACACACACACACACACACACACACACACACGAATGAACGTTATGAAAACGATAGTTTGTTGTACAGTTGCCGGTTCACTTCCGCTATTTGGTACGATTGCATTCATACCAGAAGTGAACCGTACCAGAGTTCGCATGAACCGTACCCCAGACCACCTCTTTCAGGCGGACTCGGGTACGGTTCACGGGTGCGCACCCGAGTTCAGAAGACACGTTCACACTAGCTAAACGTACCGTACTATGACGTCAAACGAACCCGGGTGCGGACCAAAAGTGCTAGTGTGAAAGCACCCTAAAAAAACAAAAACAAAACACCCATCTAGAATTGTGTAAACAGGGCTATACCTTCTCAAAAATCTATTAATGTATTGATAATAAGTGCAAAACTGTTGAAAACTGCCATCCCAGAGTTGTTTATGGATTAATGGGGCTTATGTGTGTTTAATCAACCTCCATTCATTCATTTATTAATTTTCCTTTTGCTTAGTCCCTTTATTCATCAGGAGTCGCCACAGCAGAATGAACCGCCAACTTATCCAGCATATATTTTACTCAGCGGATGCCCTTCCAGCTCCAACCCAGTACTGGGAAACACCCATACACTCTCACATGCACACACATACATTACAACCAATTTAGTTTATTCAATTCACTCATAGTGCATGTCTTTAGACTTGTGGGGGAAACAGGAGCACCTGGAGGAAACCCACACCAACACAGGGAGAACATGCAAACTCCACACAGAAATGCCAATTGACCAGGCCTGGACTCGAACCAGCAACCTTCTTGCTGTGAGGTGACAGTGCTAATCACTGAGCCACCTAATCAACCTCTATGCATTACACTGTACTTAATCAGTAGCCTATAACTGTGGCATTGATATATTGTATAGCAAGGGGATGTGGAGAGCTGGTTTCATGTATCATTTTTGTACAATGAGGCATTTAATAGCTCTGAGAGGACTAACACAAAACAAAACATGATAACAAGCAACAATAAATGAGTCTGTTGTCACACTTTTTCACCAATGAGTATTTTTTCATAGCAGGTTATTTTTTGTCAATTTGGCAAGAACAAAAAAGTTTGAAAGTAAGTGACATTGAACATTGCAAATATAAAACTATAATTGAACGTCTTATTTTATGAATGTCCTTTTGGATACATTAATAATGTCCTGTTCCCCAAACATTTCTCTCACTAACAATTCCCTGCGCAATGAAAAGAAGCGCACACTATCAACGGAACTTCATTGGCATGCAAAACGCACTACTGAGCAAACATTTACAATGTGCTCCTCTTGTGAACAAATGAGTGAGACTAATGATACGAAGCCCCTGCGTACCACTCCGGTCCTTTTAAGACTGACCTAATTTTACTTTTCTCACAACTTAGCAGATGGAACAAGCTTTGGCTACAATTAATTAAGGATAATAAGGAGCATTAATTAGAACAGAAATGACGAGGAACTCATTAGTCTGATATGGATAACACAGAAAAGCAATGGAGAGAGGGGAGGGAGGGGGGCACTCCCGATGATAAACAGAGCTGGGCTATCAGAGGAAGAGAGAAACATTCTCATTCTAGCCGAATTGACTGAGCAGAACACCCACTTTCGTTTTTCAGGCATTTTTCACATTTAAATTACTAGACTGCTGATTTTAGTGTTGTTGATGTCATTAGTTCAGCAAATGAATATGAATTTAGACAGGGCTCTTGAAGTATTATTATTTATACAATCAGTCACTGTTATTGAATCAAATATGTTCATCTCTAAAATATTCATAGCATGTTAGCCGATCACATCTGATAATGTTTGCATGCGTGTTATAAATCTGTACACTTGAGAACTGGTGTGATGTATGGCTCAACACAGCTTTGGTTGTAGGCTTTGAGGCTGTGCTTATGTAAAGCCATATTGCAACGGTAAGGGTGTAATATTTCATTTATACAACAGTTCAATGACACACGCAAGTAAATACTGTAAATATGAAACGAGCAACGGCTCTTAAAAAATCTATTCTTCACTGTGATACTGGTAGAACAACACACATACATGTACAAAGGGTTTGAAAATTAGTGCGGTATAAATTAGGGGAGAGCGAGGCACAAAATAAAACTTTTTGGTTTTGGCCAAATAATGAACAAAGTAATGGGGTTAGACAAACCATATATTTATATATTTTTTTTACCAACAACACACGCACTATTTACCTCACCTGTAGGGCAAGTTGTAACAGACAGAGAGCTGGTTGTAACACGTGCTTAAGGTCAGATTTCACACAATTAATTTAAATTCAGTTTACTTTACATATTATATTTCATCAGTACTTAACTTTTTTTAATTCTTTTTTTATTCTACAGCACAGCATGTTTATTTATTTATCTATTTGATAAACACATTGGGATTTACTTGCATTATTATCCATTATTATACAATGTATTCCTTTGGAATATTAGTAATAAAATATATTTTTTTCTATAAAAAATATTTTATATTGAAAAATATTTTTATATAAAAAGTTCTCAACATTACACTCAAAATGTTACAATTATTTTGTTGGTTTAATTGGTGTCCAACAGTGTGTGGCTTTTTTGTAACACTATTACACAACTAACCCCGCTGTGTCATGTTTTCCTCAAAACTGGCTAGCAGTCACTGTGTTTTTTCATCTTTTAGCCTAGAAGACGGTAATCACAACAATATAAGATTTTACGTACATACTTTCACAAATAAAAAAATATTGAGTATAATAAAAATACTTTTATCCTGCAAAAATGGTTTCTACTGTGTTTCTCATCCAAATTTTGCTGAACTTTTTTCAATAATTATCAGAAAGACGTCTGCCGACACTGTTGTGAAAAGCTCAGAAGCATGCCATGGTTAACCCTGAGCAAATGCCTTAAAACTCTGTGTTACATTTAACCCTGCAATACTTTGTTCCCCACGCTGCCCTGCTGTGCAACATTTTTAGGCCAACATTTGATAACATCTGTTGTTTTAGTGGTGGAATGAACATATATTGTTATTTATAAGTCTATATTAGCAAACAACTACAGTAGCAAATGCAGGTTAAAGTTGAGTCTTTTTTAGTTCAAATGTTAAGCTACTACACCTGAAAGGTAAAGCTGGAAAGAGATGGAGGAATGAGTAGCCTTTAGTAAGCATGGTGGAGACTGTCATGGTTTTTGGGCTGCATTTCTGCCAGATATATTAGAAATATTGTGCAAATTGGTGGGATTGTGATTGCTAAAAATTACAGACATGTTTTAATTCATTATGTATTTCCTTCTGAAAAAAACTCAAAGGTAATAATTTTATTTTCTTCAGTATGTTTGATCCCAAACTGCTAATGTAGCAAAATTTGGAGGGGAAAAACAGCTGATAAAACACATTGAGGTAAAGTTGGTTTAATATACGCACATTCGCTCAGTGACAACTTGTGACATGCTCCCTATATTGTTTACCATGGTACTTTGAATATTCAGACTGAAATAACATGTAAATATGACTTTAAAACAACATTAGCACTATTTAATTGACTGTGAACAATGTAGTGCTTTGATAGCTGTTCGTTGCTAATATGATTTCACTATTAGGAATTTGCAGAGAATACTGTTCCGTAATTGTATTATTACGGAGAAAGTCAGAATGTGTGAATATAAAACCAACTTTACCTCAAAATAAAACGCTGACAGTCATGAAACAGGGCCACACAGTCTATACAAGGGGTGTCCAAACTCGGTCCTGGAGGGCCAGTGTACTGCAGATTTTCGCTCCAACTTGCCTCAACACACCTGCAAGGATGTTTCTAAAAAGCCTAGTAAGAACTTGATTAGCTAGCCCAGGTGTGTCTGATTGGGGCTGGAACTAAACTTTGCAGGACAACAGCCCTCCAGGACCAAGTTTGGAGATCCCTGGTCTATACATTATAGGATAATCTGGACAGATCTTTGGTTTTATAATAATGACTAACATGTCTGGCATGAGCCTGATTTATATTATTAAAATACATTTAATGAATGATAAACATGTTTTAATATTTAATATAATGATGCTGTTGATGATAATGAAGGTAAATAATTATTTTAATCAAACCTTTCTTTCTAAGGCCTCTTTGTATTTTATTATAAGAAATCAAAATATTCACATTCATTTTTCATATGCCTAGTTCAGTTTTACAAAGCATTAAGATTTCATTATTAATAATTTCCGTGCAGTTTTGACAACTGCAGGCGCGCAGTCAAAACGCGAGGGGCAGCAGGAGGTAGAACGCAGGAACATAAACAGCGTGCAAATAGTAGCTGTCAATGAAATAAAAAAGGAGGTGCCTTTGCTGCAACAAATGCGTCGACCACTCAGAATAAGAGAGTGTTTGTTCGTAAAAACGTAGTGAAAACATTATCATGGGTATAGAAAGAAAGCAAGAAAGAAAAACAGCAGGTGGCAGCATGTAGTAAAGTAGGCCTACGAAAAACGCTTACTCCAATGAAGAAGATGCTGCACCTCGTGTGGACGGATATTGCATGGCATTGAATGCATGACGCGATCATCGCCGATTCAACAGGTATGTGCTTTTTTGTTTTCATAATTTTATTTGGCAAGTGCAGTTTGCAGTAAAATTAAATAACAGCAACACATCGGCTTGACGCTGTGACCATTGTGCTATCAGGTACAGTTTGTTGAACTCAGACGCCTCGCAGTTGTCGTTGTTTCCATTCACTGCACTCAATTACCAGCACAATCATAAATTGACACTGATCATTTAACATGCCATTGCTACGTGTCAAAGTACGTTTTTAACACGTCTCGAGAGTTAGGTGAAATTGCACATTATTTTTAACAATATTTATTTGCTGTATTTGTTCCTTGATGAATGCCAGCAATATTTACAGTATGACGTTTGTCTTTTAATTTATTGGAACGTTTAAATGTGTCGATCTCGAAGTTGATTTTGAATTCTTTACATTGACAGGCAAAAAAGTGTGACTAGGTTCTGTCGTTTGCATTTTTTATTTTATTTTATTTTTGTATTTAATTGTTTATATGTCATTATTGTATATCAGTTAATGTGTAGTAGCAGAATGTGTGCTCAGTAGGCTTAGGTAAGAAAATAATGGGCTGCATGAAGATTGTATTTTGCTTAGAAATGATTCCTTTGTCTGCAGTTTAATCTGGTTTATCCTTGTTAGGCATTAGCCTATTATGTGTATTTCATTGTTGGGGAAGCTACTTTAAAACCAGGTTTGCAAGTGACTCTGTGGGACTATCAGATTGCATGTCCTGTGAATAAACCAGTGCTGTATTTCTTGTACAAACACAATCAGAGTATAGAGCAACTGTCAGGTTCCACAAGTAAAAATACTATTTGTTTTCCAAACAGAGAAAGGTTTTTAGTAGAGTTAAAAAAACAATAAACATATGAGCTGTGTTTATTAATGTTTGATTTTTGTGTGAGTCGATGTGAACTCAATTTCAGCAAAATATTAGCAAGATTAAGAATTTAATTTTTATCCTCTTAAGGCCCAAGGTGTTTTTTTTTACATGCATTTTTTATTTCTCTTTGCTATTTGGGCGTATCATCTTTTGATATGATGTACTTTTAGAGAAAAATGATGTCCATATATGTGGACTCGTGGTCCCAATTTACATAAAACACTTTTTCCAGAATTTTCTTTTATGCATATTTAACATAGAATTTTTTTTTAACTTGCTTTGACTATCAGAGTAAAAACATTTTTCCCCCCCATTTTGGACAGTTTAAAATAGGGTTTGGGACATTTCATAATATGCTGCAAAACAGTTGCAGGATGACACTGTATGTCTGTAACAAAATATAAAACATTCAAAGTATTTTAAATAGCCACTTAAGAGCTAAAAATGTGCTGTCCACGTATGTGGACACTCGGGCCCTAGGAGGTTAAAGGTTAAATTTCAGGTTAAGAATCTGCTGTATCCATCAGTCAGTCATAAAAAAAAACTTATGAGGCACATAATTGTAGATTTAATTCATGACTGATTATTCTTAATATTATCTATGTATTGTGCAATACATAAAAGTATTAAATACATTAATATCAATCAATATTTTTTTTTCTTAACAGTAACTATAAAGCAATATTTTTATATAGTTTTTTTTTTCATAAAGCAATTCTAGTGAGGCTGGGCGATTTGACCGAAAATCTAAATCTCGATTAATTTAACATTTTAACTTGATTATGATTAATGAACAATTATTTTATTTATTTAATTGCCCTCACAGTTTGCTGACAGGTTTTGAACAGTAAATATTAGAGGTGTGAACCTACACTGGTCTCACGGTTCGGTTCCGATTATCATGCCATCTATTCGGTTCAATTCGATATCTCGGTGCATCATAGTGCATTGACGATGCTTTCCATACACAATTTTATATTTTACTTTACAGGCGCTGTTCACCGATGAGTGACACTGATAAACGGCATTGGCACAGTATTGCCAGATTGGGTGGTTTTGGATGGGCATTTCGGCGAGTTTTGGATAGTTTTTGGGCTGGAATCAGTCAGCCACATCTAGCAACACTGCAGCGTCGATCACAGTTGATCCATGATGGACGCGGTGGAAAAAAAACTCGCACACTTGTGTCTGTATCCATGATTATTTATTGAACATCAACGCTGATCAACTGAAATTAAAACACACGTTGCCTAAAACCAACAGTCAATTTTCCTTATAAAAAAGTGAAAACAAATAACTTGAACTTTTGGAAACAAAATTAATTGTTTTGAAAAAATTTTCAAAAGTAGAAAATAAGCAGCATATCTTTTAAATAAAATATATCCTGTACATAATATTTTAAACAGTGCATTTCTGGCATCTTCTGTAAACAAATATTTTAATGTAAATAATAGTTTTATTGTAATGGAAAATATGGGACCTCAAGCCGCAGCTTCCAATCATCATCAATGTAGTGCAAACTAGGCATGGGACGATAACCGTTTTCAAGGTATAAAAAAAAGAGATCCAAAGATGCCGTTTTAATTTGTAAAGAAATCAGTGTTTTTGAAACCAATAAAGACAATAGAAGTCAATGATTCATTTGAACTATGTAGTCTGACATGTTTACTGTTCCAATATATTTTAAATGTTTCTCAAAAGAAAATCTATTGTGTTCAAAGGGTAAAAAGTTTTAGTTTTTTACCCAGACGTTTAAAAAGAATATATTTTAGAGCAGTAATCAAAATACCGCAAAACCGTGATATATTTATCCAAGGTTATCATATCGTCAGAATCTTATACCAGCCCATGCCTAGTGCAAACGTGTGACGTGTAGTTACATTTTTTTGAGAGGTGCGCGGGCATGCGACTGCACTAAGGCTGCACCAGACCATACCCGTGCTTTCGATGCAGAAGTATAAATGAGACTTAACAGAGCGGGGTCATGTGACTCACATGCGGTAGGGAAAGTAATTGAAAAAACTGACCTGAAAAAATTTGACCGATTTTGAAATGTCGATTACTTTTCGATTAATCGCCCAGCCCTAAATTCTAGAAATTTTATAATTATTTATTTTTAATCATGAATTTAGTTCAATTAGTTTAAAAACTGTGCTCTTTGCAATTTGGGATATTTTGTTTTTCTGTAATGATCTCGAAGGACTGATATTTTGTAAACAGAATGTGATACACATTCACTGGGTTAAGTCATGAATTGCATCCTAATTCAATCTATCACAATTTGTTTATGTTCCTGCTATGCTCCATGTTCTTATTTTGGTGAGTGTCACGTTGATTTGCTGCCAAAATGGGGTATTGCAGTACATGACAGGGATTCGGAGAGAAATGTCAGTGACAGTCATTAAATCTTTCACCTCTATTCCATTCTTAATCGTTGAGTGTGACAGACCTCTGTCAGAGGAGGTGAGATTTCAGCAACAGGCGCCAGTAGGTGTTGAGTTACCTAGTGTGACACCAGCTTAAATCTGAATTAAGGATACTACAATTAACTCCCATTCAACTAAGGTTCCACTTATTTCTACTTGGTAGTACAGACAATGGCAAATAAATGGCCAACAAAAACTATAGTATGTGTGATCAGAATATACAGTATTTAGAATCAAGATTAGTGAACAATTAAGTAAACATGCATCTACTTACTCTCTAGGCTCATGAGAGAACTGTGACAAAAAATTGTATATTTATGATTTTTTGGATTTTTTTTATGCTAGAAAACAGAATAAATAAGTAATTTGATTAATATGTTCATTCAGGAACAAATCACTGCAGTCAATGCTGCTCTTTAGATTCCAAGCTATCTTTGTGGTGCACTTTATTGTTGTTATTTTTTTATTGTCCTGAAACTATAGTATTATTGAGGTTAAACACTGATGTTGGCAGTGGGTTGAATTTTGTTGTGTCAGTTCTCACTTTGAAAACTTGAGATTAAATTCAATGCCACGCGAGAGAATTCATGAATGGGAGTTAAGCCGCACAACTGATGTGGGTCATGTGATTATGACAATTGGCAGATGTTGTATGTCCGAATTCCATTCATACTACTCTCATTCATACTATGTAGGACATACTTTTCTAGCAGTCTTGTAGTAAGTTGTTGTAGGCAATTTCAAACGCAGCCAGTGTAAATGCAAAAAAGCTGGCTATCATATGCAGGGCCACTCATGAGTAATACTAAAGGCTGCATGATATTGAAAAAATCTGACATTGCGATATTTTGTTTTCTGCCATGTTTATTATGGAATAAATATAATTCATGAGTTGAATAGCTCTATTTGGAGAGAATTAATTAAATTACGTTTGCTGGGCTGATTTAGTAACAAAGTGAATCATGCATAAAATATAATAAGCAAATTACAAGCATAGATAAATACAAAAGATCAAAGATAAAAATGAATTAAATAGTTCTGGGGAGTCAAACAGTGTTCACAGAAATTGAATAATTTAATGTAAAATAACACTGAATAGTGTTCATTGTTACAAATAATTCAATGCAATTTTTAACTTTTATTAAAGTTTCAAAAGCTACCTTTTGCAATTTATTGTGCTCGAATGCTTTAAAATCTTTTGAAATGCTCACACAGTTATAGCCCTAAAAACTATGCAACTTATAAACTTTCACTCTGTATGGTTAAACTGCAGTGACTCCACAAATCTCCTGTGTTCTGAACTGTGGGCCCTGGTCTAGTATAAACTAGACTCAACATTGCACATCCTGTGATGTGACTATTGCAGCACATCTGTGATATAGATGCCAAAACGATGTTGTGCCGCCCTATTATAAATTATGTTGCCTATATTTGGCCTATGAATGTGAACAGCAGGCAAACAAATTCTATACTGTATGTATCACTATTAGAGTCATAAAACAGTATCTCTTGGATATAAAGAAAACGCACTACTAGTGCAGCTCATCTAGACCCCACCATTTTGTGCAGGAATTGCCTAAATTCGGCACATTTTGATGTGTTTGCTCTTACAACAGATCTCAGGAATACAATGGAGACATTTGCAGAAGTTCAGAAACTGTGATTTAAAAAAAATAAATAAAATACAATTCAGTGTTTCCAACATAGACTTTACTTGGGTGGGCCGCCCAGGTATATTAACGGCCACCCACGTATATTATATATATATATATATATATATATATATATATATATATATATATATATATATATATATATATATATATACACTCAAAAAAATGATTTGTTGGACTTACTTAAAAAAGAGTGTCAAGTGGTTCCACGTAACTGTGTTGAGTAGTTTCTACAAGTAACAATATAGTTAAATGAACTAAAGAAACTCAGGTAAAGTTTACAAAATATTTCTTAGTACATACAACCCATTTAGATGTGTCATTATTACATTTTAGTTACATGTATATTTTACTTAGTAATGTTATGTTAGATTTATGAACTTGCAGTATGTAAGGTGAACTCTTTTTTTAGAATTCACTTTTAAGGTATGTGCTCTACAAGTGCAAAACTCAAATAATCAAACATATTTTTAGAAACAAAATGAATTTATTTTCTTTGCAAGGTTTTGCAACATACAACTGCTAAAACCCATAAAACAATTTCAATTTCACAGATCCTTTGAAACAAATACAAGAAAATATCAAAGGTTTTACAGTAAACATTTACAAAGTATTTTAAAGTGCAACTGGCTTCAAGAATTTGAAATAATATTACTTTGAAAAATTAAATACATGAAATGTTAAAATACTGATAAACTCCATTTATGATTTTTACAATCAATAGTAAGAGTAACATTCAAACTGGCCTCTATTTTTGTAAACATCCACAAACACTTCAAATAACAGTTTGAAGAAAAAAAAATGTAAAAACAGAATTTTGGTCAATTGTGAACATTCTTACTATGTGCTACTTTCTTTAAATATTGTAAGAAAAATTTATAAGAACAAATTCACAAAAGAAAATTTGTAAGAAATGTTTTTCAAGATTGTCACGAAATGCTACAGTGCTCAATTGTTGATATTTCAAAATGTTTAAACTATTGTTAAAGTGTACAACTGGCCTCTATTTATGAAAACCACCACAAAAATAACAGTTGTTACAAAAAGACAGAAAAAAACCCATGAAAAAAAACAAAAACAAAGAATGTTTAATATTGACCAAAATGTTCAATTACCATGTACAACTACAAGTATTAAATTTTACTTGAAAAAAGAAAAGGAAAGTTTACGACAGGCAGCATGCCACAAACTGCTACAGTACTCAATTTTTAATATTTGAAATCGTTCGAGCCATTAGTAAAGAAAAGGTTAAAATTGACCTCTAATCTTTGTAAATAACCAAAAAATTAACCATTTAAAGTTGCAGAACTCCATTTAAAATTTTGGTGCCATCGACAAAGATAACATTAAAACTAGCCCCTAATTTTAAAACTAGAAACAATTTAAATGTCCCCAAAAAAAGCTTCTTCCTCTATTTCTTTTATTTGTCCAGAATGATGTACTGATTCAGCCAACAAGTCTTTTGTGTGACAGTTTATGTGCATCAAGTCCCAGCAACACTTTCTGGAAAAAACTCAAAAGTGTAATTCAGGTCTGAAGGATAACTGAGATTCAAGCTGTATATGACTCCCAAAAGAAGAGCACAAGCCTTGGTGACATCGCCAAGGTCCTGAAGCACTTTCACTCCCTCAACAATCAGTCCAACATCTGATGGTGGGTCACAGGCTTCTGCACCTTCAGGTCTGACGATGTAGATTCCAATGACAGTATTGGTCATGTCTCTCTCAGAGTTTTCAAAGTGTGTCCTAAAAAACACAAAAACAGTATCACTATTCAGTCAGTTTAATTCCATCAAAAATGCAGATTGTAAATTTAGAGAATTTTGTATCAACTGTCCATTCCTTAATCTTTCACATCACGCACTTTAAATAGTCACTGCCTGAGAACACTTATTACATACTTACTGTATACTCCATGAGGTTTTCATAGTCTTCATTACGATACACAGAAAGTGCTCTGAGAATGCAAGCTCTCCTAGTTGAGATGGTATCATTCTGTAGAAGAGACATTAAGTATAGACAATGAAAAAACACCATACTAAAGTGGAAATTATTACAAGCAACATACTTACAGATAACAAACCTCCAAATTTTACACACTGCAATTCATCCTTTTCTTTGGTAGATGCTGGCCAGCTTGCTGGTGTAACCATCCAGTTTTGACTTAAATGTTTGAATTAGTGGGACAGTATTGATTTGACTGATTTCAGCAGCAACCTGTTTAAGACACAAGATTATAGTAAGGATAGCTTTCATACAAGGCATGGTCTCGGTATGGATGTGACTAAAATACTCCCCTTCTGAGTTTATATTTGTGCAAGAACACACATGGCAATTGAATGTGGCTAGCGTTACACTTGCAGGTAACCCAGTGTTCTCCTTTGCATGGCTACAATTAAGATGACTGTGTAACACATTCCACATTTTAAATCTACAGGGACACTCGGAATAAGTGCATGGAAAATGAATACCACGACCATAATGTCTATGCATTAATCTATAGTGTTTCAAAAACTGATCTAGTCGTGACTGTTATTTTGCAGTCTTTGCACTGCCATGTGCTTTTCTTGAGAAACACGAGTCAGTATAACTGGCTAAAAAACGCTAAGACTCAAAAGACTCTGAAATAAACTGATAACATAAATTAACATAATTCTGTAAACACTCACATCACTTTTCCTGGCGATATTTAACTGTAAAGAGTTATGAAATTCTCATACCTGACAAAGCCACCATCTTCTCCTTCTCCTCAATGTGCTTCGCACGTTAAGTCCGAGCTGTTCCGTTGCTCCGCCTCCAGGTAAGCAGCTACGGTAGCCGCCAATATCCAAACTTAAGAGGGTTTTGCGTTTTACTTCACAATGTTAAGTTGGCCAGTCAAACAATTATTAAGTAAAGCCTACAGTACTACATTTTTGTAGAAATAACATAGTTAACTTGTGTTAATTTAATTACTTTTATATTTTATGTAATGTGAACAAGGATGGGTATAGTAAAACTAACAATAGGGAAAGTTCATTTTTTTGAGTGTATATATATATATATATATATATATATATATATATATATATATATATATATATATATATATATATATATAAATAAATAAATAAATTTTTTTTTTATTTTTTTTTATTTATTTATTTATTTTTTTTACTTTTATTATCATCCTTTTACACTATTTTGTATCCACGTAATATAATCAAACATCCGCAATCGATTAATTAGGGAAAAATTCTCTCTCCTTTGCCAGATTCGTTACGTGTGCTCGAGAACTGAGCAGACACCCAGAGACTGGCCTTTTTGGCACTTGAAAAAAATTGTCCAGCCGGGGTTTCTAAGTCTCCTAAAATGTCCGGGATTCGGCCTTTGCTTTCTAAAGCTGTGGCTAATCGCATGCGTTTTTGCCTTACCTTATCGCTTGGCTTTGCAGCTGACTGTATTACTATGTACTCGGAAAGAACAAAATGACTGGTCTAAATTGACTGCAAAATATATGTACACCATAAGTTAATCAACACATTATTTAAATAATCTACATGTTTCAATCTTAATCTTTAATTATTAGAATTTATAGAGATATTGTCTGTTTTTATTCCTTTTTCTTGTCTTTTTTCTCGTTTGCTGTATGTTTTATTAATTGGATAATGCCATTTGGCTGTATTACTATTTTATATACATATCTAAAATGCTTTGGCATTCAAGTTTGCTTTGAGATAGACGCAGCTTTTACCTGTCAGTGGGTCCACATGGCTCCTGAATAGCATACAAGTAGGAGAAATAGTGGATTATTTATTTAATTTCAACAGTCTTTTTTAACTTTAACCCATTGAACTGAAACCATAACAGTGTCATAATAATGTAACAATACTGCCACATACTGTGAAATATAGCATAATTTACTACATCATTGAATTATTATTCACATTATCACATTGTTGTTAAATCTCAATAAAAAGATTGTTAAAAAAAAAGAACCTAGCCTAACTAAAACAAATTGAGATGTGTTTTGTGTGTGCGCCCGCATAAAACAACGTGTGCTGCTGAATTGAGCTCTATCTTAAGTCTCTTGTATACAAATTGAGAAATATGCGTCTCAATAATTTCTGACGCCCCTAATAAAAATATACACCATGAAGAAGTTCTTCTGTGAAATGTTGTCAACTTTGTTAATGTCGGCATAAATTGTATTCTTTATTTCCTGATGTCTGTAGTTGTTTTCTCTTAGTTGAAGAATCTGATATATTTTAATCTGCTTGGTTTTTGGCATCCCGGAGAAATAGAATCCATCCTTTCATCAGCGCACTTATTCATGTTTTTGTGCTGATTTGTGGCTGACTTTTGTTAGACGTCTGCACAACATCTGTTTCTGCAAGCGTTCATTTCTGCAGCCATTTCAGCTGACAGCGCAGACTAAATGCCAAACATGTCTTTTCATTACCTGCTACCCTCTCTATTTCCCTCATTCTCTGAAGGGGCGCGATTGTGTTCTGACCGTAAGTTAAATATGGAGAGCATTGATTGTTTTGGATGGTGAAACATCCGAATTAGATTATTGACTTCAGTAGAGGGGGGAAAAAGTACTTTACTGCTGTTCCTGGCAAATACAACTGAATCAGATTCAGAGCCAGAAGCGTATTTTCATGATTTCTTTTTTTCTTTTCTTTTTTTGCCAGCTGTGTCACATACTAAAATCAGACTTAAGCCCAAAGGGAAAAGCATGAAGAAATTAATGAGTAGCATCTAGACTGCAGTGTAATTTTGATATTCTAGGCTGCAGCTAAATTATTGATTAGTTGTAATCTTGTTTTTGTGATTACAGTGACAAGGATTTGATTAAAATCAATCAACAAGATGTCATTCTTAAAAGAAAAAACACATCTTCATGAAATGTACATTTTCATTAAAGCAAGAATAATTGAGCAGAGATCAATCGCTTAATGTAAACATGCTCTATACAAGCAGAATGTTTAACACTGCGCTGTTAATGTACAAATCTGAAGACAGTGTATTGAATTCCATTGAAATGTATGGAAAAAAACAAACCCGAGAGACAATTTTCTTCCGAGGAAATAGGTCACAGATTCAATTACAGTCACTGAAGCGTGCACCCAATCTATCATGCCAAATTAAGTGCATTTTAGCAACCTACTTTTCTCTCTGAATTTTATAGACACATTCACTCTAGTGAAGATTCTGCAGAAAGAAGGAAAAAAAAAAGACAATCTGGCTTTGTTCTCTTAATATATAGCTATTTTAAATGCGCTGCCCACCGAAGAGATATTGGAGAGAAAAATAAAATAAGATATATGTGTTAAATCTGGCTTCGGGCTTTATCTGTTTTGGAAGCAAAAACACTTTCACCTTTTCTTGATTCTCATTATGTGTTTCAAAATTGCTTCTACACTGATGCAATTCAACTGTGTCACCTCAACATCTGCTGAGCGCTGAGGTGAGAGAGGTTGAATAAAACAAAGCACGCTCAACGCTGAGAGCTACATTTACGCTAAACTGACTGATGTATGTAGGAGTTATATTAATTAGAGTAAAAAAAAAAAATTGTAAAATTGCCATATTTAGTCTAAATGGTCAACACAACTAAAGGTCAGCACGAGTACAAGGACAGCCTGAGGGGGAATCGTAGGCTTTGTTAGATGATTGGAGTTATGAATTCCTCCCCATTGGCTGTCTGTCATTAACTGTGTTGCTGTACATGGTTGAAGAGTTTTCTCGTTGACTCCGTGCACTGTTGGATCTCTGGTGTTGCTACATTACCTCAGGGCTCATAAGAGGCCAATTCTCATATTATATTTCCTGATGGCTGATAGCACAACAGACTCCATTTTCCTTGCGGTGTGAGTGGGGAAAATCCAACCAGACATCAACTTGTCATCTAATCTCATCCTGTTACCTTTTTCATTTCCCTGTGTGGTTTCTTGTAGAGGTAGTTGCCATGGACATTGCTAACGCTGACCTTCTTAAAGGGCCCAGTCTTTGTGTCTTGTCTTCACACTTTGACACCCCTTATCCTTGCAAGTTCATTTTTCATTAAAGCTGACTGCACACTAGTGTGAACTTTTTTCCCTTCTATATATATAGTCAAACTACTTTTAGCTTTAAAATGTGCAGCTATGTAACTCTTATTATCCAAGGTTGTGTTTGATCTTGGGCTTGTACAGAGCTTCATATTCAGCATTGAAGAAAGCTCCATAAAGAGTCTTCAATAATTCATGACACCAGATTTAGATTTGTGAGCTTCGCTGTTCGGAAACTGCAAAATTCCACACTACATTACTTTGTGGAATTGGCATGGGTCTGCGATTTAAGCTTTGTGCTACACTTCAGCAAGTTTTGACTTTATTTTTTTGTCCTGCAGTAGGACTGTTTTGTACTGATGGATGTACTGTATTTGTGTTGATTTAGTTTTAACTAAAAAGGTCTGATGTGCAGGAATAATTTTGAGCACAGTCAAACCTTTAAAAGGCACCTATTTTACCCCTTTTTAAAGATTTAAGATGAGTCTTTTGTGTCTCCAGAATGTGTCTGTAGTTTCAGCTCAGAACACCCATCCCATTATTTATTATACCTTTCAGAATATTGAAATTTTTCTACTCTAAACGCATTGTAGCTGTTTTGTATAGAGCTAATAATATGCCAAAACATTTTGAATTTGAATTGTGGTAATTTGAATTATTGACAATTGTATTTTAATAAACATGAATTTTTATATGCCTTTAAAATTGTTTGTAATGACATCTGAAATGTAAGACAACTGAATTTTTCTAGGTAGAATGATTATAGACGTATTTTCAAACTTCAGATATTTTGTGCTATGAATTCATAAACTACAGATATCCACTTTGTAAAAATACAGTTTCAAGTTTTCAAAATGAAGAAATTCAGATCAAATTCAATATTCTAAAATTTAAAACCAGAAATTGACTTTTCGGTGATCGTCTACTCTTCTCTGTTGATCACCCCTGACCTACTTTCTACTGAATCTGAATTTCACGATCTGAATTTCTGGTTTTGAATTTTAGAATATTGAATTTGATGCTCTGAATTTCTTCATCTTGAAAACTTGAAACTGTATTTTTACAAAGTGGATATCTGCAGTCTAGGAATTCAGAACACAAAAAATCTGAAGTTTTAAAATGTGTGTAAAAAATTCTGCCTTGAAAAATTAATTTGTCTTATGCTGTGTTCACACAAGATGCGGATAAATCGTGCTATTTGTGCATAAATAGACACGTGAACATTTTGAGTTGTGCTTCATTCACGTGTCAATATCACTACACAACAGACATGGATTCCCGTGCTGGGCAGGGCTTCTGTCTACCCGGTGACTCTAGCTTCGTTGCTAAATGGCTAACATGGATTTTATTGAGAGAATAGCTGTGTTTATGTGCTTTATGAAGACTGAAAAACAATGTTGATTCATTTGGAGCCGTGTCTGAGTCCACTAGATCCTTTCAGAGGTGCACCCAGCTCTGTGAGTTCATAAACTCGACTAGAAACTCAACCTGGGTGATGGAAGCTTTCAGCGGTGCTTCTGACTGAGCCGAGCCCAGTTTAATGAACTGTCGTAGGTGTCTGCAGGAGGATTTTCCCCCGGGACACCAACAGCAGGCGCTACGTCATAATCACGCCTCCACAAGAGCAAGCTCTTTTAACGCTTAACACGGCGCGAATGTCCACTGAAGTTCAAAATTTTAAACTTGAGCGATTCGCACGAAACATGCGATACGCGTGTTAAGCACGTCAATCGCACAAAAACACTCAACTTGCGGCGATTCATTCGCACGGATCGCGTCATTCGCGCCACCTCATTCGTGCGTATCGCGTCGCAGGATGTCTGTGCGCGTCTTTGCATTGACTTGACATGTAAATCACTCACGCTTGATGCTTCCACGTCTGGTGTGAACGCAGCATTACATTTCAGATGTTCAATACTCAAATTTAAATTAAGTAATTCAAATAATAATAAATAAAAAAATTCAGATTTATTAAATTACAATTGTCAGTAGTTCAAATTAACACAATTTAAATTCAGATTGTTTTGCCATATTATTAGCTCCATATTTTTGTTGCCTGTGCTTTCAATGGTAGTTCCCACATGCCTATCAGAGTGTGCCTCAAACTCTCACATGCCTCAGTTGCGTCAGATAAACAGCACAGTGACAGACATGGTGAAATACTACAGTAGGAAATTTCTCAATAATGATTATTTGATGTATTTGTTGTGGAGTTAATTCAAGACTTTCTGCAATGATGAGCCACACACACAATGTAGTTACAAAGTTCACGCACACAGACTTGTAGCAAATGTGACGGGATACAGGTTAATATCCACTGCTGTAAGGATATCTGTTATGTTAATGTACAAAATAAACATTTGATGATGATTGATGATCACAGAGAGCTGAACAGATCTTTTAATCCCAGTTGCTTTGCTGTCTTGTGGATACGTTACTACGGAGACATGTTAATACGCAGCTGTCAATCAATTTGGTGGGTGGGGAAACCACACTCCTACGTCACGTTGCGCTGGCCCTTAACATGGGAGGGATTTGGATCCTATTTTAACGTCAGGAAATTTAAAAAGAAATTTTTTGTCTTTATATCACCCCAATAAGATTGTGGACACACTTTGCCTGCACACAGTTCTGTTTAAATAGCTTATAAATGATGATTTTCATCATAGGTGCCCTTTAATGAATTTAAAAATGATTTCCAAGGAAAGCTTGCCACTGAGTTAATGACCACATCATACAGTATGATTCCATATCATGCATTGCACAGAGAGTTATTCGTGAACGTTAACCAACAGATCGCATGAAATATGTCCTGTCCTCTTGTTCTGTCCTCTGCTGGTGTACATTAAGGACTGTTGGCTTGTCCCAGTTCCATTTTAATGGGACAGACATGAGTGACGAATGGAGAACAGCCATCTGAGTGCTCTAAACACTAATGCAATGCAAATGGAGCAACATAATGTGCTGTGAGTAGCATCTTTTTACATTTGCATCATGTTTATTGTATTCACATGCAAATGTTAAACCTGGGTAATAGATTTTACTCAGTTCAGTTGTTGTAATTTGCCTCACCTAAACATGAAAGGTGATGATAAATTGTTGCTTATTCTGGTTTGTCTCTTTTAGTATGCCAGTCAGTTGGTGTATGTTAGGGCTGGAAGTGAATAATCAAAAACACGACAATAGACAACAGATGCATTTTTGAAATTATGGGTGTAGATATTATAAAGCGTCAATTGCCTTTAATTTTATTTGGGAGATGAATATGTATTTGCAACGCTCACTAAATGAAAAGCAGATTCTAATGGAATAAATTAAAGGGGCCTATTATGTTCCTTTTTAAAAGATGTCATTTAAATCTTAGGTGCCCTTTTGAATGAAGTTTCAGCTCCGCGTTTTTTATTCCATGCTCATTTGCCCATGATTACATCCCTGTTTTCAAGAGGATGCTAGAATAAGCTGTTTTCATGCTTGCATCTTTACAGAACAAGCTTAGGCCATATTTTTGCAGCTTGTGCTTTGTGTATTCTAGCTACAACTAATAAAACGTCAGTTTGTTTTTGTTTTTTATCTCAAGAGTGTTTTTTTTCTCTGTGTGTGGCAAGTGTACAAACACTCCTCTTAATTGCCATCATCACATTGAAATCTATTCCTTAGTGTCTTATTATTAGACACTGAGTACGTTTACATGGACTCCAATAATCCGATTTTAATACGATTAAGACAATACTCTGATTAAGAGTCTACCATGTAAACAGTGATTTTTGATTAATTTAATCCGATTAAATTTATAATCAAGCTAAACAGAAATTAGATTAAGACATGTGGAGTATACCGATTTTAGTTGTATTATCAGTGTAAACACCGCAATCGAACTATTACCATCATGTAGGACTATCCATCGTGTTTTGTGAAAGGATAGTCTATACACAAGTGGCTGTTTGACTCTATTCTCTGTACCTACCAAATCAGTAAAAGTCCACAGACACACCCACACACCGTGAAATGCGGAGGGTTTTTCCCATACGGCGTGCAGTATCAAATTCTATTAAAACAACACTCTTCCAGCAGTTCATACTCTCATCTAATATTTTGTTTGTCACCGGGGGGCATGCATGAAATCATTCTGAATGAAAGTGAAAGTGCCAAACTGCGGTTAAAGTTGTCAAATTAAAAATGAAACCCGAAATAACAAGAAACTCTGGAGGAAATATGGATAGCGTGGTGACGCAATGACGTTAATTGAATTACTGTATGTGCTGCAACATGTAAAACGGGATCATGAAAGAAACATTCAAAAAGTATCATGTAAACACCTTAATCATATTATTGTCTCATTCAAATTAAGGGAAATAATTTGATTACCGATGTCCATGTAAACGTAGTCATTGTTTCAGATTTATAGGTAATACACATTAGGTTGGTGGTTTAATCTGTCAGCACATAATTATTTTCAAAAACATATAAATGTGATTTTCACGTAAGTGACCATCAAAACTAGTAGTAATAACCAAGAGTCTACAGACTATTTTGTTGTTTGTAAACAGTGATGACTTTTAAGGAGCAAATTGAACTTTTGCAGTAGCAATCAGAACATAGATCATCTGGACTTCTTAGTGGTTTATTGTGTTTTAGTTTAGTTTTATATGTTTTTACTGATTAAATAAATGTGTGCACCTATATGCACCCAATGTTTCGCCACCAAAAATTAAGGTAAAAAAAGGCTTATGCTGTGTCTAGCACGCTGGTTTCACTCTCCCTCTAGCTGTAGGCACAGCAGATCAGATGCAGAAAGTACTAAAGAGACAAAAAGCGCAAGGGCAGTGGAGTGGAGATTTATACATTACATTATATCTTATTAAATAAGCTTTTCATTGGTGTATGGTTTGTTAGGGTAGGACTTCGTCTGGCTGCGATGCAACTATTTGAGCATCAAAATAGCCTTTAAAGCTATCTAAATGTAGTGTTTAGCAATGTAAATTACTAATCAAAATGTGTTTTTAGAGATTTAAAGTAGAACATTTGCTAAATATCTTAATGGAACATGATCTTCTTTATTTAAAGGTGCAGTATGTAAGTTTGACACCCAGTGGTTGAACTAGGTATTGCAGTCCTGAATCATAATAAAGGTACGCCGGGTTGCCAGTTTGAGTGATTTTAAACTGTGTTCTAAATAAAAGCAACGACACGCGATTGAGGGAATATTCTCCATATTAAAAGGAGTTTTGGTTCTAACCAACACCTCGAATTGATTTATTAGAAGCGGCTTCTATTTCTCACAGCTGAACAACAGAAACCTATGACAGATCACCTCAGGTAAGCCTCGTGTGCTTTATTCAGTGCTAAATGCTAACAATGCGAGTTTGAATGCATTTTACATGACGTGTATTACCATATACTGAAAGCAGAAAGTTCACCTCAGATCTGGAAAATACAATAAACCGTTTGAAATTGAACTTTAGAACTAAACACATATGAGTGATTCAGCATGTACATTTAATGATGTTAAAGAGGGTTAACTGTATTAAATAGATTCTAAACCTTACCGTTTTGTGAGTGAGTGCATGGTCTGTGCTTCTGAAAGGCTGTATTTAAATTTCTGCCGTGTTTTGTGGTGCAAACAGCCAAATGGCTCATCACTCATAACAATCTCGTCACAGCGTGTTGTTAGGACACGCGATGTAACCTGTTCATGTTCCTAATATTTATGTCATTTGCTAATTAACGTCATTTGGAACTGAATCTGTCTCATTTTGACATCTGATACTTTCCACTACACTGTAGCATTTCGCTCATGGACGCATGCTTTTAGAGTCTTTCTGAATGAATGAATGAATGAATGAAATATGCTGTTTTCCAACAAGGCAACCCGGGGTGCTGAATTATAATTGACTAAACTGGCATGTGCATGTGAAAATTACCTAAATGGAAAAAAAACATTTTCAAAGCAGAATATCTGACTTCAGCATTGTTTGTCAGTTAAACAAGTATGTTCACTTGGGATATTTCTTAAATATCTGCACACATATTATTGTATTTTTATGCTTTAGAAGAGTCAAAAACGTACATACAGCACCTTTAATGTTCTAATTAATTTTGGCATAAATCTAGAATTTTGACCCCTACAATGTTTTTGGCTATTTCCAAAAATAAGTGTAACAGAAGGCTGGTTTTGTGGTCCAGCGTTACAATTGTGATTATTTTATTAGCTTGTGTTTTTTGAAGTTGAGTTTAAAAAGTCTTACAAAATTATAATATTTAATAAAATAATAAAATAAATATTACAAATAATTTTCTATTTTGGTTTTCAGCTAACTACATCCAGAATTTTTGGTTTTGGGTTTTAGCCCAAAATTTTAATTTCTGTGAATGTTTAGTATCATAATTTTTTCCTACTTTTTGAATGTAAAATGTGAAACCTAAACTCGAGCTATAATGAAATCTGCCCAATAACAAAAAAATTTATATGTGCAATATATATATATATATATATATATGTATCAAGCGGCAACCTCCCGCTCTCCCTCAGTGAGGCAATACGGAAGTAACTAAAACTGCAATTCATCGACTCGCCTTGGGGGGCTGGCTCCAGGAAGTCCAAGTGCTTTCTTTCTGCATTGGTAAATTGGCCATTTTTACAGCTGATAAAAACATGTTTACAGCCTGGTACAAACGATGGCTTTGGTGCATATAGCTATGATTACCCTTCATGACAAGTGTGAGGGGGGTGAATTTTTTTTATAACTCATCCGTTTCTTTTTTTTATTAAGTTATATTAAGTTTGCATAATTAAGGGCGTGGCCACTTGAGTGACAGCTAGCCCTCGCTGGTCACTGTCTCGTCACCTCAGCTGATTCCGGCTAATCAGCCGCTAATCTCGGCATATACATCGTATTTTTGTTTTGGTTAATGTTTCTTTACACAGTCATTTGCCTTTTGGAATTATTTCCTGCAATTATCAGATGATATGGCATGCTGTGTGCTCTTAATTGGGCTTACAAACCGTTCAAGTTGCCTCCATTTCCCAGGTGAGTGAAATTATATACTTACATACCATCTCTATAAATGTATTTGTTTTTTTTAAGATCATTTTATCATTTAAATGTTCTTTAGACCAGTATTATACTCCAGAATCTGACAGATTGATTAGCTGGAGGCTATAAAACAGTCATCTGGAGCGTTGTCATTCAGTGTTAGTGCTGGATTTTTATAAACAGCCTTGCATTTACTAACACAGACTACAGTATATCTGAAGTGTTTGATAGTAATTCGCGTTTTCCTCCTGTCGAAAAACGTCATAAGAACAATGTTTAGTGGTTCAATGTGTTACAACAGTGTTTTTAAAAGTCTAAACACTTTATTGATATAGTGTACAACCAAGCACGTGTGGTCAGAACACAAACGAGTCACAGGCAATAAAGTATTAAGCATTCTCCCAAAGTAAAAAGTCTGTCTATGCCAGGTCTAAGCAAAATGCAGAGAATCAAGCATGCGTCTGTAGCTCCGCTCACTCTCCACCTCTTTGCCCTTATTTGGTATCCCGCGTTTGGTGCGATGCCGCGCTAACAAAATGGCGACGGTTGGCCGCGCCTACTTGTGGCTTCTTTTGCAGTGTTTAGAAACCTATGGGTGACGTCACGGATACTACATCCATATCTTTTACGGTCTATGATATATACATTAGTGGTGGGCCGTTATCGGCGTTAACGTGCTGCGTTAACGCGAGACTCTTATCACGTGATAAAAAAATTATTGCCGTTAATCTATTCTCAAATTTGGGTGAGAGCTGGATCTTTTCTACGCAAGCTATGATGACTTTCACCTTGATAGTTTAGCGCGCATGTATACCTGACCGGTGAGCCGTCTGGGAAA
Source organism: Danio kyathit (assembly GCA_903798195.1). Lineage (NCBI taxonomy): Eukaryota > Metazoa > Chordata > Actinopteri > Cypriniformes > Danionidae > Danio > Danio kyathit. The sequence continues at coordinate 44,399,015 of LR812525.1, forward strand.
GTAGTGCCCTTCTGAATCAAATCAGCAGGATGCCTGACCCTAACTGCAGTTGAGCAGTTTCACTAACTCACGAACATTTAATTTATGCCTTCGTGACAAACTGGGGTATTAGACACAAATAAATGAGTAAGGACAGGTGAGAGTGTTATGGAATTTAATAACGCACGCCAAATGAGAAGAAAAAAAACTTACGCATTTCGCGATGTGTTTGTGTGTGTGCGTCTGTGTGTCTGTGCGGTCCTTTACTGTCAGCCGCCTGTGTGGATCTTGTCGGAAAATATGTCGAAAAGTCCTACATGACGGTAATAGTTTGTCAGTAATGCCACTAATATCTGCATACTCCACGTCTCAATTCCATTTCTGTTTAGTTCAGTTATGACTTTAGTCGCATTAAGTAATCAAAAATCGCTGTTTACATGGTAGACTCCTAATCAGAGTATTGTTTTAATCATATTAAAATCGTATTAAAGTATTGTTGCCCATGTAATCATACTCAATGTTTGACACCGTCAGGGCTCTGTAAACTTGCCTCTGTATGTACGTACATCAAAAGCAAGTATGAAATCACTGTTTGGGAACTTATGTAGGCCTACAGTTCAACATTCATGTTTAACTGAATAAACAGTTAGTAAACACAAGTACATCTTATTGAACATCATTTATTTTCATCACCAATTATCATAGTAGAACAGGTTCTCAAGCAGTTTGTGATGCATTTTGGAAACAGGAGATGAGCCCCTGGTCTAATGCGTCACCTGGCTTGAGAAACCCGTTCTCAAAGACTTATTATTTGGGTAGCACACATATTCTGAATGCCTTCGGCAGAATTCAAATAAGCCATTTTAATCTAGATTAATTTTGAAATTAATCTAGATTAATCTAGATTAAAAAAAATGAATCTATGCCCACCTATAATATATATATATATATATATATATATATATATATATATATATATATATATATATATATATATATATATATATATATATATATATATATATATACAGTATGTTATAAATATTATGCAATTGCACAACTAAACGCAGAATACCTTGTGTGTTGCTCGACCATTCCCTTGCCGGTTTTTGCCTGTGTTGCCAGTTCAGCATCTCTATCATATAATGTTAACTTTTTGTTTACAGACTTAAAATTATTGGAATGCAGTTTGTGTGCCAGTCCAGAACAGAGATCAGCCAAATTAAAAAAAAAAAAAAAAACAGGTCCAGATTTCTGGCCGGTCGATCGATGCATTTCTAGTCTTATCCAATTATTTGAATGGTTTGCCTGCAGAAGGCTTGTTGTCTAACACTAATAAGCTAACACTTAGCATTGGGGTGAAGTTTCCTGACACATACTCACTGTCAGGTCTACGGGTCAAGGATCCAACTAAATGGCCAAAATTACAGTAGTTGAAAAACAGAAAAGCTTAAGGCATACAAATCTCTTGATGCTTAGAATTTTGTATGTTTCGGTCACGTCCATGACATTGAATACTAATATTTGTTGAATGATTTTTGTGTATTATGGACCGACTGCTTGGCCAGAGGCAAGGACATAAAATACAGCTAGACAAGGCGTGGGCTGTAATAAACAAGTTAAACAACTCTATATTCACAGTGATTGGAGTGCACTATAGCATGTCTGGCTTATTAACTGTTTTTCATGACAAATGCTATCTGGTCTTTGTAAAATTTTACAGGGTTAATCATTAATTCATGCTGAGACTGTAGGGCTAATACATCATCCCCACTTTGAACTGCACATGTAACTCTTATATGGGTGTATATCAAATTTATATTTTCATAGTCAAATTAGCATAGCTATCATAGGTTAGGATCGACTCTTTAATGTCATGCAAACACAACTTTAAGTCCAACTCTTACATTGAAATCCCTTCAAAAACATACTAGCTAAATGCCTGGGATATATATATATATATATATATATATATATATGTTGCCTATTTAGTAAAGCATGAAAAATAATGCATGCTATTTTTGTGTGGGTGTCAATAAGTGGTGTTTACTTTGTGTAAATATATCCTCTACTAACAGGACATCCTAACTAGCCCAATCCTGACCCCTTGGTAATGATAGCGATTGCTCTCTACCACTGTTTCTGTTGGGTCTAGACCTGTTAAATGGCAGTGACACCTTACAGTAGAGTACATGAGATGGATCACAGAACAGTTATGTCCCTGACCTCCTAATCTCTAGGTCTCTGTGGGCGACAATGAGAGAGATAAAGATAGAGATGGGAAAAAGGAGGGGAGAAAGACAAGTGCCTGAGTTTTCGAGTACAGAAATGTCATTTATCTTTTAGTTGCGTTTTATATATATATATATATATATATATATATATATATATATATATATATATATATATATATATATATATATATATATATATATATATATATATATATATATATATATATTGGCTTTTAAAAAGTTTATTAAAATTAGGCTTCTTCATTTGCTTCTTTCACATCTAATATACAGCTCTGTGATATAATACACACTGCAGATGCATATAACACACAAGTAAAATATCTTTAAGTGTATTAAAATACATAGAAAAGGTTAAACTTCCAATTAGCTTGATAATTTGTTTGGCTTCTCTTTAATGAAGTTTAGCTAACAAGAAGATGGAAGGTCATGCATATGTTGTATGTTTGCATGAAGGGTCATTTCCCAGAAACAAATCAACCACACATCACTTTGGATTAGGTCAACGTGACCATGCTCCATATATCAGGGCTTTTGTGTGCATGCTTGGGCTTGTATTTGCCTAAGACTCAAATTTTTATGTATTTTATGTGCATGTAAATGTGCTACCAGACTTTATAATTAGGGTGTGCGCTTGTATACAATCTCTGTGCTGATTTTGTATCCCAGCAGATCACACTCCTCATTAATTGACCCTTGAGAATATGGTTAACATGGTAATGCTGGTCATCAGAGGTCACGCGGGTGATGGTGGTACATTTTGACTTTAGCCTTTGAGCATCGTTTTGCCTTTTGTGGGTCATACGGACATAATTATCCATATCAGAGCAGGCGACTCTGATGTGGTCATTATATAGCTCGCTTTTCTCTGGAATAATGTTGGTGAGGCTGTAGGGATCCATGTTATGAGGGGCAATAAAGCAGTTTTTAATTGAAACAGAATATTTTGAGAAGCCTGGAAGCTGGAGACATGGTGACACTATGAACCCTCATGATCTCTCTTTTTTTTTTCCTTGAGCACACACATCTTTGCTGGTTTAATGAACATTGCTAGGGTCATGTGCAGGTCACAATCAATTTACCAGACTAGCGACAAAGATCTGCACATGCGAACGCACAAACACACTCATTGTGTACATAACCCTCTCTTGACCGCAGCCTGCCCGCTGTTTAGTGTTGTTTTCTAGTGTAAGTAGTTAGAGTGACTTTTGGCTGTACTGTGGCTTCTCTGTGGTGTTTTAAGCTGTAGGAGGTTCTTGTGGAGCTGGTCATCACAGTGGGAGAGGCGCGCCCGCTCTCTTTTATCTGTTCTCACTTACTCAGAGACTACAGAGAAATGAACTTGAAAAAAGAGGCTCATATTCAATATACACTGACGATAAGATTCACTCTTGCTCTGTTGGAGATGCAGCTATTTTTAAGTTTGTTTGTGTGAAATCAAAGCATAGCTTTGTGCGCCTGGAAAATGCCACTAGGGGCAATATTTTAAGGTGCAAAAAGCTAAACAGTTGAAGAAACAAATGTCGAAAACAAAACTTCAAATGTAAATTTTAGGTTTGGAGGCTTCCTCGGTACACATGCAAACTAGGCACATTCTCAATGAGAATAGTTATGATAAATATATATGATGATAGGGCTGGGTGATTTGACTGAAAATCTAAATCTCGATTAAACGTTTTTACTCTATTACGATTAATGAACGCATTTATTTATTTTATTTATTTAATTTATTTATTTGCCCTCGCAGTTCACTGACAGGTTTTGTACAGTAAATATGCTCACATATTACAAGAGAGAGATTTTTGAATCAAGAGTGCGTTACTTGTCTTTAAAATATTGAAGGAAACGCACACTATCTGCTATCTATGATTATTTATTGAACATCAATGCTGATCAACTGAAATTAAAACACACATTGCCTAAAACCAACAGTCACTTTTTCCTTATAAAAAAGTGAAAACAAATAACTATAAATAAATAATTTTTAATGTTTTCAAAAGTAGAAAATAAGCAGTATCTCTTCTAAATAAAATAACTCTTGTATATCCTGTAAATAATATTTTGAACTTTATCTTCTGTAAACAAATATTTTCATGTAAATAATAAATTAATTGTAATAAAAAATATGCCACCTCAAGGCATCTCTGGCGCAGCTTCCAATCATCGCCAATGTAGTGCAAACGTGCAACATGTACTGTAGTTACATTGTTTTGAGAGGTGCGCGGGTATGCGACTGCACGAAGGCTGCACCGGGCCATACCTGTGCGTTCGACACAGAAGTATGAATCAGCCTTACCAGAGCGGGGTCACATGACTCACATGCGGTAGGGAAAGTAATTGAAAAAATTGACCTGGAAAAATTTGATCGATTGTAAGTTATTTAATTTCGATTAATTTTCGATTAATCGCCCATCCCTATATGATGATAACATACCAGCAAGCTATAAAGATCTGCACATGCACTGCAGTTTAAAGTAAATAAATGTAGATGTTTAAAGTTTTTTTTTAAAGATACCAATGGAAAACAGATGTTGTTGGGTAGACAAGATCCTTCAAATACTAAAGGAGCTGTTGGAAGACTTCGTCACTGTTATAACAGGTTTCGGTTTTGGATTTTCATGTTGTGTTTGTACGTTTGCTAACATTAAAGTTAATGTAGTGGGATAAGAGCTAATTCTGTATACTAATTCAGAATGGTACTTTAGCATTAAGGCCCTGGTATACCTCAAATAAAAAATGGAAGAGTCTACTTTGTTGTTTTTTGTTTAAGAGCAAAAAGAAATTCTAAAAAGCTGAGTGAATTATACTGTTTTTGAACATTTTTGAACAAGGAGTTGTACACATCACATTGCTCATGTGCAGGGCTTTACATTAACACCAGCCAAATGCGGGTAGATTTCTGTTGTGGCGGGATAGACAGCCACTCCCACTAGCCACTTTGGCTGGCTGAAACTCATTTTTAAATTGCCAGTGCTGGCTCGTCGTCACTGCAGATTAGACTGTTAGTTCATGACAGTTTGTCAATATGCGTCAAATGTGATCTTAGAATTGAGAAGCAGCACGAATGACAAAAACAGCTTTTCGCGCTAGCAAAAGAAAACTGGTGAACACCGAATGAGAGGATCATGCGCACGCTGAGACAGGCTTTCCTCACTCACTGACGAGGGCTTTAGTGTTGCGCGCACAGATGATTTGATGCGCGCGAGTGTTTAAAAGCTCCTGTGCCTTTTCCTCACTCGAAGCAACTGTGCCTGGAAACGAAACTAGTGCGATGCTCGTGCACCCACAGTCCTTCAAGGGCTTAAGATTCTTTGTAAGCAGCAGCAATTGTTGTCGCTTTCACTTTAACCATTCTTTGAACAGATTATTAATTGGCCTAACATTAACCGTGTGTACGGCATCATCCTTTCATTATCGCACACGGAATGTTTTTTACCTGCTTTCTTTTGCTTGCTGTTATTTTTGTTAATATAGTTTAATAATCATCCTTTACAATAATATTGCTTTAATATGTTGTTGCATGCATAGTTAACTGGTGATCTGGGATCCAGAACAGACCACTGTGCATAGTTTTAGATGCATGAGAATATATATTTTTTAAATGTCAACTGTTTTTTTGAATAAAAAGTCTATGGTATACAGCAGTATTTTGTTTGTTATTACACATTATTTAAAATTTGTGGCAAGGAAATAATTAGTTTGGTGTGGCCAGAGAAAAAAAAGGTAAATTCTTATTGTGTTGAGCCCTGAAAAGTCCTGTAAAAGAAAACAACACTTTTTTTTTTTTTATGAAAACATAACCCATTTGCTCATGCTCATTGAGTAAGCTCATAAACAAAAAACAGTTAAATGAACGAGGAAGCATGTGGAAAAAACACAAAATTTAAATTAATTTTAGCATGCCAAAGTCAAATTTATGCATATAAAATATATTTTCCCAACAACAAAATTGTGGCTAGTGAAAATGTCGAGTGGCTTGTAATGGTGAAAAACTACTAGCCACAGTGGCTGATGATCAAAAAAGTTAATGTCAAGCCCTGCTCGTGTGTATTGGTCTATTCCAAAACACAACAACAATGGTGGCTGTCAGTGAATTAAGAAAACCTCTCTAAATATCTGCTCTGCTCTGTAAAAAAACAGCTCTGCTACTTGACTCTCCGATTTGTAATGTTGATGTTGTTCTACTGTTTGATCTCCGTGGAATGAGAAATGAATCTGGGCGAAAGTAAATGTACACCCCCAAAAGTTCGCTTTGGTGAGCGGTTTCGAATTGCAGAAATGAGTTCAATAAGATTTTCGTTTTGGCCAGATTTTGTCAGAAATTATGTCATTTCAGTTTTTTTTTTTTAGTTTTTGTTTAAAGTGTACTGGGGCCTTTAGCACTGATTATACCATATCAATTCAAGCCCTAGTCAGACGATGAAACGGCTATATATTAATGCTGTGGGTAATCAGATGCATTTATGATGCAGATAAAATAGAGACGTAATGATACACTTGGGTGGTTGAAAATGTATGAAAATTTGTGACAATTCAGGTTGGATGGGATGTGAAATGAATCACGATACATGTTTTAAATGGTCAGGCATTCTGAATATGTATTGTGATCTTGCTGTATGTGAAGATGTCCTATCCTCATTTGAACTGTAGAACTTAACTACTGTGCATGCATATCATTGTGCATGCACAAAGACACCAACTTTTGCTTTTGTCAATATATAGTAGACAATTTTTTTAATCTTAAAATATATTAAGCATTGACGGCACGGTGGCTCAGTGGTTAGCACTGTTGCTTCACAGCAAGAAGGTCACTGGTTGGAGTCCCGGCTGGGCCAATTGGCATTTCTGTGTGGAGTTTGTATGTTCTCCTCGTTTTCTTGTGGGTTTCCTTCAGTATATATAAATGCATTTCTATCCAGTATATACATGCAGGAATAGTTGGTGATTCATTCCGCTGTGGCAACCCCTGATAAATAAGCACCTTACCCGAAGGAAAATGAATGAATGAATGAATATTAAGCATCAATAAATAAAGCTATCGTGTTAGAGGCATGCCAAAGTAGACATTGGACGCACTCACACTATGCTATACGAACCGTGCCCAGACCCGTTTCCTGGATCATTTAAGAAGTGAGTGCTCTGAATCGGGCTCAGGCACGCTTCAGTTGGCCGGCCCTGGCCCGGTTGGAAGAGGTGTACCAGAGCGCGGTTATCTTGGACTCAAAACTGAAGACGAGACGTGACTTTTAAGGGACTGTTTCATATAGATATATTAATCATTCTTACTGTTTGTGGCTGATCTGTTCAGTGAAATATTTGACTGCGTGTCACTGCATCCCAAACGAATAAAACGATGTAACCAAAGAAATCTCCACTGTGCTGAGTGAACCACCTCTTAAACTGAATAGCGCATCATCGATGACGTAAGCATGCTCAGGCACGAATGCAATGTGAGTGCAGGCCATCGGGGGAGACAGGATTGTGCTTCGGCCCGGTTCAAGGCAGCTGTACATAGTGTGAGTACGCCCATTGTTCACAGACAGCCAATAAAGATGGTGTGTTGTACAAGTTATGGAAGCTGTTGAAGTTTCTGAATTTGGATGCATCTTTGCTGACCGTCTACATTCATAAATGGCAAAAAAATAGAATTTACCTTTGCCGTCATCTACTGTAATGTTGTAAATCTTGTCTAATGTTAAATAAAGTAAATAGATCCCAAAGTCCCCTCATCCCTGATGCCTAAACTTACTTTACGAACACTTACTATTGTTTGTACTTGTTCATTTTTATTTACATTAATATAGAACAAAACAATAATTGACTGTGTTCCCAGAGATGAGTTGCGGCTGGAAGGGCATCTGCTGCGTAAAATCGTGCTGGATAAGTTGGCGGTTCATTCCGCTGTGGCGACCCCGCAAGGGGCAAAGCCGACAAGAAAATGAATGAATGAATGAATAATTGACTGTTTAATGTGTCATTTATTGTTCATAAAATGATAATTATGATCTGGTTATTGATACATATTTGAATGTTTCAATAATGGTACATTTCCTACTTTGCAGTAATTCTCAGAGCGAAGCTTTCCATAATAGCAATGTGTAGCCATCCTCACATTTGTGGAGCTGACAGTTAATAGAGGAAGACTTTTATTCTGTGTTCTCAATGCATTTCCCATCTGTGGAATGCTAAGAAAATTAATTCTAATGCCTTCCGATTTGAGGCAGTCATATCTTTATTACAACCATCAAGAGCCAATGAGCTATTGCAAATATTTTATTGGGAAATTTAATGAAGCTGTGTCTGTCCTGAAATTGTTGCAAAAATGGCTGCTCATTTGATCGCACTGAAAGAACAATGGCACCATTCCTAAGTATCCTTTGAGTTTTCACTTAAATGTTTTTGCTGGCTAGCCTTTAGCAAATGATCCATAGAGGCAGACTATAAAAATGAGCTAGCGTACATGAATGAATATGTGTTTGACTGTTGAAATGATACCGCATTCTGTGCTATTCATCAACATTTCCCATTATTTATTTGACCACATTTCAAGTTCTGCCAATAAATTACTTTGAAACAATCTGATTATGCTGCTGTTTGCTCATTAAAAGGCAAGTCACTTTTTCTGTTTTGCAGCCTGTGTGTTGTTTCAGTACATGGTGCATAAACAACAATAACAAAGGAAATCTAGTATCAGGCGTAAATGTTGCAAAAACAATCATTGGTAATGTCTTTAAATAATGTACTTGAAACAAACAAACCATAAAAAAAAAATCGAACTAAAATCCTCCCTCTAGCATAACCGCGCCTCATATGATATCTTATAAGTTTTCATCTTTCACCAAATAAAGCAATCAGTCTGTCTGTTGCTGGCACAGTTATGTACTAACAATTAATTATCATGCCATCCTATTTCCCAGCACGGGATTGTGATTAGAATAATGATGTTTGTTGTTTGAATGAGGACATCAGCTCAACGTCTCTATAGGCTGCGCTTGTGTTTCACGTTGTGCTACAACAGTGCCATCTAGTGCAGTGTTTCTCAACTGGTGGGTCGCGACCCAAAAGTGGGTCGCGGGAACATTTTCAGTGGGTCGCGGAGTGTGTGGTCAAAAAAACAACAAAAGTTTCATTTTTTAACTTATTTTGCTTATACCGGACTTTTATTTTGAAATGCGCGCGCGACAACCGTACCGACTACTTCCCGATAAACATTATGATGATCCGTGGATGAGCAATCCCTTTGGAATCGACGTGGAAAGCGTCACGTTGCCGAGCAACAAAGAGAATCAGCTTGTGGAGCCGTCATGTGATAAGAAATTCAGTGAAGTAAGCCTCTCCCAGTTTTGGTGCCGCAAAGTGCTTTCTGAGTATTCGTCCCTTGCCATTCATGCGATCAAATCCATCCTACCATTCAGCACTACGTATTTGTGTGAAAGTGGCTTCTCTTCCTTGGTGCAGCTTAAGTCAAAGCAAAGGAACAGGTTGGACATAGAGCACGATCTTCGGGTCTACCATCACCCCAGACTTTGAAACTCTTATCATGAGTAAAGCACATACTCAGTTATGTCATTAGCTTCCCAAATTACTGTTAAGTGAAACAGATGTTTGTAATTGCTGTCATATTAGATGTAAAAATGGTTATGATTGTTTTAATAATTTTACTGTAATTTGCTGATTTGTTCTGTTCAACAGGATCAGTGTTAATGTTTTATTAACAGTTCAGTTTAGTTCATGGTAACTGAACCTTTTCTTACCCTTACTTTGTAATATTTCTATAATTTGATACATTTTGTTAAATGACAGCAATAAAATATTGTTTATTTGTAAATATCGGTGACTTGTAATTTATCTGTCACTATTTGTGTATGTTAACAAATAAATACAAATTAATTATAATTCCTAAAATTATATTATAGTTCCTAAAAGTTTGGGTCGCGGCTTGATGACCATGTAAAAATGTGGGTCCCATGGCCAAACCAGTTGAGAACCACTGATCTAGTGCATAAGGTTAAAAAATAAGGTTTTTGTCTTGTTTCTAGTCCAAACATCTAAACATTCCTATAAATCAAAAAGCATTTTCTAGAGGAGTTACAAATATTGTCTTTTTTTCATAAATATTACGTTCCCTGTAAAGCAAGCAAGCAAGCAAGCAACCCAATCTTTTACTGGGATAAGTAAAATAAGCTTGTTACAAAGCAAAAACAAGTTTATTTTGCTCACCCCATTGGGTAAGTAAAACTTAATTTTGACTTATTTCTGAAAACGAGATATTTTTTTTACTTGTCTAGAAATGCTTATTGTTTTAAGAATTTGTAGCTGTTTTAACTAGAAACAAGGCAAAAGTTCTAAGTAAGAAAGGCATTGTTTTGCACACTGTAAAATTATCCTTAAATTAGCAGTTTTCCGTATTTTATGATTCATGTTTTTTTTTTTTTTCATTTATTTATGCTTTTGGATTGCAATATGGGATCTTGATCTTTCTTCCAACAACTTTTAACCTAAAAAATGTTGACTTTTATTGACTTTCGTAATAGTTTTGTAAAAGTGGTATATTGTCAGGGTTGCATTACAAAAACCTTGTATAAAGCAGTACATTTTCTCTTATTTTACAGGCTTATTTCTCCATATTTTATTTCTTACACATTATATTATTTCAAACAACTAAAATGCCAATAAAAGTCACTTTGTTAAACTGTAGAACATTAAAAGTCGACTTTGTAGAGATCAACATCCCATAATGCAATTCACAAATGTAAATAAATGAAAAATACTTGTGAATCACAAAATACGGAAACTGTTAATTAACAGATACTTTTTAGAGTGCAGTGTATGGACTTTAAGGCCAAAAATGGCAGTATTTTATTTGTTGTTGCATGGGTTTTTTTCAGACACATTAGAAGTATGTGACTGTCTACTTTTTTGCATAACCTGAAATGTGTTGCTCCAGATACACTGTAAGAAAATGCTGGGATCTACACAATCCATTTGTGTTGTGAAAACATGAAGGAATTGAGTTAACTTATTAGTTTTTACAAATTTAAGTGGACTGAACATAAAACAATTAAGTTGTCCCCATAAAAATCTCAACAATTTTGTTGTTCACGCTCAATTTAATTATGTTTGAACAAACAGCACTTTGTAATGAAAACAAATTATGCCTTTACACTGTAAAAAAAAAATGCTGGGTTTCACACAATTTATTCATGTTGTCCCAACATAAATCGATTAAGTTAACTCAATAGTTTTTACAAATTTAAGTGGATTAAACGTAAAACAATTATGTTGTCCCACGAGAAACTTAAGAATTGTTTCAATTCATTTTAAATAAGTGGTTTGAACAATCACCAAAAATATTTTTTAAGTGTAGCTCCAAAACGATATATGTCTAAGATAAATGCCTATAGTCTATGGTATTAAATAATTTGTTTAATTTCGCCTGAAATGTGTTTAAAACCACAATGTTTTATTACAATGTTTGTTGGGGCTGTTTGGACGAAATGTGAGGTATATGTTAAAATATATTAAACTAAATACGTGTATTGAGGTCATAACACTGTATTGTCAAGGAATAAAACAGTAAGCCATTGTTCATCAGTCATCTGCCCCTGAAGTCATTATTATGTGGAAAGTTGTCAGGGTTTTACATATTGATTTACCTTGGAAATTGCTTTGAAATCTATGTATAGCTTTGTTTTTGCAGTTCTACAGAAAAGTTATGCATTTTCAACACAACAATAGTTTGTACTTTTATATGTATACATTTTTTCTGTCAAACAATAATATAGGAAAATTACCGGGTAACATTTTATTGTAATGTTCTGTAATGTATTTTTTTTTTTTACTTTGTCTTGCGCTTATTTATATATATTTTTTTTTAGATTCAATGACTAAATGCAACCTCTGCTCTAATTGTAGATTGGAATAAAGCAATGATATTGATTCATTTGTGGGTCTAAAATAGGTTTGTAAAATACATACATTAAAAAAGGTTGAGTAAAGGTCTAACATATCTATAAAAGGTAACTGCATCTCTTAGCATTTCCATTCATCTCAATTGTAATTTGTCAATCAGTGTAGGTTTTCTGAAATGTGAACTGGATACTGTTATGTTTGCTCAGATGCAGTTTCAGGAACATTTGTAATTTGATCGATTAATTTTCAAAAATGGCAGGAATTATTTGCATTAACCGGTGAATTCACAGTATGCTTTCCTTATATATATTATTTTGGTATTTCACTATAGGAGCAGAATAAGGTTGTCTGTTGGTTCTATATTTAAGTCAGGACACTTAAAATTTCATTCTATAACCAAACTCAAACATAGTCAGTTCAGGATTCACAAACTGATTTTCATGTGCTGTTTCTAGATGCCGATGAGAGCTGTGAAGGTTTAGATCCAGCACTGTCTTCCCCAGAGAGACTTCTGACACTTTGTTGTCTGTGTGCTGTGTATAAAAGCCATCATTTGTAATGATTTGACAAATGAAATTGCACGTCACTTGAGTGGTCATATTCTTTGCCTGTTTTTACTTGTTTTTTACTTTTACTTTTCCCTTAAAACCATATCATGAAGTTTATGCTGGAATTTCCAGGTGCACATTATTACAGTATGGTCACTTGTACAGTTGAAGACAAAATTATTAGCCCTTCTTTGTATTTTTTTATTTTAAACAGCAAGGAAGTTTTTTCTCAAATTATTATATTATATTATATTATATTATATTATATTATATTATATTATATTATATTATATTATATAATTATATATTTTTTCTTCTTCTCGACGTCTTATTTATTTTACCTACTTTTATAAGTTTTACAACTTATATTATCATTTTGAATTATTATTATTATTATTATTATTATTATTATTATTATTATTATTATTTTTGTCTTTGATTGGGTACAAAACAAAACACAGTTGTTGACTACTAGTGCCTTACAAAATAACTATTAAATATTATGTACTGTCATCATGGCAAAGACAAAAGTAATTTATTATTAATAATCTGTTATTAAAAGTATTATATTTAACAATGTGTTGGGAAAAATCTTCTCTTCTATAAGCAGCACTTGAAAAAAATATGAAAAATGATAGAGGTCTAATAATTTTGTATACTGTACATTGGAAAATACTGATCAAATAGCTTCACCCAGTGGTTGTCTTCCGGCATTACAAGACCATAGATTAAATGTTTTATTAAATGCCTTTTATCCCCCTTTTCTTTTTAATTGTAAGAGAGTGAGAGAGAGTGTGTGTGTGTGTGTGCAGTTTGAGTGTGTTTGGTCTTTACGACCTCAAACATTTTTTACTAGAGAAGACTGATTAATGCACTGAGTGAGACATGTTATGTGCATTTAATGTCTGGTTTATGTAATTGCTGCTAATTGTAGGCTTTGCCTTGCATAAATAGTCTAAATGGCATATTCGGCGAGTTAAAGTGTGTTGCGTTGTCCCTGAAACTTGTCTTTTGTCAATAATTCATTTCCTCTGATAACTTTTGTCCTGCAACTCTCTAGTGTGTTGTTTGGCACAAATAATGGCAAATCAAAGTCAGTTCCTCCCACACGCTGCATGAATTTTTAAACATGTTTGTAATCTAGTTGTGTTATTAGCAGTCAATGACTTTTTACAGTCCATTTAACATGAGTGTAGATGTTTTTTAGCTTTAATTGTGTAGTTTAACAAACTGAAAACAAAGCTTGGTATAAAGACGATACTGGAAGTAATGACATAATGTTATTGTATACATCCAAGTTGGTTTCCAGACATTTGTTTCAGTGTCCTAAATTGGATAGAGGCAATAAACTATCTTTGTACATACAGTCAAGCCCAAAATTATTCATACTTCTGGCAATTTCTGACTTAAAGGTGCAGTAGGTGAATGTCTTCAGAAAGATTTTTCGTTGTGCTGGTTGAAAGTCTCTTCACATTCCACTAGTAATGATTAAAGTAAATGATCTAAATGTATTTATATGTATTTTTATATTCTGGGTAAGGCATAAAACTAAAAAATGTTCATCCAATTAAAATTTGTCGGGCTGACAATTCCCATAATTCTGATAAGCAGCCCAAACTGTCTGTCAACAAATGTACATTTGTACATCTGCGCAGCCGTGCACGCGCACCGTGTTCATGTGCACACATGAGAGAGTGACAGCGGTAAAAACAAATGCTGAATCAAAACTTTTTATAATCCTAAATCAATATTGGAGTTACTTTTGCACGCTGGAGGAAGGATGACACCATGGCTGAAGTATTTACTTTTAGACAGGTAATGCTATGTTTTAAAACTCTTTTAGTCACACAAAGCTTATGTAGATTTAGTTGTTTTACGAATGGGTTATATACACGGAAATGTTGTTCAGCCACTTTTTTTATTCACATTGGTTTATTTTTGAACAATGACAACCTGTGACGCACTCGCTCCCTATATTGTTTACCATGCTACTCTAAGGCCCAATTCCAATTCTATTTTTGTACCCCTACCCCTTCAAAACTTCAAAACTTACCCCTAAGAATTGGGACAGCACTTCAACACCTGCACACGTCATCATATGTCATCATGATCTCTTGTTTCATATGAGATCAGACTATGGCTACTGCTGTAATTATTCCAGTTGTGATATTTTTTGGTGTTTATCTTCAGGAAATCACTGCAGGGATATATTATGTTATCATACCAATCTAATGTGGCAATAAGATCGTAACTGTACTATGTATTTACACAGTGGCCATTATTATATGTATAACATTATCCCAGACACTGTAAAAAGCTAATTTTCAGGTACTAGACTGCTCTGACAGGGTATTCGAGTGTCATCTAATGACAGAATGTTGTAGGACTGCTATACAGGAGTTATGATTAGGGATTATAGATTGCGAAATTTAGCGTTTTTTTTTTTTTTTTGTTTTTTTTTTTTTTTGGTTATGAATATATTAAAACATATGTTTGTCGTAAAAATTCGTAATAATGACAAAAAATGCTAATTTGTGGATCTCCTTACTTCCGGGGTCTGCCGTAGTGGCAGGTGTATTCTGGAAAATGTTCTTACCCCTTCGTTTTGAGTGTGGTCCTGAAAAATCTCAGTTCGAAGAATTGTATACCTCTTAACCTTAGCCCTACGCCTTCAAGCTAAAGAGAATTGGGACACCACTTCCCCTTGATGTGAACGCGCAAAACAAGGGGTAAGGGGTAGAATTGGGATTGGGCCTAAGTATTCGGTCTGAAATAGCATGCAAGTATGGCTTAGTAATAAGTGTCATTTCTGCACGTCGCCAACCAACCACTGAGCATACAGTAGTGGCTTTAGGACAAAGCGCGTAAAGGAGTGAGACCAGCAACCCCTGTATGGATGAAATATTGCACATTATAACAAGTTTTGCTTGCTACACAACTAAAACGTGCTAGATATATAAAATTCAGTTTTTCGTTCAGAATTGTAGTATTATAAAGTACTATAAAGTGTTTCTGGAGGAATTGTTTCAAAGATATGCTAACGCATAGATTTTATAGATTCTTTATAGAATTCATAGATCACCTACTGCACCTTCAGTTTTTTTGTTCAAATGAAAATAAAAGCTGAGAAAAAAAAGGCTGGTTGAATAAAAGTAACTTAAGTCAGAATTTGTCAGGAATGGGATATGAATAATTTCGGTCTTGACTGTATACAGTTTAATAACTACACTGTAAACAAACATTTGTAACTTAAGTTTCCATATTTTGTGATTCTCAAGTGTTTTCCATGTATTTACAGTTGCAAATTGCATTATGGGAGCTTCATCTCTGCTCTGTCGACTTCTGATTAGCGCTGGGCGATATGGCAAAAAAAATTAAATTTTCATAAAGTTTGACCGATTTCGATTTCAATTTTTTTATTTATTTTTTTACTGTGTAACTATAGTCAACTTAAAACATTACAACAACATGACTGAAGTAACAATCTCTTTATAAGTAACTTGAAAAACCATCTGGTTAAGGAACATGTTTTTTTAATGGCCATACATACATAAATTGGTCAACAAGGTGGAGCCTATTACATTCCTATAGACAAATTCCTGCTTGACGTTTTAGAAAATATTTGTGCGTAGCTACACCACCCAGTATATATTAAAGATCACCGTGGACAACAACAAAAAAAAAACCCACAGAAACTTGTTACATATCTATCTATATTTAAATGTTTATCTTATATTTAACTGAATTGTATAACAGCCTATAGCTGAAATGTTGAAAATTGCTCAATTTATTTTTAGAAAACATTTGTCGAAACGTATTGATATTTTTTTTGGAGTAAAAACAATACAGACATTTAAGAATCCATATTTATTTTATTTATTCATTCATTTTACTTATTTATTGGTGCATATATGGGTTATGATTTAATTCATAGCTACAGTACCTTGGACAGCTACTGTGCCACTCCGTAAAGCTTTCAAGCAAAAGTCCAAATTAAAGATTTGACTCTTTGGATTCTGCGGTGACAGCGGACATTCATAACATGCCGTAACCATCCTTCAGGTGGTGCGCGGGTATAAAAACCAGACGTCTGGGCTTTGAATTAGGTGCAATTATTTCCTCGTTGTTCGAAGAGTCTGCAAGTTTGTGTTCCATGGATATATGTTATATATATGTATATAATAAACTCACGCTCAGTCAGGCGAAGTAAAGGTCTAATTGCCTATATGTCAATCAAATTAATTAAGCTCTAGCCACGGATAAAACTTTTAGCCTATTTTATTATTTTGTGTAATGTAAATAGTGTAATCAGGGCCGGAGCAAGCTGAACTGGCGCTCTAGGCGAATGCCCTCAACCCGAAAGTGAAATAGAAACTTACCGGTTTGCCGATGAAAGTGAGGACTGGGAGGGGGTGGGTGTCGTGGATGAAAGTGAGGACCGGGGGGTTCTCGCTCACTATTCTGCCGCCCAGGGCGGCCGCCTAGGTCGTCTCTATGGACGCGCCGGCCCTGAATGTAAAGCTTGATTTATACTTTCGTCTGGCTCCGCATCGCGCGCCTCTGCTGACTGCGCGCGCACCTCGCGACAATGGGGTACCGCGCTTGCGATGAGCCAGCTGTGGTAGCTCATCAACAGAGCCGCGACGTCAACACACAGAATCTGTCAGCACAATTCAGCACGGTTGTCTAACAGTTTAGAACGGTTTGGCACGATAGTGGAAAAGCTGCTTTAATATTTTTATTAAAAAAATCGTGATACCTCGATTTTATAAAAAATTAAATCGTCTTAAAACGTAAATTCGAATTAATCGAAAAAATCGCCCAGTTCTACTTCTGATGTTGAAATTTCAACTCTACAGTTTTACAAAGTGACTTTTATAGGCATTTTAGTAGTTTGAAATTAACATAATGTATAAGAAATAATATATAGAGAAATGTCAAAAGTCAAATAACAGAAAATGTACTGGCAGTTTATTACAAGGTATTTGTACTATAATATGCAACACCAACCCAGACAATAAATCACTTGAAACTATTCAAATTGTTTAAACTAACTATTCAAAATGTTCAAAATGTTAATAAACGTCATTTTTTCCAACTCTTTTCAAGGTTAAAAGTTGTTGGAAGTAAAATCAAGCTCCGATAATGCAATTCAAAAGCAAAAATAAACAGGGAAAAATAAAATAATAAAAATGTGAATCGAAAACTTCCAGTGTAGCATATTTCAGGTGTGTATGTGGCTAAAGCGTGTATAGTCCTGTGCAACAGCAACAAATCCCTAAACCGGATGTTATCAAAAGAGGCAGACAAATCCACTAATCCTGAAGCCTTCTGTGAAAATGCTTAAATGCTGACCTTAGGGAGACTGATTGCCAGCGTTTGCATTTCAAATCTCCCTTCTCATGAGGCCAGTCAATTACCAGAGATGGAAAGTGATCTCAAACTAATGAGAGACTGAGAGAGAGAGCTTTTCCAAGACCCACACTTCAAACAAAGTGCACATGGGATAGTAGGATTATTCATGTTTTAATTGGCAAGAGATTAATTAAAACTGTTTATCACCAGGAAGAATGTTTTTTGTTTCCTGTATGTGTTTAAGGCCTACTGGGTACATTTACTGTATACAGCATGAAGTAATTCAATAACCCAACCCTGAATACTCAGTACGCAGCATGGAAAAGGCTGTTTTAATTGTTTTGGTTTTGTTTATACTGCTGCTCTATACACTACCAGTATAAGGTTTGCACACACATGATCGTTGTTGACTATTTTACACATTTGAAAAATTTACAAATGCAAAACAGAAGTGGAAGTTGGCCCTAATTTTATTTAATATCTGTTTGCTGTAGACCAGGGGTGCCAAACTTTTTTATATGAAGAAAACTAAACTTGATTGTGGGTGTTGGCCAAAAAATGTAAATATACCAAACTATTACATTAAAGCTGTCATGGTAATTTCCTAATTTACTGATATTGAAAAATAAATAGAAAAAAATACTGTATTCATATTAATAATTCTCCTTTTTTTTTTTTTTTTTTTACTTTTATAATGAACTTCTTACAATAAAAACATAAACGAACACATTTAGAACACAATTGTGTTCAGTACTCAAATAAAGCTAAACCTGCCTTTTCCTTGATTTGCTCTTCAATGTCTTGTGTATTGTCCTCTATCCTCGAGTGACAGTATTAACATTTTTAAATATTTGATTTATGCACAACATTTATTTAAATTATTTAATTTCAGTTGACTTTTTTGTAGCTTAGCAATTAAACAAACAAACAAACAAACAAACAAACAAACAAACAAAAGGTTACGTTATATTAGAAATGATGATCTATGTTGAAAGCATTCGCCGCAACCTTCATTTCTAATTCTTCTCAGATGGGATGGCCCTATTTTGGGCATCTCTGCTAGTAGATGTAAATCACAATTTGAAAGAAACAATCTGTACACACTAACTGTTAAAAGACAAAAGCTGTCACTGAGATGGTAAAAAGTACACTGCTTAAAAGTACACCACTTAAAAGTTGAAAGTGTTTCACCCCAATTGCTTTTTTGTGTACCATAACATTTCAACTTTAAACAAAGTTGTCTTTAAAATAATTCTTTCTTTCAAACTTTTCCATTAAAGAGTTTTGTGGACATAAAAAAATGAAAATTAATGAAAGTCTTAATACACTCTTAGAGTGACATATGCGTGAAACATTGATTGGATTGTTTAGCAAATACTGTGATAAAATAGGATAGGATTATTTATTTGTCACATTTTATGACATTTGTCTCAAGAGCTGCCACATGCAAAACACTCAATAACTACAATAGAATTCAAATAACTCAACACATACAGTAGAATAATAATAAAAAAGTTCTTCCACACTTTCAACACCATCATTTCGCCTCCACCTATGAGTTCAGGTGAATTTTCCTATATTAAAGAGGTATGCTAAAATAGGTGATAGTTATAATAGGATTACAGATTTTGGATAAAAGTGTCTGCAAAATTTGTATTTAAATGGCTCCTATTTTGTTTTGTTTTTATGAGATATAAAATGCGTATTTTGTTACTCCAGAATGTGTCTGTGAAGTTTCAGCTCAAAATATCCATCAGGTCTTTTATTATACCCTGCTAAAAATCTACATTTTTGAGCTAGAGGAAATTTTAGCTGTTTTGGGCCTGTGCCTTTAAGACATGAAGCAGAGAACAGTCACAAACACCAAAGTTAGACTGAACCAGGAAGTTTCCCAATGGTTAATTGATGTAATCAGCCTTTCTGCAACGATGAATGAGCCACACACAAATGCTGTTATGAAGTTTGCTGTGAACACTTGTATGTTTAACATATTCTGCTGTTTTTGCACATCTACTTGTGGCAAATGTGACAGCATGCCCATCATACAAGTAAATATATGCTGCTAAATGAAGATCCATTATGCTACTGTACAAATAAACATGATTAAACGTCCACAAACCGGGACACCTGGTGTGTGATTAAAGCATCCTCATTTATAGTTATGTACACTATGCGTCTGTAGTGAATTTAGCAGTTATGAATTATATATTGGTTAACTGTCTTTTCTTTATTAAAACATGCACTGCTTTGTAACTTGTGAAACTTTTTGTTGACGTACAGCACCTGTCAGACAATGTCAGTGGGCAGGGTTAACCACACTTCTTCGTCACAGTGCAGTGGGCTTTAAAATTGATGGGATTTGGATCCTAGTTTAATTTTATAATGTATAAATATATATGTAGAAGTGGAGGTATGTGTACAATCGTCATTAGTTTTCATTAAAAAGCTGCAAACTGATTGTTTATCCTGTGCTTTTAAGAAAATGCTTGTTTGGTACAGTCTAAATTTGGGTAAAATGTGAACAAAACTAACTACTGGGTAACATTTTAAATGACATTTTTAACCCTGCTTTAGCGAATAGTTATGTTAGCCCATATTTAACAAAAATGACCCAGCAGTTTTCAAAATGTGCAAAATGTCTGTCTATTTTTTACTCATACATTTAAATTGATTAAAAAGTTTTAAAAGTGAAAGTATATTCCATAGCTGGTATGGTTTAATTGAAGCTGCTTTTATCCTGCTTGCATATCTACTAATTTTTGAAAACAGTTTGACTAAAAGGATTATTCACAGTCAACATGTGATGGTCATGATGAAATGAATTCAAACGGCTGCCTCCAAGACTATTGACAAGACTAACACGAGAGAATGGAGAGTGAGTTTATTACGGGTCTTTAGGTTTATATTTACTCCGTGAAAAAGTTAAAGCCTTTACTTTATCATTACTGTTTAAAGGAAGAAAGTGCGGCGGCTGTGTTACCTGATAGTCTTATATTTCACCAAATAAAACATTGATGCAGCCTCTAAAGGTGCCATCCTTCTTACGAGCCAATTCTCAGACAATAGCACTTTGCGGGTAATTTGTTTCAGCCAAGATTTATGGCATTGTAAATATTTAAAATCAAATTTGGCAAAAAGACAGAGATGAATGTCATACCCTAGGGGTGCTGCGGAAGCCTTTCTCTTCTCTCCCTCTTCTGCTCTTTCTATTTCTCTCCCTCCCGTTCCAGTGTCTTTTTCTTGTTATTACCTCTAGGTGGCAGCACAGCCTTAGTGCTGATTCAATGCGTATTTTAAATGTACTGTACAGATAATGCCTGCGTTTCATTTTAAAGGGTTCATCCATAATCCTTTATTCCCAAGGATTGCTTTGAAGGGACAAAGTGTGTATGGGACTAAAAATCAACCATGCACAAAGAATAATAGGAATGAAAAGTGTCCAACACTTCCACTCTTCAAAATCATTATTTCCAAATGGCCCGCACTGAAGTGGCCAGTTTGAGCACTCTGGCTTGGGACGACCCTCTGGCATAAATGTTCTCACTCTGAAATGCTCTTCAGAGAGATAGTCATGGGCTGATAGAACAGAGAAGACTTCCAAACATACCTAGTGTGTTTATTAGTGGCCACTACACTCCAGCACAGTCCCACAGACTTGATGGTGTTTGCATTAGAAGAATTATTGCTAGGAATTGGAAAACAGACAGTAGACAAAAGCAATTTTGGGTATTGACTCTGAGTCTTTGGAATGTAGACACTCTGAGGCAATACCTGAAATACAAGAAACCTCCATCTAGAAAATAAGGATTTTGGGTAAATGAATATGGAGTGTGTTTAGTATGTGAAAAGCTTTATATTTAGAGAGCCGATCAGGTGGAGAAGATGATCATACAGTATTGTCAAACTACAGGAATGGTAATATCAAGACCAGACTCTGGCTTTGTAGAAGCTGGATGTTTTAAAATCTGACGTGTTTGATGTATGGCCACAGAAATGCTTCCCCATCTATCTCAGGCCAATAGTAAATGTTGAATTTTGGGGCTTGCCCCCTGGCCTGCTGTGATGGATGGTCTGCGTTGAGATGGAGGATAATGGTAGTGTATGAGTAATGTTTTTCAGAGTGCACTGTAAGCCAGTGCAGTTTCTGCTTACCTCTCTGTGGTGACCACCACAGACCACTAGAGACTAAAGTGAACTGGTTTTTGCACTGGGATGAGTAAAACGACTCCTTGATGTTATAAATCAGTGTAACACTGTCTCTGCAGTGCGCGTGTTGTGTATTCTCTTAATGAGAGGTGTATGTGTGTTTTAGACATGAAGAAAGCACTCTGTTGAAGTCCTCCGTTAATATTTTATGTCCATATTTTTTTTTTACTTTAGAGGAGATATTAATACTGAATTTGTTATGCGTTACTGTTGTTGTTGTGAATTATTTTGAGGACATATTTCACTTAAACATTCTCATAAATTATTGTATTTAAAATATCCTAAATATTGTATTTTATGTTCCACAGATGAATCTGTGACCTGAATGAAGATTCACACATGTTTGGATCAACATTAAGGTAAATTGGTTTGACCGTATAACTGAGTTTATAAGTTCTAAAAACAAACATTGCTTGAGTGTAACAGCAGAAAGCAAGACTAATTAGAGCAGGGAACTTTTTACAATTTTAATGTTGTTTTGATGTCAATTGTAGTCTTATTTTGCTCTTTTAGGAGTGTTTCCTGCTGCTCTAGCTCATCTGTGATTAGGGTTAGTTGATGCTTTATTTTTAGTGATTTTGAATTGCTTATCAAATCTGGTTCTTATTGATTATCTGTTCTAAATCCAATATTTGTTATTTTTAAGCAAATACTTCAAGGAAAAAAAAAAGTTTTCACTTTTTATTCTTGCCATTTAGGCTATAAGCAATAGTCTAACTGTTACCAAAGACTATAGAATACAAAAGACATGTCACTCGTATTGTTTTGAATGGAGAAAAGTGTAACGGTCTATATGGCTAATGAAGCTCGCCTTCTAGTACAGGAGCCAATCATTGATCGCTATATGGTGAATAAAGCCCACCTTCTAGTACAGAAGCCAATCATCAATCGGTATAGACTGACTATACTCTGGGGGAGGAGCTTGGACCAGACATTAGTTTCTGCAGATTTTGTTTGATTCGAACAGTTAGAAAATAAACTTATGAAACAGTTGTTGTTCAGTTTTATTGGAGAATCCTAAAATGAAGTTCAATCATAAGATTGGCAAGTAGTTTTGGAGAATTTGATGTTTCCCCGTTCAGACAGATTGCCCGAGCATACTGCCTGTGAGGCGTTTCAAACATGGCCACCGAGTGAAATGACTTGTCTTAAAGGGACTTTGCTTTTACTCTAACCTTTCATCAAATAATTAAATACATAAGAAGTTCATTAAGAAATTAGAGATGAATGTCTTTTCGTCTATGCATGTTTTGTATGTAAGTGTGAGCAGGTCCTGTCAGATAGATACAACTGTAAAATGCTCACTGCCATGTATCATGTGAGATTGACTGAAAAATTCAGGAGTCAATACACAGAATTGAATCGTATCAAATCCCTGGTTTGTTGAAATTTGGAACTGTTTTTTAAAATGGACACTCGACTCAACCATATCTGTGATGTGTTGTGCATTCAGCTTCTTTAGATCTTGGTTTTAGCAAGTGTTTTTCAGCAGTTTCTGAAATACTCAGATCAGCCTGTCTGGCACCAGCAACCATGATGCATTCATAGTCACTCAAATCACCTTCATTTCCAATCTGATGCTCAGCTTAACCATTATCAGATAGTTTTGACCATGTCTAGAATTAGTTTGTGATTTTCTGATTTGCGTTTAAGCTTAGTTGAACAAATGTAGCCAATAAAGTGGCCAGTTACAGTAACAACATATGTAAAAGCATAACCATAAACTAATTGTATTTTGTATTATGTTTAAACACATACACAACCTCCATCCTAAACATCAACAGATAATTTACACACCATAAATTCAACCTTTTCTCTCTTCATTGATTGAAAATCACTGATATTATCTGGCATTTCAATCTTCTCATAAGGACGTTGCCACTTGGGGGAGCCGTGTTGTAGATAATTTTCTACTTATTCACATACTCTGAAGTTATTAAAAAAAGCAACTAAAGCAAGATTAAATGGTTCCATGATGTGTTAGGCATTTGGTAAACAACTGAGTAAAGGAGGGGATGGCACGTGTTTGACTCCCGGAGAGTGGGCACACTGCACTGGGGACCAGGTTTGGCTCTGCCCACTGTAATTAAACCCAGCCCTGGAGCTCTAGCAAGGCCATGTTGGAGACATTAAGGGTCTATGACGTGGTAATCAAATTGCATAAGGCCTTGTGATTAAAATGTGTCTTTGAATGCTCCTTGGTTTGAGCCTGTTAAAATGTGTGAACTATAAATAGTGAATACTTATTACACTTATTAATGTTTATTTATTATATTATTATTATTATTATTATTATTATTAGTAGTAGTAGTAGTAGTAGTAGTAGTAGTAGTGGTAGTAGTAGAAGTTTTATATTTTATATTAATTATTATCATTAATATTATTACTGTATATGTACAATGAACTGATAACTAGGGTTGGGTGATGTCGACCAATTTGGCATCGTACAATGTCTTATGTTAAAAACATCACTATGGATGATGGCATCGTCATAGTAGGCGGCGGTGAATTAATTATTTATGAATAATTAATTAATTCATAATGAATTAATTATTTGTAGCCTAACATTTCAAGCACCTGACCCGCATGGTCTTTGTTTTATCCATAAACAAATAATAAATAAATAAAGATAAGTTACACACAAATTACCACCTGTCAATCACTTTTTCTGTGGGACTCTGGCAGGAATAGGCAGAGTGATCTGTGTCAATATAATGATGTCGACAAACTTGGTTGGTAAAAAAGGTGCACAACCAACTGGAACCAGCCAATAGTATTCGCTAAATAGGTTTTCGCCAAAATTAAAAAAAAGTACAAGAGTGAAAGCGAAAGATTGAAGCACTGTGCTGATGCAATAACACGTTAAGCCTAGTTCACACTACAGGATTTTAAGCCTGATTTGAGCCCGATTTGGAAGTTAACAAGCTCGCCAACAGATTAAGGGAAAAAATCTGCGGGTGCTCGGAGCTCGACAGACTTTATGTGTGAACTACTGAACAACGCGTCAAAGAGGCTCGCTGAAGTGTCGCTGACACTTCGCAGATGGAAATTCAATATCTAGCATGCTGAATATTCCAGAGCAGTCGGCCGACTCGACCCCATGTGCGGTCAAATGTAGTGAAGAGCTGCAACCATCGAGAGAGCATATCAACATAGCTGAATGGCTGTGTGTTCAGGAGCTGAACAGAAACGTCTGTGATTGGCCAGAATGGGCATCCATGCACTCGCTTTATTCTGTGTTAACACGGACACGAGAGTAGGCTTTATTAACAGTGGAACTAGAATTCTGTAACTATTAGAATAACCATACTGGTCATTCTGTCTGTTCTCACATCATATTTACATTCAAAACTTCTATTGAGATATTAAAATTTTGCTTTGAATGTCTGTCATCATATTTTATGACACCATTAGCCTAAAAATATTATCTTTTTTGGTAATACAGCCTATAAATATGTAGTTAAGATACTAGAACATGCAAAGGTCTGGGCCTCGCTTTAATTTTCACTTTCAAACAGGAGCTATTTCGCGACAGAATATGCTGTTTTGAAAGATATATCTGAAGTAAATTTATGTTTTTGCTTTATGTTTTACATATGAAAGTTATGTTTATTTTAGCAGGAAGTTGCTAGGCAAAAAAATGCATGCTTTAAAGTCACAGCGAAAAGTAGCAGACATGCATCGGTCATTTTGACCAATATGGTAATTAAAGAAATGCTCAGTTTTTTACTGTTTTGTAATTTAGAAAAATAACAATGTTAGAAATAAATACACAGATGTTTAGGAAACATCAGGGTGTTATAGATATGTTAGTTTTAATTCAAAGAGTTATTAAATTACAAAAATTAAAAACTCTCTGTGTATCTATCCACTTGAACCTTGCAGATGAGTGATTGATCCACTGATGCATCAGCTAACTGATGAGGTTTTTAAATGCTCCCTTGAAAGCCTGAAACTCTGTCAGTGATGTAATCAGCACACAAGCAACCAATAGTGTTCAGCTTTTTCTGACGACTCCTTCCTCAGAATTTCATTGGCTGTGGTTTGGTAGCTTGACTGAGCTGTTGGCGAACGAGTTGTTGTCACATCATGTAGTGTGTGACCCCCCTCTTGTGGATCATTTACGTAGTGTGAACACTGCAGTGATTAAAAGACACAAAATCAAGTCATGTAGTGTGAACGGCACAGCGATCTGCCGATGTTTAAAATCCTGTAGTGTGAACTAGGCTTTACCTGATAGATTCAAAAGACAGAAGAGTCGTTAGATAGAGACAAGATGAATTAAATATCACGTTTCACAACTGTAGTGAGACGCGATCTAACAGTACATCCTTGATAAACTGTCCGACGTGCACTGCTCTCTGGGGTTTTGTGCTCAAAGCACCCGCTGACTGCTGGAGCTCAGACGTGCGCATACGCTGACATGACTGTGTGTGTGTGTGGTCACGTGATGTGCGTTTGGAAGGAGAGCCTTTCAGAAATGCTAGATGAAACGCCAGTGTGAACGTGGATCGTTTTCATTCTAAAATGCCATTTTAAAACTAAGGCGTATTAGTGTAAACGGGGCCTAAGTGTGTATTTTTCATGAGCAGGTTGCTGCTGTGATGCAGCTCAGCATCGTGATGTCTATCCGCCATCGGCAATGGATGATGGCATCATCTATCGAACCAACCTTACTGATACATTTTTTTTATATTGTTTTAATTTTATTTGGTTTTGTGGCATAAATCTACCATTGTTAAATCAAACTGATTTAAAGCAAAATTAAAGTTTCATTCAAAAGGCTTTTATTTACTTATTTATTTATTTATTTATTTATTTATTTATTTATTTATTCATTTATTCATTTATTTTGTTTATTAATTTATTCATTCATTTATTAATTCTTTGTACTGTAGAATGTCCTTTAAATACTTGAATCATTATAAACAGTCTATAAAAATAACAACAAACCAAAAGTCCTACAAATAACTTAAATGTATTACAATGCAACTTCACATTTATCTAAGGAAATCAATAACTGCTTAAGGTATAAATAAATAAGTACCATCCATGAGCTTGACATATTGCTTTTGATTTGACTGATCTCTGACCATGTGACTTATCTTGGCCTCTCTTGAATACGTCTAAGAACATGAAGTAGACACACACAAACACAAGACAGTGTGTGTGTGATGTAGCCATCCTTCTTCTGCAGATAAAATCAGATAGAGCACACACACACACATTTACCCAGATGACCTCTTCTTTGAGACGAGAACGCTTTATTAGAGCAGTTTGTGACACAGGACACAGGAAATGGATGCCAGACACGATAGATTCCTGGCCTTATCTTGACCTCTGCTGTGGCCTGTGTGTGCCTAGATATGGATTTATATGGCATCTTATGGCAGTAGTGAACATTTCTAATTAAACATTTATGTCTTTTATATAATTTAATATTGAACCTACATTTCTGTTTAAATAGGTGAAAAGTTAAGTAGACTGCCTCTCTAAGCATTTTAACAGGGCAAAAAAACTGCTAATTTAAAATGAGGGTATCCGTGGGGTCTTAAAGTCTTAAATTCACTGACATGTTGTGTTGTATAGGTCTTAAATCATTTTAAACAGGTCTTAATTTTAATATGTCCACGTAAAGCCAATCGGGCCAACACCCATCCAATCACTATTATTCCATCTCAATAAAAGTTTAAGCAAAGATTTATTTATTAACTCTTATTTATTAACTCTGTTTACCATCTCTATTTATATTTCTACTTAAATATGTGGTTTAATTATCTTCCGTAAAAATAACATTTTTTTATAGTTTTTTTTTTTTACTGGGCCATTAGAAAAAATCCTTAGCGTTTAGCCTTTTGTAAGTCTGAAATGTCATTCATAATGATCTTAAAAAGATATAATGGTCTTAAATTTGACTTGATGAAACCTGTTAAAACCCTGAAAATACTAAATAGTAGGGATGCTCTGATCGATCGGCTGAAGATTGGTATCGGCCGATAATCATATTTTATGCCTCGATCGGTACTCGCCAATCTGGCCGATCTCATGAACCAATCGCAGGTGTTTGTTTACAGCTTTACATGCAGGGGAAGATGTGTTCTGTGTTTTTGACAATATTGCAAGTTGACTTAAATCTGACTGAAAATTTTAATGATATAAAAAGCATTAAAATAGTTTTTTTGTTTTTTTTTTGCTTGAATGTTTAATAATATACCTTTTTGTAATATACTTTTATTCATTCATTTATATTCTTTTCGGCTTAATCTCTTTATTAATCTGGGGTCGCCACAGCGGAATGAACCGCCAACTTATCCAGCAGATGTTTTACGCAGCGGATGCCCTTCAAGCTGCAACCCATCTCTGGGAAACATCCACACACACTCATTCACACTCATACACTACGGACAATTTTAGCTTACCCAATTCACCTGTACCGCATGGGGGAAACCGGAGCACCCGGTGGAAACCCACGCAAATGCAGGGAGAACATGCAAACTCCACACAGAAACGCCAACTGACCCAGCCGAGGCTCGAACCAGCAACCTTCTTGCTGTGAGGTGACAGCACTACCTACTGTGCCACTGCGTCGCCTGTAATATACTTATTGCAATAAACAAATATGTATTCATAAGTGTGCATTTTTATGTCTTATGCAACATTATTGAAACATGTTGAATTCTTCATCATTTGCAATGTTTTTAATTGCTTAGTTAGTCAATTTTCTTACCATTGTTTTTACCTGTTTTATCTATTATTTTCTGTAAAGCTGCTTCTGACCATGGCATATCCAGACTAAATGGTTATAAGAGACGTGTTTAAGGGATTATATGCAATTCTTCATGTATTCGCTTGGGTAAGGAGAGATCTTCACTTGAGCATTGTACTTAGGGAAAATGTGCTTTATGCATTATAAAGCTTGAAGCATCAGAATCGGTACTCTGTGTCGGCCGATCACCATGACAAGGAATCAGTCCTCTGTATTGGCTGCAAAAATCCAGATCGGAGCATCTCTACTAAATAGTGATATTTAATATTCAATAATAGAAATTATGTCATTATTTGTTTTTCATTATTATTAATTCTTCTGATTAACACAAAGGAAGATATTTTAAATGGATCTGTTGATGGTAATCATTGATTTCTACAGACGGAAGAAAAGTTACTGTGGAAGTCTGGTTACCGACATGTTTCTAAATATATTAGTTTGTGTTTAGCAGGAGAAAGAAACTTGTACAGATTTGGAAGAAGTAGATGTTGAGTAAATGATTTTCATTTTCGGATGAGATTTAGTTTTCAGGCAGTGTAATTAATAATTAATTTTTTTTTTTTATTTAATTAATTTTAATTAATAATGTTTATGCTTAATTTTTTTAAGAGTAAGAAAAGTATTCCTCAAAATTAATACAAACATCAAAAAGAAAGCGAGTTTTTTATTTATTTATTTATTTATTTATTTTTTACCGGAGGCATCTTGTAACTCGCTAGTTAAAAAAGGTCTTTAACACTTGATGGACAGATAAATAAAACAATTTAATCTCAAATAGAATATTTTATGTTCCTGTATTCATTAACACTTAGCTGGCAAAATGAACAATTCACCCTCAGGGTATATTTTTAAATGAGTATATGCAACCATAAATTGTATTACTCATGTCTGAAAACAAGTTTATTTATTTGTTCATTTTTTTGTATTTACTTTGTTTGTCAGGTAAACAGGTTTAAGTATATACTTATAAGATAATACATACATACCGATTAAGACCCTTATTATTATTTATTTGCGCAGTGATGGCCTCTGAAACCAAATGGAAAAGAATATGGTGATGTAATGATTGTAATGGGAATGAATCTGCTGTAACGTACTTTATGAGAATGAGCTGTTTTATTGCATAAGTGGCTGATGAGCAGGCTCCAGTCTCACAGTCTCCAGTTAAAGGGCGAGAGGTCAGGATGCTCTGAGATGGTTTATCTCTTCATGAGCTTCCAATCTAAACTCAGATCAAAAC
Organism: Danio kyathit; assembly: GCA_903798195.1. Classification (NCBI taxonomy): domain Eukaryota; kingdom Metazoa; phylum Chordata; class Actinopteri; order Cypriniformes; family Danionidae; genus Danio; species Danio kyathit. Next base: position 44,429,273 of record LR812525.1, read on the forward strand.
ATTATACTCCTTTTTTACCCCCCTTTCTCTCTCTTAAAAATTCTCCCATCATTTAGTCATGGTCATGTAGTTCCAAATACATGTTTTACATTTTGATGGTGAACATAAGGAATGTCAAAAATACATGTTGATGTAGATGTAAGCATCTATGACAATCATGGAAGCTTCAAAAAGGATACAAATGCAATTATATGTATAAAAGAGTTTTATGTGACAACTTTTAGAGATTAAAATAGCAGTAGTCTTCATGGTTTTAGGTCTCACTTTGGATTTTTTAAAAAATGTGAGTTTGTCTTGCAACTGACAATCCCTTTATCCTAAAGGGATAGTTCTCCCAAAACTGAAAATTCTGTCATCATACACTTAACCTTGACTTGTCACAAACCGATTTGAGTTTCTTTTTTTCTGTTTTTTTCTGTGACCGTGTTTTTCTGTCACTTACACAAAATAAGTGAAAAATGTTGGAAACCTGCAACCATTGACTTGCCTAGTATTTGTTTTTTCTACTATGGAAGTGGATGGATACAGGTCCATCTGAAAATTATTCCATAAAGGAATGGAACCAGTTGAGGATGAGAAAATGGTCAGAACATTAAAACTTTAGGTGAAATATACTTTTTAAAGGGGACCTTTATGGGGGCCTATTTGCCCCTTTTTCCAAGATGTAAAAGACTCTGATGACCCTAGAGCAGGGCTGCTCAACCCTGTTCCGTGAGATCTACCTTCCTGCAAAGTTCAGCTCCAACCCTGATCAAACACACCTGAACCAATTAAATAGGACCTGAACAGTACTTGATAATTACAGGCAGGTGTGTTTGATAAGGGTTGCAACTGAAATCTGCAGGAAGCTAGATCTCCAGGAACAGGGTTGAGCACCCCTGCCCTAGAGTGTATATGTAAAATTTCAGCTCAAAATACCCCACGAATAATGTTTTATAAATTTTTGAAAATGTCCCTTTGAAGGCTGGTTTATACTTTTTTAAAATAAGTTTTTGAGCTCCTTTACGGGACTCGACACTTGTAAACACTCCATTGGGCTCATGGTTCTCAGCACCACCCACACTCATCACAGCTACCAAGCCGACCAATCACAGAGCTTGCGCTATGTGTCGTTGTGACTTGTAGTTACGTTTTTTGAGAGGTGCGCATCAGCGTTGGTGTGAGCCACGGCGAGGGCTATGCAACCGGGCGAAGGCTGCGCTGGACCACACGTATGCGCTTGACTCAGAAGTATAAATCAGCCTTTAGGCTTTCATCCAAGTTGTGCCTGTTTGGTGACTATCGCTTTAAATTCAAATGAGATTGTGCTCCCAGATATTTTTTTCAAAAGGGGGTGGAGCTGCAAGTGACTATGCGTCGTCATAGCAGCAGATTCAAAACAGGACTATGGTTATCTCGGTGAAAAACTGAAATTGTCAAAAGAAGTGTCTCGGAAGAAAAAAGTCTACGGAGACTGGTATATATTTTTGGATCCTAAAATTCCACATTTATAATGCTTCTTAGTAGTGGTGTAACGGATCACAAATCTCCTGGTTATAATCACATTATGGTTTTTTAGTCACGGATTGAACCATTTTACAGATAAGCCAAAAACAGGAGGAGACGAATGTAATTTGCTTTCCTTTTATTACAGTACTGCAAGACAGGTTTGGTTTTAACAAACAGAACTTGGAACACTTATGAAATCACAATTTCGACTTCTCAGATTTTGGGCCCTATCATACACAGTGGCTGTTTCTCAATATGCGTTCTTCAGCGGTCTTGCGTCCTCGTGTTCTCGTGTAACGTCATCATCAGCTGCCAAAGTTCAGTTCCAACACTCAAGATCGCAAGTACAGAGGACGCATGAAACTTCCCGGATGTGTTCTTGATATTGAGGACGCACCGATGCAGACTTGAGCACCGATCTCGCTCTAGAAGTCCCAGAAGTCATTGCGATTGGAGGTGGGAAGCGCAGCGTTTTATTTAGATTTATTATTAAAGTTCGGAGATATAACTTATTTACCTCAAGAGTTTCCCTAAATGAAACGGTGAATATACACATTACCATGGACATCTTAATAAAGGAATAAACACATTAAGAGTGTTTGTTTGCTCAAATTCGTATTAAAATCAGTTTTATTTGTATTGTGCAACGTATATTTATAATGTTTTTATGCATAATATATATTTTGAAAAGGGGAAAAACAATAAATCATTGTATAAATGCTGTAATGTTTAAACAATTTTTTATTTAAAACGCGTGAAGGTCACGTGACCATCAGGAACAACCTGGGAAGAACGCAGCATCTCATTTCTCACATGACGCGTTCTCTGTTCTCGTGGTCTCCCGAGTTCGTTCTACCGAGGATACCTGGCAAGACCAGTCTCCACAAGAACGCAAGTCCGTTCTCAGCGTTACAGCCAAAGTGCAATGCAGCACAAGGCGCGACGCAATTGTTGTTTGCTAGTTTCAGCTCGACGCAAGAGTCATTTTGAGTCATTTCAGTTTTGCATCACGCTGTTTAAATAGCAAATGCATGTGCGCTCATATGTGCGCCCATAGGCGTTCTGGTCTAAAAAATGAGGTGTGTTGAGGCGCATTGTTAGTTGTGCGCCTCGCTTAAACATTGCTTAATACACACAGGATGTAGAGCAATATGCAAATATCTTTACAAATGAAAAAGAATTAAAGGATTAAAATATTACAAAAATTATTATTTTCTAGCCTACATAAATATAGAAACTACTGCCTTCATGCCTTCTTCGTCTCGGGGGGCTTTTTCAGTTTATTCAAATTGACAAATGACAAATTGCTTTTGTATAATGTTATTATTATTAGCAGTATTATTTATTATATGCATATTTATATTTGTTTTATTAAAAACAAGCTTAGATTTGCTCACCTGTCAGCTTTTAGACCGTTAGGGGCATAGCATGTGTGTTTGGATATAACTCAGTTTTTTGACCACACTTCTTTAATATTGTTCATTTATTCGTTTGCTGGAAATTAGAACTGAATTCAGAAATTGTTTTGAAACAAATCTTTGCGCTTAACAAACAAAATTAATTATGTATAGGCTAATGGATGTCTGTGCGTTTAACATGTTTCCTTATCCACGAAAGTGAAAGTAAAAAATGAGGAGGCTTATTCTCTCATTCTCGCGCTGCAGATGGTCTGTTTAACTGTTTTCTCGCTAGTGAAGCATTCAGTTTTTCCACTTACAAAGTCCGCCATGTAAATAGCAAATGCGCTATGGCGCGACACAACTGACTCTTAAAGAGAATGGGAGATGAGTCTCTGATTGGTTTATTCTCGAAACACACCTATAACTCATTAAGAGAATAAGCTCAACCCTGTTAGACCATGCGCCGCGGCGCAAAGCGGAATTTTCCGTCCTTAAAATAGCAAAAGTGGATTCTGACATGTCCTTAATGCTTTTGCGGCGTGCGCTTTGGACTTTGCGCCTAGATCATTAAAATAGGGCCCTTTGTCTCACAATCATGAGGTTACATAGGACTGGAATTCTTAGAACAAAAGTCGAAAGCATGAGATATAAACTCAGGATCAGTTTTGTGCTAGTTACTGAAGAATAGTAACTAGTTACAGTTACTAGTTACTTCATTCAAAAAGTAACTCAATTACTTTATCGATTGCTTACACCAAAAAGTAATGCATTACTGTTAAATGTAATTTTTGAGCTAGTTTTCCAAAGAACATTTTTAATGCTCCCATTAATGCCCTTATAACGTATAATTTGCATCCTCACAACTAAAACACAAGACAGACTTAAACAAAGAGTAATCTTTAAACTCTAATTTATTTAAGTCAGACCAGCAGCACAAACATAAGAAAAATACCACAAGGTTATAAACCAGCTGAATAATATATTCAGAAACAAAAAAGCAAAAACTAAAGTTGATTCAGCATCATAAAAGTTTGTATTAAACCCTTAAACATGTTCTTTCACAGCTTGAGTATGAAAACTAGCAACAGTATACAACAAACACAAAACCTTTATGAAATAAATAAGTAAAAGTAATCTGAATTATCATTCAGAATCATTTAGGTGAGACTCGGCACCAAAAAGCAATGAGCAATTTTCAAACTAACCACAAATTAAACTTGGTATGTCAACAGCTTATGGAAAGTAAGCTGTGTATATTCAAAGTGCAAAATCTGGTGTATAACAGCTAGAAAAATATGTAAAACAATAAAAAAAAAAAAATCACAGCATATGTTTCTGAGCAATACAACATTATACATTTTAAATAACGTGTTCTGAAATATAACAGAAATGTGTCACTGTGTCTACTAAACTAATATATTTTGTTATACAGATAACAAATGTGTGCTTATTTATTTAAAACAACAAACATAGTAGCATTAGTAATAGTAATTAATAATAGTAATGTAAATAGTCTCTCTTGCACGCACACTCTGTCTACCTCATGCACATTCGGTGTCTCTCGCGAGCACACTTGGCCTCTCTTGCGCGTACCTGGTCTCTCATATGCGGACTCAGTCTCTGCTTTCGCTTGACTTTTGTCCAGTCTGGCACACTTATACACTACGTGTTTTCTTTGTGGTGGTTGGTTGGCATCCACCAATCCCACAATTCGTCACCGCAGTAAACAGATAGATGTGGGCTAGACTGCAGCCAAAATTAATTAACTTACCAGGTAACGGACAAACACATCATATTGTAACGATAACGGAGTTACTGTATTTAACAAGTAACGCATTACAGTATTAGTTACTGTCAAAAGTAAAACCTTTACAGTAACTCATTACTACGCGTTATTGCCCAACACTGCTCAGGATGCAATCTTAGAATTGTGATTAAAAAAATCTGAACTTTATTTTAACATTATTTTTAACATTGAGTTTTGCTGATTTTGGTAAAAGGATGCATTGTGAGCTTTCAACGATTGTACGAGAGTAAATATCAGAACTGTGAGATGAAAACGTATTGATTACCTTATTTATTTCAATCCTGTTGTGGAGACAGACCTTCATAATACTGTACATATTTTGAATGTCATGCGCTTGAGTAATTTTTGGATGAACATTTCCTCCAGGTATTCTATGGTTCTATTGGGGGCAACAAAAGTGACCATGGGTGAATGAAAAGGAGTGGGGGGCAGAAAGAGAAAGATGAGAGGAGAAATAAGGTGAGAGAGAGAGAAGCGGGGAGGAGGGGTAGAAGAGAAGAGCTTTTAAAGCAAGCTGAGCTCTCCGCCGCATCTCTCCTCTTATCTTAATAAGTAATGAGACTGCCATGGGCTGACAATGAAGTATTCTGAGAATAGTTGTAATGTATGGATGTGAATAGAGCGGCCAGGCAGTGATATATAGAGCAAACAGGGATGGAAACAAGTGAGATATTAATGACCCGTTTCCCTGCCAGTTAATGTGGGAGTTACCTGATTACTGGTGTGGGCTGGAGGTAGGAGGGTCATGGATGGCTGGAAGGTGAGATTGAGAAGTTTACTGTGTGTGTGTGTGTGCGTGTGTACATGCAGGGATACCTGATCTGCTCCCAGCCTGCTTGGTTTAACCTGCTCTACCACGCTCCATATAAAAGCTGGCATGGAACAATATACTAACATTACCTGCAATTAGCACGAGCTGTTCATCATTACGTGTGCTGAAACAAATGGTTACTCTTGTGTTCTTCTTGAGTGCGACAGCCATAGTGTACATTTAAAAAAAAAAAAAAAAAAAACACGGTGGGATTTTAAGTGGATTAAGCACACTGTTAAAAATAAAGGTTCTAAAAAAGGGCTTTCACAGCCACTTTTCGCTGCTGTTTTGATTTCACAAAAGAACCTCACCATTCCTACAATGGCAGTGTGAAGAACATTTTAATAATCTAAACCAAAGAGCATTTTTTTCCACTATAAACAGCATTTTTGGTAGTGGAAAGGTTCCATGCATGTTAAACAGTCTTCAGTGAACCATAGAAACCAATAAAGACCCTTGAATTTTAGGAGTTAAGATATTAATACAGGTAATACAGTAGTTTTTAACCAATAGTTCAACCTGAAATAAAAATTGTCATCATTTGAGTTTTTCTTTCTTCCGTTAAACACAAAATAAATATTTTGAAGAATGTTGGAAACATGTAGCTATTGACTTCTCAAGTATACTATAATTTTTTCCACTATGGAAGTCAATGGCTACAAGATTCTTCAAAAATATCATCTTTTGTGTTCAACAGAATAAAAAAAAAAGGAAATTCATAAAGGTATAGAGCTAATGGTGAGTAAATGGGGAGTAGATTTCAATTTTTTGAATGAACAATCCCCTGAAGTTGGTGTCCAAAAGGATATGTTACTCTCGCCATGTGTGTCGCTCTTAGATGTTGTGCTCTGTAAAAGTCCTGTAAAGAAGTGCTTGGGGTCTTTGGGGTGGGCAGCAGTTTTACTAATGTTTTTGAAAACTGGGTGGTCAAAGAAAGGAAATGAATGAGGTAGGCAAGCTGTTGGTGTCACGACAGGAACGATGTGGTGCGGGAGAGAGAGAACTTTAAGACAAAAGTGTGAGTAAGCTGTGTATGACAGGCAGTTAAACATGGTCTAATCCAATTAAATGAATAATCAGAAAAATTTTATGTTGTATTTGCATTATGTTTACCTTGTCTTTCCTTAAAAATATAATCAATTACATAAATTTAAATATTTTTGTTAGCATTATATGGTGTCCAGCATACTCCTCACTGATCTCTCTTTTAAATATCTTCTAAAGGATGCTTTACAATAATGTATTTACCCATTAGAAAAGTCAGTGCCAATGCCAAAACTGGAACTAATCTAACAAAATAACTTAACACCATTGTGCAAAAATTAGAACACCCAAATTAATATCAGGCGAAATATTAATTTAATGTTTATAGAGAAACATAAAGAAAAATTACATTTAGTTAATCTTGTAGTCTGTATTTTTTTTTTTACTATAACTCATTTAAATTTAAATGTAATGTCTTTCTGTTCCTAAAGACATAAGGTGACCAAACACTTATTATAATGAATAATTCTTTTTAATAAAACTGTTTTGTTCAAGGGCACCAAAATATATTGACTATATTCACAGAGAAATGGATAAAAATATTCATTTTCAAGAAGAGGTGTACTCATTTACGCTGAGCACTGTATATACATGCTTTGTAGAAATGATTTTCTTATTCTAATAGTAATATATTGTCTTTATGTACCACAGGAGGGCAGCAGTGTGACAGGTTGCAAGATTTATCAAATGCAGAGTTATGTTCCATCTTAAGATGCCTCTGCATAGATCTGATCTATTCCACTTTCAAACCAAACTAAGTATTTGAAATATTTTAATTTATTATTATTATTATTTTTTTTTTGATGAGGTTACTTAATTGTTACAATTGTGTCTTTTTGTCCTTTTTTCAGGTTATCTTAAAATGTACCTTTTTCCCCTTCTACATGCTTTTACCACAGTATAGATTTAAAAATGATGACTTTAAATAGATTGTTTGTCACATCTGCTCCTAATTTTCTCAGAGATTGTCAAACATCCTCATCGCTCTTTCTCACCTGAAATTTTATGACATTAAAAGTTTTTTCCCTCTAGTTTAATTCAAAATTCTATTCATATATTTTGTTGGCAAAATATGAACATATTTTATTCATAGGAGATTTAAATTGCACATTAAAATGTTTATAATTTGATTATTTATTGATTGATTTAATCATTTTCTTAGATAATTTCTTAGATATATTTAGTTGGTTTGACAGATTTTGTCAACTTTCAGATTTACTATTATTGTTTTTGTTGTTTATTGTTATTTTTTTCTAGTGAATGATACATTTCATCACAATGATATTAGTCTTATTCATCTTTAAATTAAAATATATATTACTTTCCGCCTTCTAGAACCATCATGCTCTTGTGTCTTTAGGTGATGGATCAAGCTTGATAGAACAAAATGAGCATTAATTGTACTACAACTATACACAAATGCACTTTTATAACAAATAAATACACCGCCTCCCTTTCTAGCTCCACTATTTTGATTTAATACTGAAATTTGATGCAGTGGCACTTCAAATATTGTGGCTTAAGATAAATTGCTCTTGCTTTTCCTCATCTTCAGTCCATTTGGATGAAAGTGTCTGCTTATTGAATAAATGTAAATTATTTAAAAAAAAATTGCTGAAGTAGTAGGTGGATTTACACTGTAATGGAATATTGACAAAAGCAATTAGCCCGTTTTTACGTTCATAGATTCACCAATTGTATTTTGGATAAGCAGTGAATGCATAATACATTGGGTATTATTATAGTGATTATAATCAATATTAATTCTGCTTAACTTTGTCTTGTTTCCATTATAAGATATGTACAGGTGCAAATCTATTCTTATCCCTTCTCATGATTGAAAAAAAAAACAACAACAACAACACTTTGAAAATCTCCAGAAATCTGCGCAGATGGATAGCTGTAGTAGTTGCACATAGATTATGGAACATGAGGTTTAGAACAACACTGACGTTCTGGATTAAAAAGTTCCGTTCTGTAATAACAGTGGCACACGGGATGCTTGGAAATGCCATTCAAGCACTGGAGAGGTCAATAGTTACAATAACTTTCTCTGTGAAAAAAGTAGGAAGAGTGGGGGGAAAAAAAAGTAAAGAGACTTGGCCGCATTATCACAAATTGCTTCCAGATTCTTTCTCAAAGCAAATTATTTCTGAAATTGAGTGCAGACTCTAACACTGTTCCTGCGGAATCAAACAGAGGACTTTGAAGTGCAGAATACAGACTCGTCCATGGAATCGGAGAGCTACACGAGCCCTTAAAGTTCTGCCTCATTTGCACTATCATTCGCTTACCCTCCTTAACTCCCCGTTTTAGTTGGCTTTAATTTTCAACAACAAAGGGAAGATCAGGAATGATTTTGGATCATGGAAAATGTAGGGAATGCTTTTAAAATTACTAGCCTTTTTTTTTCTGTCGTTCTGCGCAGAAGCTGAATATACTGTGATGCTGATTCACTCCATATTTGGGCGGATTGTCTGATAAAAGTTGGTAAAACTTTTATCAAAACGGTTAGTTCAAGTCGCTGTCTGCAAGGACAGAGTTAAAGCGTTCCACATGATAAAGACTAAATGCAAAAAAAAAAAGCTTGTGTGTGAGTGTTTTGGGGGTTGGTGGAACATCTGCAAGGAAAATTAATTGAAAACTGCATGTTCCATACAATAGTTTGCTCTATGCTTTCCTGAAGCATTCTTGGAATTTGTCAAACTTAATTTAACAGCATTTGACATGGTATGACTGATCCAGTTACATGCTTATATTTGACAACATCTAACCGATTATCTTTGCAAACATCTTTACATGGCTTGATTTGTTTCCAAAATGTACCAAAATGTTGCAATTTTTATCATTGGCTTCTGTTCTGTTCTGTGGCTGTTTGATGTTTACACTCTTAAAAAAAGGTTCTTTATTGGCATCGATGGCTCCTTGAAGAAACTTTAACCTCCACTGAACATTTTCATTCCACAAAATGCTATTCATAATGAAAAAAAAAAGATTATTTAGATTATTAAAATCTATAAGAAATCTTTAGGTAACCCAAAAAAGATTCTGAAGCCTCCCTCTCTTTACAAAATTATTTTTATAGAGCTTGAATTAAATATATTTTTTATTTCAAAGCTTGTATTATTGACACATTTGAAGAACTTTTAACATTTATAAAAACTTATTAGTACAATTTTTTTGGTTGTGTTCAACAGAATGCTTTCTATTTAGTCGTCATGTAGTAGCAGCGGCCCTAACTGCCTGAGATTAACAGTGGAAAAAGCAATTTAAGGGTGCTAAAAAAGACAACGCAGCACCCGAATCATCTGTGTTTGTATTTCAGCGTTTTATCTCCTCTAAACGCAAACAAAGATGTTGCTAACTCCACACTTAGTGCCGTCTACTTCTTCTTGACGATGACTGTGTGTATGAGAGCAGATCCTGGTGTGTTTTCTCTGTCAGACTCGCAGAGCTGTCCTCCTTTTTGCATCATCAAGTTAATGCACATTAAATAGGAGCAGCTTAATCAAATAACAACAGCTCGACGTGTTCACCTGCGTGGGCCGTACATGTTTCAGCTGTAATATCCTGCCCCAGGGTCATATTAACTATGGAAGAGCACACTCCTGCCCCGTGTTCTGCCCGTGGCTAAAATGAAAAGCAAATATTAATAACGGCTGGTGCCTGGGAGTTCAGCCACTCATTTCTCCCTGCTACTACAGTAAATATAGTGTAAATGCTGAACAGACACTTTAAGAGTGCTGATGATATGGGTGGGGAGTCATAGCAGAAATGTGTTTAAATTGCTGTTTAAAATTTATATTAGAGATTTGTTTATTGATCTGATTGATTGATTGATTCATTCATATTTTGAAAAAAAAGAGAGAAAATACCTTAATTGCTTATATTAATAACACTACCTTTTTTTGTGGGGCTTGTTTTGGTGGAGTAAAACTATTTAACCTTAAATTTGGAAAATTTGGCTTGTATAATAGTTATTTGATATGTATTTGTTGTAAAATTAAACAAAAAGGTTACCTTTTTTATTTATTCATTTATTTTTTATTAATTTCTTTTTGATTGAGTGAAACAACTACCATAAAAAATTTGATTAATTCATTCATTTTTTTGATTGATTGATTCTTTCATTGATTCCTTCATTCAACAAAAAAAAACATAAAAAAACATAAACACAATACTAAAATTAATATATTTTTAGGACAGAATGAAACTATTCAGCCTTAAATTTCAAATTCATGTTTTTATTTGTTAATTTATTAATTCATTTAATTCAATAAACAAGACATTTTAAAATATGTAACTTAATTTCTTACCCTGTAACAAGCGATCAGTATCCTTGAAAAAAGTGAGTAAACTCATTACCTTAAAAGCGACAAGTGGACTTTACTTTAAAACGTGAGTGAACTTATTGTAGTCTCAGACTCAGATGTCATACCAAGCACGGCCTACAAAATGTTTGGCTAAATGTCTGATGCATATGGCACACTTTTCTGGAAACTCTCTTGCAGATCCTTAGTCATCCTTTGATTGTTTTTTTTAAATATATAGGATTTCCGGGAGCCGAGTGTGGAGAAATCTCAATCAACTTGCCTGTAAATAATCTGAGCAGATAAAAAAGCTGCAATGTTTATATTGATCACAGTCCTTATTAATAAACATATTACTTTCTGAGACAAGTGTTTTAATGCCTAGGTATACACTCGTTTGTTATTGTGAGGATAACTTTGTGACGATGAGCATTTATCAATTTGACTTGGGTAAATGCTGGATTATTAAAAATATGCAAAACTTACTGCGTAAAAGCTTCAACCTGTGATGTTGACAAACACACAGTTATGCTTATATTCTTTTTTTCTAATGTCAGCCAAAACACTTTAAATGTTCAGTCATTTTGGTCATAAAGATAAGAGAAAGACATTGTTCAAAACAGTAACTGTTTTTTTTATTTGTGGAAACTCCCAAATACAACAAAACCTTGCTTTTATGGAACAAAGAAAACTTTCACTCAGTCATCTGTCATCGAAGTCTGTCTGATGCATCACCAAAACAAAGTCTACATAATATGTCCTTCTGAATTCCTGTTTTATATAATATTAATGCATCTTTGTTGTAAACTTTTAAATGCGTTCATCAATGAGTGATGCACCCGCTGTGTGACGGGATGTTGTTCTGAGGACATTTTCACACTCTCAAACATGGTGCACCACAAAATAAAACATGATTGGTTGCTTAACCTGTTAGTCAAATAAAATAGTGGGTGGTCCTTGACCATTCAAATCAGCCAAAGCTCCTCAGACTTTCAGCCATCAGTCAAAGGACAGGTTATACAATAATAAACCCATTGCAACTTGGAAATTTTAAGTTGACTTAATTTTTTTAATCATGCACATAACTTAATCATTTTTAAAAACCGGGTTTACTCACTTTATAACGGCAACTTATCACTTTAAAATAAAGAGGTTTACTCACGTTAAGTAAGTCTACTAATTCCTTATTAAAGGTTTGGTCCAGAGTGTAATTTTAAGGCTTAGTTATGTTTATAAGATGCAACGCAATGTGTGCTCATGCTTCATTTGTATTTCATATATCTTATATCAATATATATATATATATATATTCATATATCAAGAGGCTCTGATTGGCCAGCTAACATAATGTGCTGTGATTCGGGGATCGGCTCCACATCACCGGGAAAAGCGTCACGCCTCTACAAGCAGTGTAGCTGTTAGCCGTAACAATTTGAGCCTGAATCAGACAGAAATGAAAAGGACACAGCTGAAAGCCTGCTCTCTAAAAAAAAATTGACAAATCTCTTTCACATATATTCAGAATAAGCATGTGTAAGTAATATGAAGAGTTCACATATCTTTTGCGAGTTCATTATTTGAGATGTAGAACGCAGGGAAAAGCGGCTGAATAGAGAGACACTGCACATGCTGGTGAAAATTGTGGATGTTTACAGCGGTTTTGATGGATAAATATAACTTGTTAATGGTGCCAAAACAGCATTTGCTGTTGTTTACATCCTTGTTTACATTCTTGCTAAAACTTAGCATTACCACTAGACACTATGCATGTAATAGATCAATTTTACCAAATAAATATCCTTACAGGTTGTGGCTCGCAATCCACAGCTTTGCTATTATGGTTGGCGCTGCTACTTCTTTGAGGAGTTATTAGCCAAATCCTGCACTGAACCGGGAGAGATTCTGGAAACTGTCCTTTGTCAAATGCTAGCTATATATTTTTTATAATCCTCTGGAACATAATTAAAATTTAATTGCAAGCACTTCTCTCTTTGTGTCATGTCCTTTGGAAGTCCAAATACAGAAACAGAAGAAGCTCTGTGGAAATAGGAGCGTTTGGACGGCATTTTAGCTTTCTCTGCTATAACATTATACGTCTGGATGCACATGGTGAATGCACGTAACTAAAAGCGTTTGTGATCTCACTAACACGGATGTAAGCTTTGCTAAGCTCACTAACACGGATGTAAGCTTTGCTAAGCTAACTCTGTAAAAGCCAATGTCTCCCTTTGCATTGAACTTTGAGCGTATTACATTTAGAGATGTTGTTTGTTCACACAGCTACATTACGCATCAACTAAAGTTTGAAATTTGATATCGTAATGGACCACCTCTTTAAGGTTGATTTGCTAAAATAATACAGAACATCACTTTACAGAGAGCATTATCGATAAAGATTTTTTTTTGCTTATGTTTTAAAATCAAGATATTAAAAGTTGTTTAAAAAGGGGAAAGAAAAAGACTTCACTGCTGTTGTTTCTAGGTACATTTTTCAGAATTTCCTGAACCATTGCAATGGAAAACTATAGCCTCAAGAAATGTATTTAAACCAGTTGCCATTGTGATACGACAGTTTATCTTCCCTGTGTTTTTCCCGAGTCATTTTTACACGTTTCGGAAGAGAGATGAACAGTCGAGCGAAGAGATGTACCTAGGCAGCTCTAAGCGGTAATCTCCCAGGGCAGAAAGTGGGTTAGTATTGGACTGTATTTATGAGGGAGAGGGCAGTATGTAATCTTGGATCCAATAGATGGTCCTCACTTCAGTGCTCCCACATTACTACACCAATTACTATGTCTCTCTGTGTGTGTGTTATTAATGGAGATAACCTGCTGGATTGAGAGGGCTCCATATTACCCAATCTGTCTGTGTCCATGGAGACAGAATTAACCCTGCTGAGGTTGAACAGGTCAAAGAGTCAGAATAACCACTAACCACTTTCATTGCTGCTGCGTGGGTGTGGGTGTGAGTGTGTGTGTGCGCGCCTGTTGAACACTGACCTCTGTCACCCCATTGGCCTTTGCATGCAATTGCCAATCATTAACAAAAGGGAACAATTATGGTAATGGTGTACAGAAAAAGCCTACACAACAGCAATAAATGCATCGTGCAGTGGTTAATGTTGTAGGATTACAGGTCGTGACTGTGCCGGTCAGTTTTGTTTGTGTTGGCTTTATTGTTATTTTATCGTTTTCGTATCATTTGAATTAGTTTTTATTTTTGATATTTTTAAAATATAACTAGCTAAAATAAAATGATTATTTATTTTATTCATTCATTCATTCATTTTCTTTTTGGCTTAGTCCCTTTGTTCATCAGGGGTGGCCACAGTGGAATGAACTGACAACTTATCCAGCATATGTTTTACGCATTGGATGTCCTTCCAGCCGCAACCCAACACCGGGAAAAACCCATACACTCTTACATTCACACACATACACTACGGCAAATTTAGCTAATTCAATTCACCTATAGTTCAGGTCTTTGGACTGTGGTGGAAACCGGAGCCCCCGTAGGAACCCCACATGGAACACGGGGAGAACATACAAACTCCACACAGAAATGCCTACTGACTCAGCTGGGGCTCGAACCGGCGACCTTCTTGCTGTGAGGCAATCGTGCTACCCCCTGTGCCACCGTGCTGCTTCATCATTTTTTTAATCTTATTTTTTATTGTATTGTATTGTAAGCTATAATGCAGCTGTCTGGCCTGATTTAAAACTAATAATAATATTAATTTATTAATTCATTAAGGGATAATTTACTCAAGAATTAAAAAAATTACAAATTCTCTTGTTGCAAATCTATATGCATTTCTTTCTTCTGTGAATGCAAGACTTTTTATTTTTTATTTTATTAAATTTTATTTTATTTTTTATATTTTATTTTATTTCTTTTTTTATATTTCTTTTTTATATTTCTTTTTATTTTCTTTTATTTTTATTTATTTATTTATTTTTATTTTATTTTATTCATTTTTTTTTAATTTAATTATTTTTATTTTATTTTAATATTTTGTTTTATTTTATTTCATTTTATTCTCTAATTCCATTATGTTGTTTTGGACTGCATTGACTTTCACTGAATGAACAGCTGAAACATCTTTTGGGTGTCACAACATCATACAGGTCTGAAACTCAAAAAGTGGAGGATGAAACTCAAAACGTTTTTAGACTAAATGATCTCTTTGAATTTTGTGTGCTATAAAACAGTGATATTGATAATATGTATTTTGGAAACATTGAATTAATATCACAGCAAACACAGCTTTCTTGACTTATCTGTCCTGTTCTGAATGCCAGTCACTCTTCAGTCTTCATTCTTCCACAAGTTAATAGAGTGACCGGATTGGCTGTAACAAGGTTTATTCATATTAGCATGGCAATGGGGTTCACATCCTGTCAGCAGTCTTTGAGTTATTACTCTCACTCTCTCCCTTTGCGGTTTTTAAGTTTTGTCATCCAGCTTTAAAAACATATTGGTGTTTATGCAATGCACTCTATAATGATCCATCATATGGTTAGAGTCTGCGTATAAGTGTGTGTGTGTGTCTCCAGCAACACATAAATAAGAAGCAATAGGACCATCTGTTTGAATTTCTCTCAGTCTCCCAGGAGATACCCATCTGCTTTTACATTATCCATTACAGTTCACACACACACACACACACACACACACACACACACACACACACACACACACACACACACACACACACACACACACACACGCACTGTGACTGGCAACATCGCAGCTCTGCTAACACCCCACAACCTCCCAGACACCCTCACACACATACACACAAATCACTCTATCTTGCGTATTTGAGAACACGACACTGGTATCACCCTCTCTCTCTCTCCGTCTCTCTCTCTCTCTCTCTCTCTCTCTCTCTCTGTCTGTGTGTGTGTGTGTGTGTGTGGAGCATGTTCATTTGAAAGCAGATGTCTGGCTTCCTGCTGGCATGCTTGCTGAATTTTCTCTTGTGCCAAAAAAGAATCTACAGTAAAAGGCATTGTGGTGTTATTTTACTGTAGTCACTTCTGATCTGAGGTGTTACTGATATCAGCAGTGTTTTCCGAGATGCATTTGCACAGCACTTTATTAAAGAAAACCAATCATTCAGAAGGGGGATTTGTGACTGTGTGTGTGTGCACGCATTCAGGGTCTGAACATGAAGTGTGTGTGTGTACTTTTCTGTGGGGAAAGAATGTGTGATGTCAGTTGTTGGAACCATAATTGAACATACTGCTATTATGTATTTATACAGCCAGCAAATTATTATTTTTTTCTGACATTTGGTTAATAAAAATGATTTGCTAAGATGGATAAGGTTTTGTTTAAATGCCAAGAGTAACTTGGTCTCAAAGTATTAATTGTCATTTCAGAAGGTCTTAAATTTGTTTAAAGAAAAGCAGGAATCACAATATGGATGACCATCATAGCACAAAAATGGCCATTCTCCACTCATACAGTTGAAACCAGAAGTTTACATACACTGTATAAAAAGGCACATAACCATTTTTTAAAAAAGTCAGATGTTAATGTGACTAAGCTTTTTATTTTTTAGGTAAGTTAGGATTATCAAATTTGTTTCTGTTATGCTTAATAGCAGAATAATGAGAGAGATATTTTTGAGAAATTGTTATAACTTTTCTTGAAAGTCAAGTTTACATACAATAAGATTATTATGCCTCTAAAAAAGCTCAGATGATGGTGTCAAGGTTTTGGAAGTTTCTGATTGGCTAATTGACAACATTTGAGTTAATTGGAGGCACAACTGCAGAATAGTATTTAAAGAAAAGCTCAAACACACTGCTTCCTTGTGTGACAACATGGGAAAATCAACAAGCCAGAATCAACAAAAAAAAATCCAGATTGCAATTTGCCAAATTACACTGGGAAAAAGAATACATTTTGGAGACATGTCCTGTGGTCTGATGTAACTAAGATTGAACAGTTTGACCATAATGACCAGTGTTCCTTTTGGAGGACAAAGGGGAAAGCTTACAAGCCTAGGAACACTATCCCAACTGTTAAGTATGGCGGTGGCAGCATCATGTTGTGGGGCTGTTTTGCTGCAGGAGGGACTGGTCCACTTCACGGCATAGATGGCATCATGAAGAAAAAACATTATGTAGAAATACTGAAGCAACATCTCAAGACATCAGCCAGGAAATTAAAACTTGGCCACAAATGGGTCTTCTAAACAGACCATGACCCTAAGCATACTGCCAAATTAGTTAAAATGTGCTTTAAGGACAACAGAGTGAATGTTTTGGAGTGGCCATTACAAAGCCCTGATCTCAATCCTATAGAAAATTTGTGGGCAGAGTTGAAAAATGTAAATGTAAATCATTTAGTTAATCCTTACGGACCTAAAATAGTAAACGTTTAGTATGATTTACCATCAGACATTTTTTTTTAAATAGTTATGTTCCTTTTTTTAGAGTGTATGTAAACTTCTGGTTTCAACTGTATGTCCAAATTTAATTGGTGCAAAATATGTAAGGGCCAAACAGATACTACAAATCAAATAGCATTTTATCATGCTTTAATATTTTTATAGTATTTTGTTTGATGTATTTATTTATTTAAATTAAGAAATAAAGAAATAAAGGGATAAAATCTGTCACCGGGGTGTGGTACTTTCAAAAGGTACAGTCTTGTACCATACAGGTGGACATTATTATGTTTTTAGTACCTTTAAGATTTACTTCTGTACCTTTTAAGGTACCGTGGGGTACACATTTGTACTTTTTAGATATTAATATGTACCTTTTAAGGACCTGTTAGGAACAAAAAGGTACCGCCCCAGTGACAGATTTTGTTCTTTTTTTTTATTTGTTCTTCTCTTTTGGTTTTGTGTACAGGTTGACACTTAGTCCAGAGTATATTTTTAGGCTTGGTTGTGTTTATAAGATGCAATGTGTGCTCATGCTTCATTTGTAGAAAATCACGTTATTTTTTCATATATCTTACTTTGATTATATACAGCTACTCAACTAACATGAAAACGACTGTCGTATTTCCTAGTTCCTCTGAAAGGCCCGCCCTCAAGAGGCTCTGATTGGTCAGCTTACATAATGTGCTGTGATTCGCGGATCAGTTCAATGTTACCAGGAAAAGAGTCACGCCCCTACAAGCACGCACTTTTGCACTGTGTAAACACTGTCAGTAATTGTTAGCCACATCAGTTTGTGCCTGAATCAGACAGAAAACGACACTGAGCACACAGCTGAACCTCACGCCTGCTCTCTAAAATAAAATCTGACAAGTGTCTTTTACATATATTCTGGTTATAGGCATGTGTAAGTAATATGAAACGTTCACATATCTTTTGCAAGTTCGTTATTTGAGATCTAGAATGCAGGGAAAGCAGCCTCATAGAGAGACAACGCTGTATGCTGGTGAAGATTGTGGGTGTTTACAGCTGTTTGACGGATAAATATGAATTTGTAGCTAAATTGTTAACGGTGCCAAACAGCATTTCCAGTTGTTTACATCCTTGTTTACATCCTTGCTACAACCTACCGTTAACGCTAAAAACTCTGCATGTAATAGATCAATTTTAAAAAATAAAAACGCTTACAGGTTGTGGCTCACAATCCACAGCTTCATCTATTATGGTTGGAGGAGTTTTTAGTTGTATCCAGCACTGAACTGGGAGAGATTCTGGAAACTGTCCTTTGTCAAATGCTAGCTATATATATTTTTAATAATTTTCTGGAACATAGTTAAAATTAAACTGTAAGCACTTCTCTCTTTGTGTCATGTTATTTGGAAGCCCAAATACAGAAACAGAAGAAACTCCATAGAAATAGCAGCATTTGGACGGCATTTTAGCTTACTCTGCTATAACATTATGCACATGGTGAATTCGCGTAACCTGAAGTGTTTGTGATCTCACTAACCTGGATGTATTTTTTTGTAGTCCCCAAACTTCGTTTTCTGTAGGCTTTGCTAAGCTAACTCTGTAAAAGTCAATGTCTCCCTTTGCGTAGGACTTTGAGCACATTACATTCAGAGATGTTGTTTATGTTCACACAGCTACATTACACATCAACTAAAGTTTAAAATATGATATCGTAGTGGACCATCCCTTTCAAGAATTATGCACCTGCACATTTAGGGTCTGCTTGTACAGTCACTTTTTTCTTTTGTCTTCTTTTAATACACATATAATATATTTTTAAGTGTATACATATATGATAAAAATGAAAAATCTTTCAAAATCTGAGTTTTTAGGCCCTCAAATGACTTTGTATCTCTTGTTGCTGTCTACTTACAAAAATTGTTAAATTGTCCTCAGACTTTTGCTTCACATTTTTTATGTGTGTGTGTGCAGACACTACTGTATGTATGTGGGAAACAAATCTCAGTCGGTAGACCCTTTCAGATGGACACAGGTGCTTTTTGCGGAGAGTTCATGAGCAGTTCAGAATCTGTGTGGAAACGGCAGTTCTTTGCAACACTTCTCACAGATCCCCTACATCTAACGCATCTCTGCAAGCCAATAATCCCCTTTTCTCCATCCCTGCTTCTCCACCTAGATCAATCCCCGATCGAAACATCAAATAGAACCGTGCTCTCGTACTTGGTTTTTAGCCTCCTTCCCATTCCCCCTCCTGCGTTTCCAAAAAAATCACTTACTAGGTGGTATTAGACAGGCTCGCAAAAGTGTCATTACCAGAGGGACCTTGGGAAAGAGAGGCGAGATAGATTCCTGTCGGTTTGTGGAATATTTCCCCTGCACTAAGCCCCGCACGTTAAGAGCGTAGTATTATTGATAAGACCGTCTTCTCCGGACCGTCCCACTACCAGGGGACTCACAGGAGAGCAATCCACCCGAGAGCTCTTTCATGTCCGTCTGTGCAGCAGAACAAAGTGAGGATTAAAGCGCTGTCTTTCATCCCGCAGTAGAAGGTGTCAGGAAGAAGGCATCCGGAAAAGAGGTAGTGCCAGAGACGCAGTCTGAGATGAAGTGCCACGATGGAGAAGATCTCTTCGAATCTGCAAACCCTTGACTGGTGGCTGAAATGACATTCTGAGGGAAAAAAACAGAAAAATACATTTTCAGACTGACTGTACAAAAGGCAGATAAAAAAAGGCCGTACATGAATGTGAAAGGTCTCATTTTAAATAGCATGTTATACAAAATATGGATGTTGCAGATGGGGAAAGTGACCCAATTACACAATCAATATTAACTTAAATTGTGAAAATGTAAGTGATGTTTGATGTTAAAGATTCATTCCACTCATGATTCATGGCAGGTTGTAGATGAATGTAATTGTAATGGTAGTCGGTAAAATAAATGTTTTACTTATTTATTCAATTAGCAAAAACGTGAAATTTAGTGATGGGAAGTTCAGTGGGAAGTTTACTGACTCTGACCTTTTGAGTCTTGAGAAATCTTTTTTCGAGTCATTTCGTTTATTTCGTTAAATTTGCCAAAATAACTTTAAAATGTTACAAGATGCTTACAAACACATCTACAACTAGCTCAAACGATGATCACATTACAAACAAGTCGTAACTAGAATGCTACTATACTAAGAAAGAGAAAATAATCTTTCATTGTTTACCTGGTGTTTTGTCTACGATTAATTCTGATCACCTCATCTTGTGTGTCTTCAAATTTGAGTCTTTGTTCACCTGACACTGACAGCTCCATAAACTTAACCAATGCATACAGTCTGAGCCAGAAACACGCAGGATTAGTTCACCTTTTGAGTTGTATGTTCATCACGTGACAGTGTAACCTTGCTGGTCCTACACCACCCCACCTGCTCCGAGCTGGAATCAAACGGCGACTCTTAGCATGGGAGTTTGTTGCTCTAACAAGGAGTCTAAAGACCATGGGCCCCTAGTGTCTGTCACTAGAGGACATTTAGAGAGGAGTGAGGTTTACCTGCACAGCACTTCACTAGCTGGCCTCTGTTACACTCACCCCCCTAAACCTCACTACCATACGGGTCACGGCACCAATGAAACCCCACTGGTCCTACAACACTCAACCCGCTCTGAGCTGGGATTCAACCGGCGACTCTTTGTATGAGAGTCGGTTGCTTTAATAAGGAGGCTAAAGACCATGGCCTCTAGCGTCTGTCGCAAGATCACCTTTAGAGGTCAGAGGAATGAGGTTTACCTGCAGAGCACTTCACTAGTTGGCCTCTGTTACACTCACCCCTCTAAACCTCACTCCCATCTGTGTCACGGCACCAATGTAACCCTGCCAGTCCTACAACACCCAACCCGCTTCGAGCTGTGATCGAACAGGCGACTCTTTGTATGGGAGTTGGTTGCTCTAACAAGGAGGCTAAAGACCATAGCTTCTAGCGTCTGTCAGAGGCGTGAGGTTTACCTGCACAGCACTTTATTAGCTGACCTCTGTTAGACTCACCCCCCCTAAACCTCACTCCCATCTGTGTCACAGCACCAATGTAACCCTGCCAGTCCTACACCACCCAACCCGATGTGAGCTTTGATCGAACCGGCGATTCTTCGCATGGGAGTCGGTTGCTTTAACAAGGAGGTGAAAGACCATGGCCTCTAGCGTCTGTCGCTAGAGCACCTTTAGAGGTCAGAGGAATGAGGTTTACCTGCACAGCACTTCACTAGTTGGCCTCTGTTACACTCACCCCTCTAAACCTCACTCCCATCTGTGTCACGGCACCAATGTAACCCCGCCAGTCCTACACCACCCAACCCGCTCCGAGCTGTGATCGAACTGGCGATTCTTCGTATGGGAGTCGGTTGCTCTAACAAGGAGGCTAAAGACCATGGCGTCAAGCATCTGTCGAGGTCAGATGAGTGAGATTTACCTACACAGCACTTCACTAGCTGGCCTCTGTTACAACAGCATGTAAAGAGATGACTCAATACCAAAGACTCAAGAAATGAACGGATCAAATCTTTTTCTGGCTCTAAATACATATGATTGGCTTCTGTCTTTCATGTGATGAACGAACAACTCAAACCGAGGACTTGAGAGATGAACGAATCAAATATTTTTTCCGGCTCTGACTGCATATGATTTTGCCTTTCACGTGATGAACGAACGACTCAAACTCGATAGAGGACTCAAAAAACCTGCACAAATGTGCACTTGCAAGAATGAACGAATCACTCCCTGAGAGGACTTATTATTCTCGAGTCACATAAAATATTCATTCCAAATGAACAAATTGTTCAAGAACGACCCATCACTAGTAAAATTGATCATTAAATGGAATCATATGTGATTTCAGAAGTGACATTAAGAGTTGAGTAATTGCTACTTTTTTTTTTAAGCGTATTGTTTAATACACTCAATCTTACTCAAGAAACTTCCTTCAAAAATGGACCAAACTGTGTGCATGTACAATGGAAAGAACCTTAAAAAAATACTTTTGGCACTGATAAGTTTGTTAGCCATTTGGGTCAGCAGCTGATATTTTCAACTCATCTTGATACCTTTGTATGGAAAATTCTGGGCAAACAGAGCAGACCTTATCGATCTTTGCAGGCATACATTTCACATTCAGTCTTGTCAATCAACAAGCATTGACAGAGTAAATCGTTTCTAAAGGCAAATCCTGGGCTGATTCTTAACGGAAGCACAGATATGGAGGAAATCATGCTTCATCCATACGGGCGGTTCATAAGTAGATTACCTTTTGTAATTCGTTTTGTTACAGCAGTCAATAAGCGCCCAATGCAAATGCGGTTCATTTGTATCTGAATTGATGTCCTGTCCCCATTAGCTTATGCCTTTAATGCATTCTGCTACATTAGTGAATAGACCTTAGCCGGATTAATCACAAGTTCATTGGGATCATTTGCTTTCCTGCTGCCTAATCGAATCTCTGACATTGGTAATAAGGGCAAATCTCACCTGTCTCCTCAGCCTCTCACAAACAAACAAGAGTGATTCTGACTGCCGACTCCCGATCCGTTTCCATTATTCCCTTCCAACAACATTTTAACATTGATTTTTGACACACAGACACAAAGAATGATATCAGAGTATGACTTAAGTGATTCCTGCCGCTGTTTGTCATTGTTTGTGTTGTCGTGCCGTATTCTGAATTTGATATTCAGGTGGACATGTGCTGCCTGGAGTTGAAGTAGCACTTAGTGTCTCTTATCAGACTCTCTTGCGCCGAGTGTTATAATTAATGACTTTTATGTCTGGAGAATAAAAACCTCTAAATAGGCTGCTCCCACATTATTTATTTAGGGCTAATTAATTAAAGTGGACCTGTATTGAATTCAACAAGGCAAGAGAAAGAAAGAAAAAAGAGAGGGGGTGGAAAAAAATTGGAAAAAGAGAAAGAAGGGCCCACGTCCCCTTACCTTACTGAAAAGAAGCATCTCAGTTTGTAAAAGTGGTGCGTCTGTTTTTAGCATTTTTGGAGAGCTGTTCGGGAAAACCACTAGAGGCAATGTATATTGAAAAAGGACACAAATATAAGCTGATCATTCCAGTGTGAACGTTTTACTGCCTTGCTTTTATTGCTTGGTACTTGCATCTGTGATTTTAAGTATTTGTAAAGAAATAATATAAGTCTTTATTATAATATTCATGGCTGTTGTAGTGACAAAGTCCATGTTTGTTTCTTTAATTCTATTTCTTACACTTTCATATTATCTGGCAAATTATGACCTATGTACCAAGCAAACAATTTTGTGTTTAATAGACACCTAATAGACATCTAAATGTAGACAGCTTGGCTAAAAGAAGGATAAACTTGGGCTGTCAGTGAAAATCTAATAGGCGCCTAAGAATAGCCCAAAACTAGACTAGTCATCAAATAGACAGATTAGACAGACTTTATATGTGTAGTCATTCATTTCTGTTTATTTGATGACTAGTCTAGTTTTGGCCTATTCTTAGACGCCTATTAGGTTTTCACTGACAGCCCAAATTTAGCCTTGTTTTAGCCAAGACGACTATGTTTAGACCTCTATTAGACATCTTTTAAAAACAAATAAAGCTTGCTGGGTGCTATTATAAAAAAGCAATATGCCCCAAGAAGGATAATTTACAGTGAATTTAGACATTTATTGTAATTGTTAGAACTGCGTTCCCCCATAAACTATGCCTTAACAGGTCTAACATGCTAAACACAATACATCTAATAAATATGCAAAAATTCTTTTTTTTTTTTAAATTATTAAATGACATCCTCCAACCATTGATTTGGCATGAGCGAGAGTCAGTAGCAGTGTCTATTCAATATTACATTTTAGCCAAATATGACTTTTACACTATACAGTACCTGCTTGGTATTTCTTCACACACTTATATCTGTTTATCTCTCAACAGAGTTTGGTCATTATGTTCACAAGTTTCACAAGCATACAGGAAACTGAAAACATGCCATTCACCACAAAATGTCCACCATCTACTTTTTCTGTTTAACACAAAAATAAGATTTCTTGAATGTCTGAAGCTGTTAGCTAATACTCCTCAAAATATCTTTTGTGTTCAAGAATGATGACAGGTTTTTGAGTGAAATAAATGGGACTAATAAATGGGACTAAATGTGGGTGTTAAGTCTTAAATACCTCTACTTCTATCTCTGCACTTAGCAAACTGTCGACTTAATTGTACTGTCCACATAAATAAGTAAACAATTACAAAACAGATCATTAAAAAAACATCCTCAGAAACAATACATGAAACTGCAGCAACATACAATGAAAAAATAATGCTTATGCAATAAGGTCATCGGTTCATAAGAGTAATTTACTCTTATTTGCTCTCAATGGCTTTGGACGTGGCTTAAAACTGTTATCAAGAGCTGGAACTTTGTGTTTTAGAAAAAAAATGTTTGCTTTTATTGCTGAGAATCTTTTTTAGATGCTCTTGCCCAATTAGGAACAAATTCATCATATGGTCACTGCTTTTTTGTTTGTGGAACAGTTTTGGATAATTCATACTGCTGTAAATATCCACGATTCAAAAATAGTCCAAACATATGTGGTTTTGGTCAAAACTAAAAACATTCAGTTTTGTTTGGAGCAATCTTTGAAGCCCTTTATG
This sequence comes from Danio kyathit, assembly GCA_903798195.1. Lineage (NCBI taxonomy): Eukaryota > Metazoa > Chordata > Actinopteri > Cypriniformes > Danionidae > Danio > Danio kyathit. Next base: position 44,454,165 of record LR812525.1, read on the forward strand.
TGCACAAAAGCAACATTTGGAATCTGCTGAGTGGTTCTTCATGGCTTAAATTGTTTATATTATCATTTAAAAATATTTGTACTTATTTACATTTATTAATTTCTATTTTTCTTTTTGGATCATTTTGAAGTGAAGATACATGCAGCAGCACAGATTTTCCAAAACCACCCCACGCACAATGTAGTGCTAATATGCCAATTTGCTGGTACGCATTGAGACGCGTGTCGTGAATTATTCGGGTCATTTCAGTGCGTGATTTGGACTAAGCAGTTGAATCAATGAGCCTCTCTGATGCTCTCTGTGAGGCCTGCTCTCTAATGGCAGTTATAATGGCTGAGCAGCGGAGCCAGGCAGCAGTGTTTTATGCGTTATGGTCATGCTTGGTGGATGCTTTTGGGCTGGAAGAGAGTGTGTCTGGAATAAAAAGGCCTACGTATTGTAACTCACAAGGCCATTGAGAACATGACCAGGAATAACTACAAAAGCACTTGCTTCTTGCCCATTACCCCCACTAGACCTTTGCATTACCATTCACTGACACCCAATAATAACCAATCAGTATTCAGGATCAATTGCATTACTATAATTTCCTTTATACCTAAAAAGAATTTTATCCTTGGAATCGCAGGAAGTTCTGCTCTGCAAAATAACTTAGAAATATCTCCACGCATATCTTTAACTGTACAGTGTGTTTGCATTTGTCCTCACTTTTCAACATTTTATTAAGACTTCAGATTTTCATAATATTATTACTGAAATGACCTACTTGGCCTTGACTGAGTGCGAAATCGATACTCCGGGATAATTTAATCCAACCAGTTATGACATTCTTCTTGTCAATGCCTGCTTTGTTTTATTCATTGACCGCCTTGGTTTTTCATTTTCCTTTTAAAATGAGTCCTATTGTGCTGTTCCACTTTTTGTTTTTAGTCAGTATGTGGTGTGTATGTTTGGGCATAAAATATACAATGTTACAAATCTCAAAGTGCACTCCAAAGAAAGATCCACCGAATTGAATGGAAATTGCAATCATTTAATAATTGAGACCTTGAGACAAAGAACCATATAAGTCCATATTTTCTAATTTTTAGTGGTAAGATTTTTTTATTTAGATTGTGAACATTATATTATATATTTTTATTTTACTTAAAGATAGACAACAAAAGCTTCTCAATTTTAAGGAGATAACATTCTTCAGTGTCAGTATTAAAAATCAAAAGTTATTTTGATTTATGTTTCTCAAATGTCTATATGTGTAATATATGTCCTGGTAGTGTGGAATAACAGTATAACTCCAATTATCATATCACTTTAAACCACTAAAGATCTGACTCCTTTATCTTAGTTTTAATACAGTAACAGAAACCTCGGGTTAAAATTTAAGCATTTTCAAGTTTTTATTATTATTATTATTATTATTATTATTATTATTATTATCGTTTAAATCATTATTATTATTATTATTATTATTATTAATATTATTTAAAAACAGTAAAAATACAGTATGAACAATGTACAATTCATAGACCTTTTTACAGTGCAGGCAATAACAATCAATTATTAACAATAAACATTAACTAAGTAAATAAATACAACAGTAAATGAATAACAATATTTAGCCATGATGTCTGCATTTTATTTATTTAGAAAAGCTGTCACAGCACACCTGTGTATGTACTACTTCAAACAAGATAAATAAATATATAAACAAATAAACTCTGCTTGCCGTAGTTTACACTGGACTGGCAAGAAATATGCTTTGATACAGTTTTATTATATATGGGATGTGGTTTATTTTGATAGGTTAACTGTTTTTGTGGTTTTTAGCACTCCTCAGCGTGTTCAGAGAGAGAGAGAGAGACCACATCACATATACTGTTCTTCCTCTCACCTCTTTTGGTGGATTTTTCCGTTTTTTTTTCTCCTCTTTAATTTAAATATGGTTTCCCAGCATCCCTCAAATCCTTCTTTACTCTGTCCTTCCATTTGTTCATGTCGGCTCTCCTTTTTTTTTTGGAGAGGATTTGTCTTTTAATGTCCGAAGTGGACATGACAGCAAGCTGCCTTCCATTCTTCTTAGTGAACATAAAGGTTTTATTTGCGCATTTGCGCGTTTCTGTGTACAAAGTTCACATATACAATTAATGTCACATGGTTATTTCATTTATTTATTTATTTTTTAACTTATACGATTGTTCGTCGCACGCACTTAATCATGCAGCTCTAGTGTATTTTACCAATATAAATGTTTTGTTTTATGTATGTGTCTGCTAACCTTTATAGACCTTATTTAATTGAAAACTCAAAGATTTGATCTTCGTCTTTAGCTAATTGTGAAACATAGAACTTACTGCTTTGGCAAGGGGCGCGACAGTACTGAAACATCTTCTAAGCTTCTCGCCAATCACATCACACTGGAACAGCTAACCAATTACAAACGGTTTAGTTTTTTGTAAACTGGTCTTCATCAAAACTGGAATTAATCAAGCAGTTTGTGCTAGGGAGATAAGTGTTGGTGTAATGTAACATATGTGGAAAAAAGTTTTCACCCCATCCCCCATGAAAGGACCCCTTTAACTGTACTACCCTAAACAGGTTGTAATTTATTTATTTCTTTACTATTAGTTATGTGTCTGCTTTCAAGCTGTGTGGTTTCGGACTGTTATGCAGTATGTGTGTGGTATCTTTTCAAGTAAAAATTCTCCCTAACAGCGTCTTTCTTTGTAAAAGCAGTCATTGGCCATAACCCTCCAATCAGTGCTGTGGGTTTCCCTTTGTTTTAAAACCAGTCGACCATCTCCCTTCTCTCTGGCCTGCATGCCTTCCACATCCATCAGCCTAATGGAGGCATAGGAGAAGCTCACAGTCCAGGAGCAGCAGAGGAGACACGCTAAGAAAACACGGCCACTTTGACCCTCTAAAAATCACCATCAATAACCCCTAGTCAAATGATGTCATGGTTAAGTGTTTGGTGTTGTGTTGACACACCGGCATGACCGTCTGACACATGCATATACACCCACAGAAATGTGCACGCAGGTCTGCTCAATGAAAGATGAAACCGGAAAATCCTGACACTAATGCATCAGTCAGCGGAAAATATTTAAAATGAATCTTTACACGCATATATATATGCACACATACACACATACCCAGAACATAATAACACAGACACTCAGGCTTTGCCATCTGACATTAATAAAAAAGACACTAAAGGCTAGAAGACTGAACTTTTTTTTTTTACTATTATACTGTATATACTGTTTTAATATTTCAAATATTTTTAATATGGATGAAATGATGTTTCATTATCATTCAGTGTAACATTTCTTTAAAAATAAAAGAATATACAGATTTTTATTTTTAGAATTTTATTATGTTTGAAATCATTCAAAACCTGACAAATGGCTGTTACCAAGTGCTTTATAAAGTATAAAGTGAAGTATAAAGATGTTAATTTTTTGGTAAATTAGCATTTTAGGGCTGCACTGTTACACTTGCATTGAGTCTTTTGATATGTTATCAAATAATTCTTGTTCTAAATATGTCTGACAGTGTTTTTGTAGAAACTATTGTTATACGGAACAATGCCTCAATATAATATAATATAATATAATATAATATAATATAATATAATATAATATAATAAATATAATTTAATTAATATAATATAATTTATATTATAAAATGTAATATAATATAGTACAATATATTATACAATTAATATAATATAATAAATATAATATATTTAATATAATATAATATACTATAATATAATTAATATATATATACTATAACATATAATATAATTAATATAAGTAATATAATATAATATAATATAATATAATATAATATGTCCTAGAGATGAGTTGCATCCACTGCGTAAAACATGTGCTGGATAAGTTGGTGGTCCATTCTGCTGTGGCGACCCCGGATTAATAAAAGGGACTAAGCTGAAAAGAAAATGAATATAATACAATAAATATAATATAATATAATATAATATAATATAATATAATATAATATAATATAATATAGGCAACGTCGCTGGGTCGCAGGTTCAAACCTCGGCTGGGCTGGGTCAGTTGGCGTTTCTGTGTGGAGTTTGCATGTTCTCCCTGCGTTTGCGTGGGTTTCCTCCGGGTGCTCCGGTTTCCCCCACAGTCCAAAGACATGCAGTACAGGTGAATTGGGTAGGCTAAATTGTCCGTAGTGTATGAGTGTGAATGTGTGTGTGGAAGTTCCCAGAGATGGGTTGCGGCTGGAAGGGCATCCGCTGCGTAAAATCGTGCTGGATAAGTTGGCGGTTCATTCTTAGCCGGCAGCTAGCTCTCTGCAACTCTCACATGGTCGCCCACTGAAGCTAAGCAGGGCTGCACCCGGTCAGTACCTGGATGGGAGACCACATGGGAAAGCTAGGTTGCTGCTGGAAGTGGTGTTAGTGAGGCCAGCAGGGGGCGCCCAACCTGCGGTCTGTGTGGGTCCTAACGCCCCAGTATAGTGACGGGGACTCTATACTGCTCAGTGAGCGCCGTCTTTCGGATGAGACGTTAAACCGAGGTCCTGACTCTCTGTGGTCGTTAAAAATCCCAGGATGTCCTTCGATAAAGAGTAGGGGTATAACCCCAGGCATCCTGGCCAAATCTGCCCACTGGCCTCTGTCCATCATGGCCTCCTAACCATCCCCATACCATAATTGGCTTAATCACTCTGTTTCCTCTCCACCAATCAGCTGGTGTGTGGTGTGCGGTCTGGCGCAAAATGGCTGCCGTCGCGTCATCCAGGTGGATGCTGCACACTGGTGGTGGATGAGGAGATTCCCCCCAATGTGTAAAGAGCTTTGAGTGTCTAGAAAAGCGCTATATAAATGTAAGGAATTATTATTATTATTCCGCTGTGGCGACCCCGCAAGGGACAAAGCCGACAAGAAAATGAATGAATGAATAATATAGGCTGCACGGTGGCGCAGTGGGTAGCACGTTCGCCTCATAGCAAGATGGTCGCTGGTTTGAGCCTCAGCTGGGTCAGTTGGTGTTTCTGTGTCGAGTTTGCATGTTCTCCCCGTGTTTGCATGGGTTTCCTCCGGTTTCCCCCACAAGTACAAAGACATGCGCTATAGGTGAATTGGGTAAGCTAAATTGTCCGTAGTGTACAGGTATGTGTGTGAATGGGAGTGTATGGGTGTTTCCCAGTGATGGGTTCCAGCTGGAAGGCATGCGCTGTGTAAAACATATGCTGGATAAGTTGGTGGTTCATTCCACTGTGGCGACCCCAGGTTAATAAAGGGACTAAGTTGAAAAGAAAATGAATAAATAGTAAAAATATTATAAATATAAAATAATAATATAATATAATATAATATAATATAATATAATATAATATAATATAATATAATATAATATAATATAATATAATATGTTCTTATACATAATGCAAATGTAGGTAAAAATATTCTACTCTATCTTTAAAACATGTACAAACACTGATCTATTTAAAATATAGTATCTTTATCATTCTCCTTTTTCCTTCTTCTCTGTGCAGAGAGAAAATGAAGAAAATGATAATGAGATGTTTTAATGATGGTTGACTTTGACTCAAGCTATGTATAATTCATAATAATTGATTGCCCTGTTTTAAAGGAATACCTTTTCCCATGAAAAATGATCCCATTAGCAAGTGTTTAATCCAATCAAAGCTGTCAAAACACACAGGTTCAATTCTATTCTCCGCTCTGTTCAGCGTCATAAGCGCCTTAGATTGATCACCCTCATTTCACCATTGCATTCAGATGTGACATTTCATTCATAATTTTTGGCGTTCCCCCCCCCCCCCCCCCCCTGTTGATCCATTTTTTACATTTTAGTAGCTAGAGGGAGATTTTAGCTAAATCACTTTTAAAGATACATTTTCACAAAGGCAGGTGCTATTCATCTTAAATGGTGAACATTTTCTTGTCTTGAAATTAATGTATAATATCTTGCAGTCCAGTCCAAACAGGTATTTTCTATTAGAGTAAAATAATAGAGTTTAATATGCTAACCATGATAAATCTCAGAGCTTACCTAAGAAATTGTTTCTTGTATCTATGAGTGTATTATTAAAATGTGAAAGTTAAATTTTTTAGGTTTCCTTTGTGTGTGTGGGTGTGTTGGTGCTTAGGCCTTTGTCTTTATTGCCTTTGATCGCGCTCTTCCCTCTATCAAATCTCACCCGTGCTGTCTTTTAACAATGCAACCTATATTTCAAGCACACTCTGTGATCAATACCTGTTAAGAGAGGTGTGGGAATGTAATAACACAGTGATTCATGTGTTTTAGACTCCAGCTTTATTTACTATCCTCCATCTCTGTCCTTTGTTTGGTGCTGGTGTTTTAACTCACTCAGAAATTGATTGGTACACAAGGTAATCAGGCACGTATGATCAGATGGAAACTAATGTTTCCCTGTTCATCAGCCTGTAGTGTGGGCAAATTACAGCTTAGTCCTGACCTTTGGGTTTCAAATTTTTGACACGCGAACATGTTTACTATTTGTGTTCTGCCGTTTCTCGGTAAACGTGTTACGCGGATGCCTCCCAGACAGACAGCAGGAACCAACTTTGCCGTTTACATGTGCTTTAATATTGCTAATAAATTCTAAACCCTGTTTCTGACCCCGTCATAATCGTTTTAACCCGTTTACCTGCTCTTACATCGCTGTTGAAGATCTTTACTTATTTGATTGAGTCCAGATCACATCATATTAGAACATGGCAATAATGCTGGATTTGTTTTTAAGTCAATCATCTTGGCACCCGCGATGAAGTCGTGTTGCGTTGGATTAAGATGGTGAGTTATGGTATAGTTTGTGCGAAGATTTGTGACTGTTGTGCATGGGACGCTGTCCGACCAGGCAATTCTGATAAATAAGAATCGAATTTAGTAGCAGCTTTGACACCTTGATTGATAAAAAAGCTCATGGCTAAAGCCTCCCCTCTCTCCCATCTTATTCAGCTCGCGTCAAATGGTTTAAAAATCAATACTGGCCTTGTACACAAGCATCTGTGTCGGTGCTCTGGGGAGGGGATAAAAAAAAGGGAAAGAAAAGAAAAGCAGGGAAAGAAAAACACCTGCTCTCACCATGATGATTACTAATTTTTCCTGTCAGAGATGTTTGAAGACAAAATAATCATTGTGCGTATGGTTTGAGGGCAGGAGAGATTATTGTGTGATCCATTCAGATATCCGGTGAGAGAGGAAATCGCCCCAAAGCAGATGGATTGAGCTGTTGGGTAATACGTCAGAGAGCTGAGGAAATAACTCAATGAATAGACACAATAGCAACCACACAAACCCGCCGTTTTATTACTGCAAGAAGCTGAGCATGATGCTTTTTTCATTGTTGAAGTGGCGAAAAGGCCAACAGATTACAAGACAGGCTGAAATACGTTTTAGAATGGTTCTGTTACAGTAGCTTGAATTGAAAATGTTGCAGTTTCTCTAGCAAGCCTTGAGCTATTTTCTGATTTTCACTTTAACATAATATGCTTGGGAAGATATTGATGTGACTATATTAGATTTTTTTCCTTTTTTCTAAGGTATATGGTAGAAGTATGCAGAAGGACTTTTAATTATTCAGTTACCTGGTTCAAACCATTCCAGTGAACTGTATGGCATTACAAAATTGGCGCATTTAAGGTCTGTATTCTTTAAAAATCAACGATCTTCACTGCCTGATTGATATACAATATAAAGCAGGTCTTAAAATGTACAAGAAGCACTGCATTAAATTACATTTTTCTGCGCCATGTCTTTAAAATTTCTTCTTTATTAATCCCGGGTTCGTCTTTAAAATATGAACATTTATTTTACTCCAGTATTTTCAATGGAGTTTCTGTGCTAACCTGCTGATCCTGACGGACGTATGCGTGTAAATGGCTTTTTGTCTTGTTTTATGCTTGAACAACTAAATGAATGCCGAAGTGTGTTTAACTGATTGTATTTTAATTACATTGCAACATGATGCTGAAGGAACCATATATAATTGAAAAAAGTCACATTGACCATTCATGGGAAGTTTATTGGTATGTAAAGAAACAATAGCTGTGCGTATACTTTATTATTTACTATCTATTCACTGATATTAATGTGCTTCCAGGCTTTACAGGAATAAATTTATTAACATTCCAACACAATCTCACACTTAAAAAAAATTAATTTTTGTTTGTTTAAACTATTTGAATTTGTAAAAAATAATAAGTTAACTTCATGTTGTTTTCATGTTGACTTTTTGAATTAGTGGCTAATTTGTACGACCTTCATACATTTTAGTATGATTTACTCATCCACCAAAGAGGGTTGGGGTTTGGGGACACTCCTCCTTTTCAAAATTGTATGCTTTTTTACTAAGTAAATTGTATAAATTTGCATTTGAAACTTTTCTGACAAGACATGAAATACTTAATTCCTTGTGAGATTGGGTTGAATAGTGTGTAATGTTTCCTAACAGCTGCAAAACTGTCCTTCACCTTCGACTTGTGTAATAGTGATACGCGGATGGTGGTTATATCCGCGGGTGCTGCGGATAATCTGCAGGTCGGGGGGGTCGGATAATAAAAAAAAAAAACGTTGTATACGTTGTATTCTGTAAAATGCAAATGTGTATTTAATACATTTTTCAGGCAAATATATATTTTTTAAATGCGCGTGGTGGAGGAGGTCCATTTGTTAAAGCAGAAATGGAGGTAAACCAATCCGAGAGAAACTTAAAAAAAAGAAAATAAAAAAAAATAAAAAATATTTTTATATATATATATATATATATATATATATATATATATATATATATATATATATATATATATATATATATACTCAGCTGAAGTCAGAATTATTAGCCCCCCTTTGAATTTTCTTTTTTAAATATTTCCTAAATGATGTTTAACAGAGCAAGAACATTTTCACAGTTTGTCTGATAATATTTTTTTCTTTCCGGAGAAAGTCTTTGTTTTATTTTGGCTAGAATAAAAACAGTTTTAAATTTTTTAAAAACCATTTTAAGGTCAACATATTAGCCGCTTTAAGCTATATTTTTTCCCGATAGTCTACAGAACAAACCATCATTATACAATAATTTGCCTACTTACCCTATCCTGCCTAGTTAACCTAATTAGCCTAGTTAAACCTTTAAATGTCACTTTAAGCTGTATGGAAGTATCTTGAAAAATATCTAGTAAAATATTATTTACTGTTATCATGGCAAATATAAAATAAATTAGTTATTAGAAATGAGTTATTAAAGCTATTATGTTTATAAAAGTGTTGAAAAAAATCTTCTCTCCGTTAAACAGAAATTGGGGAAAAAAAATAAACAGGGAGGCTAATAATTCAGGGGGAGCTAATAATTCTGACTTTAACTGTATATATGTGTGCAGGCGGGTGGTGGGTGGATGATTAGTATGAAGCCGTGGATTCGGGTGACATTTCAGATGATCCGCGCATCTCTATTGTGTAATGTAATAATCTGGCACAGTGGAAATGTTCTGTCCATTATGGTTAAAAGTTTGCTCAGCCTGATGGCAGACTGGATTTGGGGGTTTAACTCTGCTTTTGTTTTGACCACTTGATGACATATTTGGCTGGTTGTGGTAGAAAGGTCTTCCAGGTCTAGTAGTTGAACACCGGAGGCCCCCCTGCTCTCTCCGCTGTACACAGGTCCTCAGGGGCTGCTGGGGAGGGGGGGTTGGAGCCTGTGGATAGAGAGATGAGTTGTGGATTATGTGTGAATGTAATGGATGGGCCTGTCTGTAGCAGAATGGCCTCAATCAGGAGTGACTTAATGATGATGGGCTGCTTGGTTTTGACAGTGACAGACAATCGATTCGCTCAGTGTCGGATGACAAACTGTTTTTATGAATTTAAATGCTCGCCACCTATTCATTTGAGAAATGTGAGGTTATAATGTGTGAATGACAGCTCTCTGCCCTCTGAGTAGGACTGGATGATTAATTGTTAAAAGATTGCAATCTGGATTCGAACACCCACACAATCCTCTTTGAAATGACAATGATTCGGCTTTGTCTGTTTAAATCTGTGACAAGTGCAGTTACAGTCGACATTCGTTTCAGTATTTGAGCCAGAAAGAGAGTTGCCATACGTATGAAACCGGTTCACAAAACAATATTGTTATTGGGTTGTGTACGGTCGAAGACAAGATTTTTAGGCCTCCTGTAAAAAATTTATTTATTTTTCAAATGTTTTCCAATTGCTGTTTAACAGAGACAAGATTTTTCAACATATTTTTAAACATAAAAGTTTTAATAACTAATTTCTTATAACTTCTTTTTGTCTTAGCGGTGATGACCGTACACAAGATTTTATTAGTTATTTTGCAAATATCTATTCAGTTTAAAGTGTGATTTCAAGGCTTAACTAGGTTAATAATTGGTTTGTTCTGTAGCAATAATAAATAAATAAAACATGGCTAATAATATTGACCCTAGCAGCTTTTAATGTATATTTTTAAATATTGTTTTTTATTCTAGCCAAAATAAAAGAAACAGAACTTTTACTAGCGAAAAAAAGGATATACTGGGTTTTTTTTCTGTTAAATATTAGTTTGTAAATACTTAATTGAAATTTCACAGAGCTAATATTTTTTGTCTTCAGCTGTATATTCAGAGTATCTAACATATGCTGTGATATTAGTTTATAAATGAGATATAAAAACTGATGTCTATGATTAAAATAGTATAAATGGCTTTTTGAGAGTAACTTGAAGCTTTACATAAACAATTAATCAATAATTATTCAAGTTTGTAGCGGATTTACTTTTGAAATATTAACAAATTATTGACTTAATAAAATGTATTTGAATCATATTTGTTCAAGAGATATGTTCTAAAACACAAGTTCATTCAGTACGGATGTATTGAACATGATATGAAGATGCAACTTTCATGCGTAGAGATGATTGTCAAATCTTTTAATAGTAAACAGGATAACAAAAATCATTTTAATGGCAGCTTGATTTGCAAAATTAAAACTTTCTTTCTTAGAATTGTTTTATCACAACACTAAAATGTATTAAAATTTATTGTGAGTTAAAAAAATGTTTATCTAAAAAATGATAAGTCATTTTTAATAAGTCAAGTCAACTTTACCATTATTTTGTTCAACATTAATTTTACTTACTTAAAAGCAAAATAATCTGCCAATGGGGTAAGCAAAATAATCTTATGGCAATATGAAAAACAAGATTATTTAGCTTGTTTTAAGGAAAAACTCACTTAATTTTGGCATATTATTTCTGAATATAAGACTATATGTGTTGCTTGTCTAGAAAACTCTTCTTGATATAAGAAAATTAGATATCTGGACTAGAAAATTATTTTTTGCAGTGCAGACAGTCATACATTGTAAAAACAATTATTTAAATAAGTCATGACAACAAATGTTTCATGCTACTTTAACGTATTTCAGTAAGTTAATCAGATTTAATGTAATATTTTTGTCAGTTTGACTCAACTAAGTTGAGAAGACTTGAAAAGTTCATTTGATTCAACTAAAATTATAGGCAGCAATAGTTTTTTTCAGTGTTGTTAAGAAATTTTCTGTTCCTGTTATAGTTTATTTTGTGTGCAAAATGTATTTATATATATTTTTATTGTAATAAATAATTGTATAGTAGGGACTTTTTGTTTTTACATTAATCTATAAATTTATCTAACAATATGTAAATTAATTGATCATCAAAATTATTGTTTGTTGACAATTAGTAAAGTCTTCATTACTAAATCAGACTAGAACATTTTTTGAAAATTAAATTAAATTAAAGAATAAAAGACACTTAATTCAGAATCAGTTTTTCCAGAATCACCCAGCTTCACGTCTTAGTAAGAACTTACTCCACTGTATGTATTTATGTTTGTTTCTCTTTCCTCCATCTTTCTTTACACTTGATTGCCTTTCAACTTTCTTTGCCCAAGATGGAATACATATGACTTCTACACAGAGAAGAAAGCTGAGAACATGTTGTGTATACATAAATGTGTATGTGTATGTGTGTGTCCTCTTCCCACTCAATAAATAACTCTTCTGCTCAATAAATAACTTTGATGATGTTTATGAAAAGTAATGGCTATTTATGAGGGGCGACGTTGGGCTTTTGAAACTGGGGGAACATGCAGGGGGAACCAGACAGCCTGTGATCGTAATGAGTTTATTGAAATTAAAGTCGAAACCACTCTGGATATTACAGTTAACCTGTCTGCGCTGCTGGACCCTGTCGTAAAACATGCGTCTGCCGCACACTTGCACGTCGACTCCTGCAACCTTTAATGGAAAGCTGAGATGTTCATGCGGAGTGTTTATCAGACTGACTGTCTGTGGCCCGAGGACAACCCTCCATTGAAACACTATACACATCATAACGCTGTCTCGTCCCTTGTATGGAGCTCGTCCAACCCCTAATGGCTTGGAAATATTTATTTATTATCCTCTCGCTGCTGGAATGGAAACTCAATTGGACTCATGTGATGCGGCTTTTTTGCACATTATGTTCCACAAACACGGTAATGAAAAATGAAAAGCATATTTAGCTGTAATTGACACTTGGGACGGTTGCCAGATTGTGTTTCCTAAGTAAATGCTCAGACTGCGATGACTGCTTACAGTTGCCGCAAACCAAATAAAACTGTGTGAGGATCAGTAGGCCATCGTAAATCGAAGCAGACAGAATTGTTTGAGGTTTTTTTGGGCTAGTGTTGGGCACATGGGTGGACGGTGCACCAATGGGAGAGTAAAATTAGCCAAATTTTTCCTCTTCATTTGTAAAAGTGAACCAGGAAGTACCTTCTCACTCAGCACTCAATTAGCCTGAAGTGAAATGGTGCAGCAAGGGGGAAAAAAATGTCCTCTTTATTATAATTGTTGCAGAATTCCCCCGCAGCATGTGGGTGTTTGTTTTAGGGAGGCGAGTTTATAGTTTTGGAGGCTATTTTTGCAGCTGTCTATGTTAAGCACTAATAAAGAGAAGAGGAGGGGCCATTTAATAAATGGATAAGATTTGTATGGTCAAGGGCCACCAGACTGAATAGCACTTTATTTATGTTTCATCAACAGGTTGTGATTTATTTTTGAATTTTGTAATTTGAGTGCTTTGTTGAACTTACAATGAGACTTAATATATGTTTGCACAATTAATCAACATAAATCCAAAATTTCATTTGACAATTTATTACAAAGGCTGTGATTTAATGAATAATAATAATATTAATTATTTTTATTGTTATTGTTCTTGTTGTTATTGTTGTTGTTGTTAATAATAATAATAATAATTGTTGTTGTTATTAATATTTTCATTATGAGACTTAATAATATGTTCACACAATTAATCAACAAATCTAAAATTCATTCATTCATCCATTTTCTTTTCGGCTTAGTCCTTTTATTAACCTAGGGTCGCCACAGCGGAATGAACCACCAACTTATCCAGCATATGTTTTTTTACGCAGTAGATGCCCTTCCAGCTGCAACCCATCACTGGGAAATACTCATACACTCTCATTCACACACATACACTACGGACAATTTTAGCCTACCCAATTCACCTGTACCGCATGTGGGGGAAAACCGGAGCACCCGGAGGAAACCCACGTGAACGCGGGGAGAACATGCAAACTCCACACAGAAATGCCAACTGAACCAGCCGAGGTTCGAACCAGCGACCTTCTTGCTGTGAGGCGACAGCACTACCTACTGTGCCACTGCGTCGCCCAAATCCAAAATTGTGTTTGACAAAAACAATTTTTGACAAAGGCTGTGATTTAACGAATACTACTACTAGGGCTGGGCGATATGGCAAAAAAAAAAAAAAAAAAAAAAATCTAGATTTTTTTCATAAAGTTTGACCGATTCACGATTTCGATTTTTTTTTTTTTTTTTTTTTTTTTTTTTTTTTTTTTTTTTTTTTTTTTACTGTGTAACTATAGTCAACTTAAAACATTACAACAACATGACTGAAGTAACAATCTCTTTATAAGTAACTTGAAATATCATCTGGTTAAGGAACATGTATTTTTAATTGGTCAACAAGGTGTAGCCTATTACATTCCTATAGACAAATTCCTGCTTGACGTTTTAGAAAATATTTGTGTGTAGCTACACCACCCAGTATATATTAAAAATCACCGTGAACAACAAAAAAAAACCCACAGAAACCTGTTACATATCTATCTATATTTAAATGTCTATCTTATATTTAACTGAATCGTATAACAGCCTATAGCTGAAATGTTGAAAATTGCTCAATTTATTTTTTTAAAACATTTGTCAAAACGTATTGATATTTTTTTTGGAGTAAAAACAATACAGACATTTAAGAATCCATATTTATTTTATTTATTCATTCATTTTACTTGTTTATTGGTGCATATATGGGTTAAGATTTAATTCATAGCTACAGTACCTTGGACAGCTACTGTGCCACTCCGTAAAGCTTTCAAGCAAAAGTCCAAATTAAAGAAAGATTTGACTTTCTGCGGTGACAGCGGACATTCACAACACGCCGTAACCATCCTTCAGGTGGTGCGCAGGTATAAAATACAAAACCAGACGTCTGGGCTTTGAATTAGGTGCAATTATATTCTTGTTGTTCAAAGAGTCTGCAAGTTTGTGTTCAATGGATATATGTTGTTGTTGATTCGATACGCAGCAGGAAAAAAAGCTTTCAGCAGTGCATGTAGTCGCTGGTAAAGTTCTCACCCAGATCAGAGCGATCTGTGCTACCGAATACAGCGCAGCATGCAATAAACTCACGCTCAGTCAGGCGAAGTAAAGGTCTCATTGCCTATATGTCAATCAAATTAATTAAGCTCTAGCCACGAATAAAACTTTTAGCCTATTTTATTATTTTGTGTAATGTATATAGTGTAATCAGGGCCAGAGCAAGCTGAACTGGCGCTCTAGGCGAATGCCCTCAACCCGAAAGTGAAATAGAAACTTACCGGTTTGCGGATGAAAGAGGGCTGGGAGGGGTAGGTGTCACGGATAAAAGTAAGGACCGGGGGGTTCTCGCTCACTATTCTGCCTAGGTCGCCTCTATGGACGCGCCGGCCCTGAGTGTTAAGCTGGATTTATACTTTCGCCTGGCGCCGCATCACGCGCCTCCGCTGACTGCGCGCGCACCTCGTGACAATGGGGTAGCGCTCTTGCGCTGAGCCAGCTGTTTTAGCTCATCAACAGAGCCGCGACGTCAACACACAGAATCTGTCAGCACAATTCAGCACGGTTGTCTAACAGTTTAGAACGGTTTGGCACGATAGTGGAAAAGCTGCTTTAATATTTTTATTTTAAAAATCGTGATACCTTGATTTTATAAAAAATTAAATCGTCTTAAAACGTAAATTCGATTAATCGAAAAAATCGCCCAGCCCTAACTACTACTACTACTACTACTACTACTACTACTACTAATAATAATAATAATAATAATAATAATAATAATAATAATAATAAATAAAGTTGTTGTTGTTGTTGTTGTTCATTCATTCATTCATTTATTCAATCAATCACAGCCTTTGTCAAAAATTGTGAAATACAACTTTGGGTTTGTTGATTAATTGTGTGAACTTATTATTAAGTCTCATAATAATATTAATACCAACAACAACACCAACATCAACACCACCAACTACTACTTTTACTTTTTCATTCTTTTACAACCTGTTTTAACACATTTTTGTCTGTTTTTATCTGTTTTTTATTATCTGTTTTTATTTTATTTTTTCTTATACTTGTCTCTTTTATTCCTGTTTATGTAAAGCACTTTGAATTGCCACTGTGTATGAAATGTGCTATATAAACTTGCCTTGCCTTGCCTTCTACTGCTACTACTACTACTACTACTACTACTACTACTACTAATAATAATAATAATAATAATAATATGAACAACATTTTGGGCCAAATTATGGAGATTCTATACAAACCTGGCATTCTATAGTTTTTTTTGTTGTTGTTTTTCTTTGTGTTTGCAATTATTTAATTATTATGTATTTATTTATAATTATTTATTTAATTTTATAATTAAATGAAATAATTAAATTAATTATTTTTTATTTATAAATAAATTGCATTTCAAATGTCAAATCAGATCCAGTAAAGTAATATTTCAATTTTATTTCACTCACCTCTTATTATTATTATTATTATTATTATTATTATTATTATTATTATATACTTAGTATATACTTGGATGGTAGAAAATTTAATTCTGAAATGAAATAAGACAATACTGAAATTAACTGCAAATAGTTTAATTGTACAAACAGAATTTACCGTCACAGCTTACAACCATTGTAGAAATTCGAATATATTAAAGAAATAAAATACTTTGTGAGCACTGACATTCAAAAAAACGTGTCTTTGGATTGCTTTTTTTATTCTATGCAGAAAATGACTTTACACACAGAAGTCCTTCTGTCAGCAAAAACACAGAGCATCTTTCACAGCACCTTATATAAAGGCAATGTAAAGATTTTCAGGATAACTAGATCAGCTACTTTAGGAGTCTGTTCCTAACGCCACATTCATATGTGATGCATATTGCTGAATTCATGTCTGTTTTTCTTTAATTATTGCATATGGGCACACACACACACACACACACACACACATATCACACAAGTTCTCACGCTATTGAGAGCCCCCTAAGGACTGTTACACTAGAAGACCCTTTCACCTCATTGATTATAACTTATTGATTACAGGATATTCATTATAGATTTATTAAAAATTTTACATTTCTATTACACAAGAAAAGATAAAGAAAGTAAGAAAGAAAAAGTTTAGAGGTAACAAAGTGATGAGGTAAGCACTTCTGTTAAATTACCACATGAAGATGGTTATCAGCCAATGTCAATGACCAAACCTAGTGTGCAGTACACAAGTAAAAACAACAAGACCAGGTGGCCTGAAACTTTTGTACAAGTTCTGTTTGATTTAGGAAACTGCTTTACTTCTCATCACTGAGTGATGTAAATGAAGACTCCTGGCTGAGGAATTACAAGCGTGATTCTAGGTGAGAGATATGGCTTTATTTCGTCTAGCAGCAAAACAATGACTTATCCATAGCTGCAGGGATGGCCATTCCTCATGCGGTGACATCATCATCCATCATCAGAATTCGGCAACTCTCGATGTGGAGCTGCGAAAAACTCCATCACGATTCCGAGACATCTGAGTCCCACTGTACTCATCTGCACAGCCCTAATGCAGCCCGCTATTAATGAAAAAATAACATATCAAAGAATACAAATGAGTGCTGGAAGACTGCAAGTGCTTCAGAAATGGAGAGATAATTAGACTGTCCGCCGCAGATTGATGGATGCGCCGTAATTGCCTTTGTGTTATTATTTCAGGTCCAGACAAAAAGAAAACGTACTTCTCTTGTCTGCCCACTATTGAAATTCATTAATCTCATTAATGTGTGGAATTAATATCATTTTATCAGACATTCCAGAACTGCTGGATGTGTGTGCGGCTGCGCGGACCACAGACTGATCCATCACCGAGCGGCTGCTCATCTGTGTTTGTGTGGCCGTGTGATTGTATGAATGACTTGGCGTGTTTATTTGGTTTGGCAGCTCAGGGCTGCTTTGTTAGCAGGTGAGCAGCGTGTTTTTTAGATCTATATTAGTACATTTGGTAGTTTTTGTTTATGGTTTCTTGTTAATTCATCATGGCCTGCATTGAGAGTGATTACGGCTGTCTAGGAGAACACCTGCTGTAAATACACCTGTTTGGCATCAGTGCTGTATGTTTTGGGCTGTGCAGGTGTTGTGTCAACTGGCTTTCTAGTGTAACCTGTGTTTGTTATACACTGTCTTTTGTGCCAATTTTGGCCTAGTCTGTTTTGATTGGTCTACTACTTATACTGTTTGTTGACGACAACAACAATAATAATAATAATAATAATAATAATAATAATACATTTTATTTAAAGGCGCCTTTCTAGCAACCCAAGGACACCATACAATAAAACAAGAGCAATGAAACAACAATAAAAATAATATAAAAATATACACAACAATAGTGCAGATACAATTAAGTATTAAAAGCCATCTTAAATAGGTGGGTTTTGAGTTTTGATTTGAATAATGTAAGGGAGTCAGTGTTTCTGATGGCAGGTGGTAGTGAGTTCCAAAGCCGGGGGCAGAGCAGCTGAATGCTCTATTGCCCATGACCGATAGATGAGCAGAGGGAACAGACAAGTGGAGGGAGGAAGAAGATCGCAGGGTGCGAGAGGGAGCAGCAATGTGGATGAGGGCAGACAAATATGAAGGGGCGAGATTGTGGATGGCTTTGAATGTTAACATCAAAAATTTAAAATCAAAACAACAACTAAAAAAAAAAGTTCATTACTAATCCGAATTTCAGCAGTGTTGATTCTCCTACATAAGTTTGAGCCCAAACATTCAACTTGAGCAGAAGTTTGGAGAATAGTGACCAATCATATGTTTCTGTTATGAACACAAAGGGTCAATCAGATGCATTTAGATTATTTACAGCTGTAAAGATTTGTTCAGTGTACACACATTGTATACTCTTAAGAATTATAATTTTTTTTTTATAACTTTTTCCCCAGAGCTGTCTCCCTTTTGAACTCTGCCCCCCACTGACTCTTTGCCCCCTAATACACCCCCCACTCTCCTGATAACTTATACTCCTTATAATCATTGCACTATTTAAAAATTGCACATATTCATTGCACTGATTCATTTATTTGAACTGTACATACCCACTGCACATTTGTAATTATGTACATACCAACTGTACAAATACATTTGTAATTGTTTATCTATCTGCAAACTTCTAATTATTAATAGCAATCTGTACAAATCTCCATCTATTGTAAATCTCTGTTCATAGCTAATACAACCTGTATATAATGTTCATAGTACATCCATCTGTAAATATCACCATAGTTTTTCTATAACTGCACTTTATAACTTATACCTGTATCCTGCACTTGCTGCTATTGCACTCCTGGTTAGACCTAAACTGCATTTCGTTTCCTTGTACTTGTACATGTGTAATGACAATAAAGTTGAATCTAATCTAATTATCTCACATCATAAAAAATTGAAGTGCACAAATGATGAACTATAACAAAAAAAAAAAAATATATATATATATATATATATATATATATATATATATATATATATATATATATTCATTTTAAGGCAAGGCAAGTTTATTTATATTGCACATTTCATACACAGTGGCGATTCAAAGTGCTTTACATAAACAGGAATAAAAGAGACCGGTATAAAAAAGTAAACAAATAATATAAAAACAGATTAAAATCTGTTAAAACGGGTTATAAAAGAATAAAAAAGAAAAGAAAGATATAATAGCGGCATTTATCGTACGTAGCACTGTGCTCATTCAGTAAAGGCACAGCTAAACAGATGTGTTTTAAGTCTGGATTTGAATGTGCCTAATGTTGGAGCACATCTGATCATTTCTGGGAGCTGATTCCAGCAGCAAGGGGCGTAGTAGCTGAAGGCCGATTCACCCTGCTTTCACTGAACCCTTGGAATTTATAGTTTATATGATCCTACAGATCTGAGTAATCTATTAGGTTTATATTCAATGAGCATATCTGTAATGTATTGAGGTCCTAAGCCATTTAGTGATTTATAGACAAATAATAATACTTTAAAATCTATTTGTTCAGAATCCTGGCAGCAGCATTCTGGGTGTGCTGCAGCTGTCTGACTGTCTTTTTAGGAAGCCCAGTGAGGAGTCCATTACAGTAATCCACTCTGCTGGTGATAAAAGCATGAACAAGTTTCTCTAGGTCCTCACTGGAAACAAAGCATCTAATTCTTGTAGTGTTTCTGAGACGGTATGCGGATTTAGTGTTTAAAAAAATTAACATTTTTACCCATAGCGCTACATATTTTATTATTATAATTTCATAACAATATTGAACTCACAGACATAATTTTTTTATGACACTTTGCAATAAATCAACAATGGAGAAAAAGAATAGTATAGCTTATAGACATTTCTGTCTCACTTTATATTAAGTGACCATAACTAATATGTAGTTGCACTGAAATTAATAATTTGGTAAAATATACTTATTGTGTAAATGCATGGTTTTACATTGTACTTATGCTTGATTAAATACCTGCATGTAGGCCTGTCAGAATAATCAACATATTGACTTATCGCACAACACGTGGACATGTCCTCAATCAGTTTTGGTGATGCAATATATATCGCCCATACATAAAAACCAATTCTAGCCACATTTTAGCTGATTGCACAGCCTTTCTATCTCTACGGAGGTGTCCGTATTAAAAAAACACTATAGTATTTGCTATAAATTACTATAGTATATTTTCATGCTGGTGCCTGATGACTAATAATAGAGGTTACTTTTTTCCTAGTTCTTTTTATCTTGGACATTTTTGTTAACATCTATTATTAATATCAATTTGTTTAAGATATATGTTTTCACAATCTGATTCCAATGCCAAATTATTAAATTGTTGAAATTAAAAGAAATATTTTTAAGAATAAAACAAGTTCTTTGGAAGAGTGTACTTGCATTACGACACTATTATAGTGTCAAAATGGTCTTAAAATGGCAATAATATTGTTTATCGCAATAAATTTTGATGCTATATATCGTACCACAAAACAGATATCATGACAGGCCTGCATGTGAATACATCTGTAATCAATTTCTGTAATTATGTTTATAATTACACTGTTGATCCATTCCTTTACCTTAACCCACCCTTAAACTTACCCATAGCGTTAAACCTGTCCCTAACCCTACCCATATGCCACCTCAATAGTACCAGAAGTGTTCTGCAATACATTTATTTATTTGTGTTTATAATTTGATGCAAGTATATATTCGTTAAGGACACTTAATATAATGTGGGGCAGACATTTCTTCTGAAAAGTGGACATTTCTAGTAGGTCTGGTGTTTGCCAAATCCATGCCTGCTTCACATTTAATATCCATTATTTCATATAATGCATGTACAGATACATGTAACACGTCGGAATTTGTAATGTAAAGTTTAAACTAAATTGTGCTCTATTTCACTTTCTCTGTATATAGATCAGTTCAGATTTGTATTGAATGATATGGTTGCATATTAGTGACAGTGGTGGAAAGAGTACTGAAAAATCATACTTAAGTAAAAGTACCATTACTTGCCTAAAAATGTAGTGCAAGTAGAGTAAAAGTATCTGTTGTAAATATTACTCAAAGTATGAGTAAAAAGTAGCCCTTTTAAAAGTACTCAAGAGTAGTGAGTATTACGCTGTAAAAAGCTGATGCATTTACATGTAATTTACATGTAACATTCTGTAGTGCATTTAGTTATTGCCCAGCAGGCACACAATGTCATAAGACATTGATATTAGGTTAGATTTAGGTTGTGACATCAGGTGACCAAAATTTAAGTCTAGCCAGTGTCTAAATACAACGTTATTTTGATGTCCAGTAATGACATCAAATGACATTGATATTTGGTTGATTTTAGGTTGTGTTAGAAAGTGACTGAAATCCAACGTTGAGCCAACACCTTAAACCAACATTATATTGATGTCAAATACTGACATTTATTTGTCAGGTATGGCAACCAAAATCCACCGTCTGATAGACATCATAGTGGTAACGTCCACACAATGTCAATCTGTAACATCATTAGACGTTGATATTTGGTTGATTTTAGGTTGGACATTGACGTAGGCCTGACATTGGGTTCTGACATCAAGCTGATTTTCATTTCCAAACAAAATGTCCCGCGACATTGGGGTACAACGTCAATCTGACGTCATGTTGACATCTTGTGCCTGCTGAGTGTTTAAGGCTATTTCGGTCGTCATACAGTAAACACCCGTCATCTTCTCATCAGTGACATGCATCTAAACAGTCTGTGGGTCGATGCGTGTAAAGATTTTGAACATCGTCTTGGACACTCTTAATGCTTCCAAACAGTTTGCTGCATTTATAAAGTGCCCATGTCTTGAGGTAGTTCATTATGATGTGATTTACTGTACCTTCTATGTGTGATTTGATTGCACAGAAATCACAGGACTGATTTTTCTAATCTCCATAGACAAGAAATAATAAAGTAGTGACTGCAGGTTGATAGAGTAGTAAAAGTACCAAAACGGCACTAAAACTGTACTCAAGGGAAGGTAAAAGTACACATTTTTAAAACTACTTCGGAGATTACAATTTCTGAGAAAAACTACTCAATTACAGTAGTTTGAGCATTTGTAATTTGTTACTTTACACCAGTGGTTAGTGATAACCATAGTATAGGCCACAATATGCTCAACTACAGTAGTGGTAGATTGAGTAGTTCAGCATGTGTGTTTTGATATAGTTATACTGTCATATGCCATAAATATAATACACATAACATACACATAAATTTAGCCATAAGTACCATATATACATGTATCACCATAAGCCACAAAATCTTAATTTTCTTGGGTATATTCATAGGAATAGCCAACAGTATGATACAATGTATTGTTGGCTATTCTTACAAATATATACCCAAGAAAGTATATTCGAAAGAATAGTCCAAACTATTGATTTTTCTTTTATGCCAAAACCATTAGCATATTAAGTAAACATCTTGTTTCAAGAAGACATTTTGTAAAGGTGATTTTTCTTAATGTTAACATTTTTCTCCGTTAGATTTGAGATATTCAAATTATTCTATCTCTGCCAAATATCGTCCTATCCAGACAAACTTTACATCACCAGAAAAGTTCTTCATTCAGCATCTCATGTGATTTACAATATACTCTACTGTGAATCTCAAATAAAAAAAAAAACTTATTCTTAAGACTGGATCTGTGTTCCAAGGTCACACATGTGATGTTCTGATAGTGTTTTTTTTATGCAGTAAGGCATTTACTTTTTTGTGTAATGCATTGTTGATCTTGCCTCAAAGTTCTTTTCATTGTAGATGGTCTGCTTGATTTCTTTATCCATATGAGTGGACGTGCTGTCTGTTTCTCATTGCTCTTCTGCTAGAGAAACACAGGGTGCTGGACGAGCTCTATCGCAGAGACACGGGCTGATTGAGTGCTGTGACTGCAGGCCATATCTAGCATGTCAGCGGTCACAGCGGCTCCTGTGATTTAGAGCGAAGGAGCATGTCAGGTGAAGGGGGATTGTGCCGTATGTGGTGTCAAACAGGCCTTGGGTTGTAAGTTATTTCAGGGTTAGCAGAGGTGTGGCACGGAATAAAATGAGTCTCTGTTTATCCATCCTGTCAGTGCCATCTTAAGTCATTAATTATCAATTAAAATAAGTAATGCACTGCAGATTTTAGTCCTGGAGTTGAAACTATTTTATTTTCTGGAAATGATCAATGCTAAATTAAGGTGTATTTTGTGTGGACTCTGTTGTGATAGTCGTGTGTATTGTTTGGAAGCTGACGCAGATTGGAAAGTGGAGAGGCTGGTTGTGTGCAATGTAAAAATGATACTCAGATTAATCAAATAATACTGTTTAAATTTGAATTATTAGCCCCCCTGAGTTATTAGCCACCCTGTTTATTTTTTCCCCAATTTCTGTTTAACGGAGAGAAGATTTTTTCAACACATTTCTAAACATAATAGTTTCAATAACTCATTTCTAATAACTGATTTATTTTATCTTTGCCATGATGACAGTAAATAATATTTGACTAGATATTTTTCAAGACACTTCTATACAGCTTAAAGTGACATTTAAAGGCTTAACTAGGTTAATCAGGATAACTAGGCAGGTTAGGGTAATTAGGCAAGTTATTGTATAACGATGGTTTGTTCTGTAGACTATCGAAAAACAATATAGCTTAAAGAGACTAATAATTTTGATCTTAAAATGTTTAAAAAAAATTAAAACTGCTTTTATTCTAGCCGAAATAAAACCAATAAGACTTTCTCTAGTAGAAAAAATTGTATCAGACATACTATGGAAAATTACCTTGCTCTGTTAAACATCATTTTGGAAATATTTAGAAAAGAAAAAAAAAAATCAAGGGGGATTTAATAATTCTGAATTCAACTATATATGTATATGTATATGTATTCTATATATATATATATATATATATATATATATATATATATATATATATATATATATATATATATATATATATATATATATATACTGTAAATATAGGCGACGCAGTGGCGCAGTAGGTAGTGCTGGCGCCTCACAGCAAGAAGGTTGCTGGTTCGAGCCTCGGCTGGGTCTGTTGGCATTTCTGTGTGGAGTTTGCATGTTCTCCCTGTGTTCACGTGGGTTTCCTCCGGGTGTTCCCAAGTCCAAAGACATGTGGTACAGGTGAATTGGGTAGGCTAAAATTGTCCATAGTGTATGTGTGTGAATGAGTGTGTATGGATGTTTCCCAGAGATGGATTGCAGCTGGAAGGGCATCCGCTGCGTAAAACATGTGCTGGATAAGTTGGCAGTTCATTCCGCTGTGGTGACCCCGGATTAATAAAGCGACTAAGCCGACAAGAAAATGAATGAATATATATATATATATATATATATATATATCCCTAATTTTGCCTAGGCATTGTTAATATGAATTGTATAAATAAATATTAAATCACAATAAAAAAAAAACTATTAATTACTTACTAATTAATTACTATTAATAACTATTAAATATAAATTATCAGAAAGATTGCTATTTTTTATTATTATAATGGTTTAATATTTATTTATACAATTATATTAACAGTGCCTTGGCAAAATTAGACCCATTAATATTATTTCGATAAAGGTTCTCTAACTTAAAACATAAATTTAAATTTAAAATTAAATGATAAACTACTGTACTTTTGAAGTACTTTTAGCAGCTTATTTTAAAACATTTAAAAATCCTACTGACCCCAAACTTTTGACTGGTAGTAACTGGTAAATTATTAGTCACACATTAAAGGAATATTTCATGCCAAACTTTACTGTTTATGTACTCATTTACTCATTATATTCAGATACAAAATCTTTTAAGTGCTTTTAATCTGAAATTTTCTTCTAAAATGAGCCTTTTGTCAGCCTCCTCTGTGCAGGTTCAGTAATTCCACTTTTATGGCAAAGAATAGGTTCTTTTCTTCACCTTTAAAAATAAATAATTAAACATAAAGCATAGGAGGCTGAGAAAAATGCTCATTTAGAGGAAAATGTCAGATGGCACTTAGAGGTTTTTGCAGCTGAACTATATCTATATACAAACACACATTATGACAAAAGTGCATATAAGCAAAATTTAACATACATTGAGCCCATATAAAGTCTGTTCAAGAATCTAACAAGTACTTACAACATTATTAGTTGTAAGTCACAGCCTTGGAAAATGAGAGTGAGAGATGAGAAATGTCCAGTTTGTTAATTACTAATTGTTTTTAACCAATTTCATGCATTAGCTATTCATTATCTAAATTAACCCATGCATGTTATCTTCATAAGTATGAACACCTCCTTTTAATTGTAACGGTGTCTTTCAACATTTTTCTCTTCAGCTAATGGCGACATGATGAAGGACAGGGTGCCATGTCGATGTCATACCTCATCCTTGGACAGGTGTTTCAGTTTGCGAATGAGAGGAAATGGGATCTTTACACCCAATTTGAAGTGAAGTGAGTGTGCATTTACATGGAGGATATCCCGTGACCCCAGCGTAATGACTTGCAGACTACAGGTGGGCTCAGTCCTGAATGGCACTGATGGGCTATATAAACACACTCTATCACTCCTCTGCTACATGCTCTGTTCATCTCTGAATACTACTGATCTGTCACCACTGAAAATCAAACGTTTACCAGGAATGTTGTTTGCACGCTTTACAGTAAATGAAAAATACAATCACAAATAGATTTCTTATGGGTATGCTTCGACATTTAGCTGCATAATGTGGATGTCAGTGCAATGACTTACTTGTCATATGGAGTTTGGTTATGAAAGACATAAGCAGTCACTTTATATGACTTTAAATAATGTACTTTTGGCACTACAAAGAGTTGAGCGTTTGTGTGTAATGTATGAACAAGACTACGGTCTACAACTGAAGTATGTTTGGAATGAAGAGTATGCGTCACAAGTGGGGCTTTGCTATCAGTTGCTAATGTTCAGGGCTGCTGTTAACCTCTGTCAGGTTAAAAAAATGTTTCAAAATAGCTGTAGTGGGATCGCCAAGCAAAACAAAGTTCATATTGAGCATGTTGGCTGCATAAGAGAAAAAATGGACATGTTCAATAGTTTTGGGTCAGGTTGTTTAATCATAGAATAATGTCTCCCATCAGTGCTAAGCTAAAATTAATCTCATCTAAAATAAAAGTTTGTTTTGACATAATTTAAGTGTGTGAAGGGTGTATATTTATTGTGCATATATACAGTTGAAGTCAGAATTATTAGCCCCCTTGAATTATTAGCCTCCCTATTTATTTTTTTAACCAATTTCTGTTTAACGGAGAAAATATTTTTTTTCAGCACATTTCTAAACATAACATTTTTAATAACTCATCTCTAATAACTGATTTATTTTATCTTTGCCATGATGACAGTAAATAATATTTGACTAGATATTTTTCAAGACACTTCTATACAGCTTAAAATGACATTTAAAGGCTTAACTAGGTTAATCAGGATAACTAGGCAGGTTAGGGTAATTAGGCAAGTCATTGTATATCGATGGTTTGTTCTGTAAACTATCGATATAATATATATATATATAAATATATAGCTTAAAGGGGCTAATAATTTTGACCCTAAAATGGTGTTTAAAAAAAGTTAAAACTGCTTTTATTCTAGCCAAAATAAAACAAATTAGACTTTCTCCAGAAGAAAAAATATTATCAGACATACTGTGGAAATTTCCTTGCTTCAACTGTAAATATGCACAGGCATGCATTTGAGAAAATTCATAGTTATCCATTAATCAATCAATTAATTAATTTATCATTCATTCAATTATTTATATTTAGATATAAAATATGTGTATATGATACAAATTATATATAAATTCAAATATTTATGTAACAAAATTGATTTGTAAACTTTTGTCTCCAGGGATTTTGGGTGGGTTACATGTGTTTGTATCACAATTACATAATAAATATATATAATAGATAATAGATATACAAACTTTTATTTTGTATGTGATTAATTGCAATCAATCTTTGCTGGGCACTAATCATAAATTGTTTTGTTAGATGATGATAATAATTGATGATAATAATTATTCCTGGGATGGGAAAGCTGTCAAATTAATCCTTTAGAAATTATTCAGATATCTTAATTTAAAGTGCAAGATTTTTTTTCCCATTTTTTTTTTTACTTCTATTATTTTTTATTTGCATCTAAAGCTGTCAGATGGGTGGTAAGAAAGTGTTTCAGATGGAACTATTATCATTTAGTCAGTAATGTGTGCTCTTCACTCTTTAAGTCCCCATACAGGTACTAATGCACACCCTTTGAACCACATAAACAGATAATGTGTCTCTTTTACTAAGGTACTACCCCAGTAACAGCCTTTATTCCTTTATTTTCTGAACACCTACTGATCCCAGTTTATTTGAACAGTAGTGTGCATTTTGGCAACACACAGCTTTAATATTTACTCTTGCTCAGACACTGTGATTGCTGCCAGTGTTACATCAGTGTCTCAATCAACATGTTTGTGTAAATTGCAGCCCATTAAATGTAGCTCACATGCTGCGATGAGTGTGAGATCATGCTGTCATCACTAACTGTTTCAGCGCTACAGTACATGAGGCTACTGTAAGTTTTTCCCGCTCTTTCTTCTCCCACCCCCCTTTCTCTCTATGTCGGTCTCCATCCCTCATCCTCAGGCATATGTTGGCCATGTGAGGTGTAGTTTGGCAGGCGTGGCAGAGGCTTGTGGTATTCCTGCGCTGTGACTACAAAAGGGAAACATGGCAGGCAGTGTAAGCCAGCACTGAAAACAGCTGTTCACGCATCCTTTCTCCTTTTAATGACACTTCCGCGGCTGCCCACGGGCAGCTCCAGCTCTGAGTACAACAGCTACTTTTTTTCCCTAAGTAAAAACGCTGTCTGTGTTTAATTGTTGGCAGATTTTTTTTCCTCTCTCCCTCATATACTGCCGTGTACTCCCTTTCTCTCTCTCCCAACCATAGAGATTGTTAAGGGTGTTTTTTAGAGACAAACGCAGCTTTAAGATCTTCAACAATGTGTTTGGACCCTGAACAATACTGGGATCCAGAGTGCTGCATTTTTCTCACATGCTTACAGCTTTGTCCAATCTGTCTGCCACATTTTACAATTAAAGGGTTAGTTCACCAAAAAATGAAAATGAAGTCATCATTTACTCAAATTAGTGTTGTTCTTGTGCTGAAAGGAAAACATTTTTGGTCCAAAAAAAAAGAGAGGGAAAAACACTTATCAAAAAATGCTGAATCACAGAATGGTCACATGTGAACGTTCCCTTTAAATCTTTTTCAAGTGTTCACACTTGATTGATAATAAAGAATATTTGGCATGCTGTCCCGGGAGAGAGCCCTGAGCTCAGAATATCCTCGAGCCCGGTGCTCCCTCCTGTTTGAAGGGCGAGAGGGGAGTTTGAGCTCAGGTAGGTCTTGAGAACTCCCCTGCATGTGAACGTGCTGAGATATAGCTGGCTAAGAGTTTGTTTTAAGATGCTACATTGGAGGAGTCACTTTACTTATGGTGTATGTCTTTGGACGGTGGGAGGAAACTGGGAAACCCGGGGAAAACCCACGCGAGCATGAGGAGAACATGCAAACTCTGCACTGAAACGCCGACTGGCCTGGTGAGGGGCTGAACCAGCAGCGTTCTTGCTGTGAGGCAACAGTGCTAACCACTGGGCCGCCGTGCCACCCTATCAGGAGAAGGGGAGGAGCAGGGGTGGAAGGGGGGATTCTTCAAGACGAAGGTGACTGGAGTAGGAAAACTCTGGTTATTTATCATGTGTCAGTATTCATCTGATTTGTGCAATATACGGAGCTGATGCGGTAGCCGGTGGGTAGATGCGGTAGCCAGCCGCGTTCAATCATAAGCACGTGATCCTCTCGAAATTAGTTTATAAATAAACCGCACAAAGGAAATGAATACACTCTGAGCTCATGGTTGTATTAGATGTTTGTACTACACGCGTTTCAGAATTTAATTGTTTGCTAAACTGTACTTATTTTGTTGATGCTATATCACAAAGAATGCTTTTGATCGACGCAGGTGAGGTTAGGGAAAGTCAGTTTATTTGTTTAAGTAGTACTTTAAACAAAAAAAATTAAAATTTAATGTTAATTAACTCGCCCTCAGCTCATCTAAAGTGCAAGCGTTTCATTAAAACATGACACTGTAAAAAAAACTTTTTAACAGATTTTTAACTGAAGCCGTGGTCCTTGTTGATTTACTAAATGCAAATTAATGGCTAAGATATAGTCAGAAACACTCTTCATTTGTCACAAACCTGCTTGTATTTCTTTTTTCTGTTTAACACAGGTTAGTTTAAAACTGTATTGCTTTTCCTTCTGTGGAAGTCAACAGTTACAGATTATTAACATTTGTCAAAATTTCCTCTTTTGTGTTTAAAAGAAAGTGGAAACTCATAAGGGTTTGGGACCACTTGGGAGTGATGAAATAGTGAGGAAATTTTCATTTTTGGGTGAACTGTCTCTTTAAGGGATGGAAATGAGTCAGCGGGGTTAAGTTTACTACAGAAATGAACTGCAGGTGTGATTACATGCAGGTATTTTTTAATAATATAGAGACAAAGTAATTTTATTGTATCCAATGACTTATTAAAATGTTGGTACATGGTTGTTAAAACCCCTTAATGTTTTTTTTTACAATGTGTCCAGGTATGTGTAAATTGGTATTGTATTTTTTTTGCATCATTCAGTTCTTTGCCTTGTCTGTTTTTCAGTTTAGTCTTTAGTGTGGGGTTTTAAAGTTGCAGCATTGCAGTCCTCTCTGTCTGTATTTGACAGCCTGTCCACTTGGACATCAATAGATGTTGTTGACTAAGGAAAAATGTTGAGCCGTTTGACGTCCAGCATTTTAGATCTGTCGGCGCTGATGTTTTGAGGCAGCACCACGTCAGACGATGAGTTTGTGTGAGCTGAAGAGAGAGAGAGAGAGAAGTTGTCTTCAGGGACCACATCATATGAATGTCAAATCTGTCATCCAACCTTTAATTGGAGGTCATTAATCATACAGAACGTCTTGCAGTGAACAGGCCTGTGCTCAGACTCCTGAAGCTTTGTCCTGGCCTTGCTTTCTATGCAAATGTGAAACTTTCAAATTTAATAATCATCTCAGAGAGATTAGAGAATGATTAATACGCATTTATGTTCCATGTCAATTTTTTAAGTGACGTCAGTAATTGACTGACTATCTTTACAGCTGCACCTGAAGTCAAAGATCCTGTTCATAGCTTGTAGAAGCCAGCAATTACCCCCCGTGATGAACACAGTTGTGTTAAAGGTGAAATGTTCTAAAATGTGCTCTTTAAAAGCATTATGCATTGCATTAACACGTGTAGTAAAGCCTTTTAGTTCAGTGGTATAAATTTCAGAGTTCAGGCCAATATCATGACCCTCAACTCAGCACAATAGATCCTTTGAGCAGATAATCCATAGGGGCTGATTTGTGAGTCATCATGGGGTGAATTAAACCCAATCATGTCCAAATTAATCATTTCTGCACTTTCACAATAAACCACTGGACTCAGATTGACTTCAACATTCTAGTCTTGCATTTCTCCTTGAAGGTGTATTACACCTTTAATTGTTAGTTTACACCAGCATTAAAATTCTTTCATCATTCTGAATCCTCTGAATGTTGATTCCCCCAAAACTCACATGCTTCAAGATGTTTATAATGTTTTTAAATCCATTTAAAATATGTGGTTTAATCTGAATCTGCTAAATAGAAATATTACCAAATTATAGGACAGATTTAAGATAAGCTTTTAATCAGCAAACAATGTTTACATCATTCAGATTTGAGCACAGAAGTTCAAGAAGACACTTTCAAGTAATCATATTCTCCAGTTTTTTTTTTCTTAAATTTCATTTATTTTCATTATGTTTAGTTTTTTATTTATTGTTGTATTTGTATATAATTTCTTCCCAAACTTCACACAAAACTGAACATTTTGTCACCATTTAATCAGCCTTCACTTGTTCCAAACCTGTTGGACTTTCATTCTCCTGTTGAAGACAGAAAATATTTTGAAGAAACCGGTAACCATTGGCTTTTTATAGTAATTGTTTTTCCCACTATAGAAGTCAATGGTTGTAGGATTTCAGCTTTCGTTGGAATGTCTTCTTTTTGTGTTCGTAGAAATTCATAAAAGTTTGGAACCACTTGAGGGTGAGAAATTCAATTAATAATACAACATTATTATAAAGTGTTACCACATAAATAAGCTTGCCTTTGATGAATGGTTTGTCATGATAGGACAATATTTGGCTGAGATAGAACTACTTAACAATCTGGAATCCAAGGGTTAAACAAAACCAATTAGTAATACAAACTTATAGTAGGATTTTTAAAAAAAATTTATGGAAGATGAACTTTACACAATATGCTAATTGTTTTTTTGAAAATCAATCAACTTTGGCTCATACGATCTATTTTTGGCTACTGCCAAAAATATACCCATGCAATATTTAGTTTAATTTAAATAATCTTTATTTCTAAAGCGCTTTTACAATGTTGATTGTGTCAAAGCAGCTTAACATAGAAGTTCTAGTAAATTGAAACAGTGTCAGTTCAGTTTTTTAGAGTTGAAGTTCAGTTTAGTTCAGTTCAGTGTGGTTTAATTTTCACTGCTGAAAGTCCAAACACTGTAGCAAATGCATTGATGCGCAGCTCCACAAGTCCCAAACTAAGCAAGCCAGTGGC
The DNA here is from genome assembly GCA_903798195.1 of Danio kyathit. Taxonomy (NCBI): domain Eukaryota; kingdom Metazoa; phylum Chordata; class Actinopteri; order Cypriniformes; family Danionidae; genus Danio; species Danio kyathit. Next base: position 44,486,115 of record LR812525.1, read on the forward strand.
AAGGAAAAAAATCCATCAATTTACATTAAATGTCTCTACTGTTGTGAGTAAATTTTCATTTTTGGGTGAAGTATCCTATTAAGGATGTATAATTAAAATGTGTTTTGATCAAGCATATCAAAAAATGAAAGAAATTAATTTATTAGTGGCTCCAGATGTGCTCAGCTGTGAATGGTAAAGTAACACCACCACTCAATTTCACAGTGTAATGTTTGGAATGTAATTATGAAAAAAAGCCATCAATCATATTCAAGTCCACTCTTCTCACCTTCTCACCTGACTAAGTGTCTCTCTGTGCGGCCAAAAGAGTTTGGAAATTAAAAAATTTGAAACAACATTCTCTCAATGACTTCTTTTTCTGCGCTCATTGAATTGACGTTACCTAGTTGGAATGTGGGAAATATTATGGTTATGAATACCTGCTCTTATTACAAGCTGAGAGGGTTACTAATGTGCATAGCTCGGGCCTTGTCTCCCTTTCGGTGGTCAGCCAAGGGTCAGCTCTCATGATCCCTGAACAGAAACCTGCCCATTATTTGTATTCAATTAACGTTATGAACTGCGCAAATAAAAATCTAATGCCATTTATTGAATAAACACAAATGCAGTTAGTTCCAGTTTCAGTACATCTCTGTTAAGCCGTGTGAATGACAAACCAGTGCAGAAAATACAAGTTGAACATTCATTCATTCATTTACTTTTCAGCTTAGTCTATTTATTAATGTGGGGTCACCACAGCGGAATGAACCACCAACTTATCCAGCATCTGTTTTGCGCAGCGGATGCCCTTCCAGCTGCAACCCATCACTGGGAAACACCCATACACTCATACACTATGGAAATTTTAGCTTGTCCAATTCACCTATACTGCATGTCTTTGGACTGTGGGAGAAACCGAAGCACCCGGAGGAAACCCACGCGAACACTGAGAGAACATGCAAACTCCACACAGAAATGCCAACTGACCCAGCCGGGGCTCGAATCAGCGATCTTCTTGCTGTAAGGCGATTGTGCTACCCACTGCGCAACCGTGACGCCCCAACAAGTTGAACATGAGTAGTTAAACAAAACAGTTCCATATTTTAGAATCAACAAACTATTACAAATAAAGGTGTCAGAGTAGTGATGAGAAGACATCAATCATGAACTCATGAGTGTGGTTTAGATGCACACACATATGCACAAAGAGAGTCACTTATACTCCATCACAGAGTCTTAACGCCATGTGTAGACTCACATGTATAGCACACTGTACTCTTTCAGCACTTTATTATTGTTTTCACACACACTTTCATTTAAAATCAGCTTGATTATATAGCGTTCTACACAAACTGCACATTGACAAATTTGTGCAACCCATGTCACTCCAGCACATGCTAGCTGGTACTTTTTAAAAACATTTTTAAATGAATTAAACTAAATAAATAAAATATTTTTTGACCTTATGGACATGTTTTGGGGATGACAACAATTTGAAACTGTAATCCACGCCTTCGCGATAAGTGGGTCTTCTTTGGCCCGTGTGCAGTTGGTGCAAAATTATGCAGCATGTCTTTTAACAGGGAGTCGCAAGTTTGATCATATTACTCCGGTTTTATCTTCACTTCACTGGCTACCTGTACAATACAGAATTCATTTTAAAATCCTTTTCTTTGTTTTTAAATCCTTAAATGGTTTTACCCCACACTATATATCTGAACTGTTACACCCTATATACCATCGCATGCTCTAGATCAGCAGATCAGCTGCTTCTTAGAGTCCCAATAACCAGACGTAAGCTTTGAGGTGACCGTGCATTTGCGGTGGCTGCCCCCAAAATATGGAATGCTATAACTGTTTACATTAGGCAGGCCCCTTTACTGTCTGTTTAAATCACATCTCAAAACCTACCTTTTCTCCTTGACCTTTGACACCTGATCTCCTTTTCTCCTTGGCCTTTGACACCTGCTCTGATATTTGTTAGATAGTGTATATATTTGGCTTATGTGTGCAGTTGTTATTGTTTTAAATGTATACTATGTGCTATGTGTTTTTTTTAATTTTTTTTATTCTGTTATAATTTTCATTTTACTGTTCAGCGCTTTGGTCTGCTGCTCGGTGGTTGTAAAGTGCTTTATAAATGAATGAATGAATGAATGAATGAATGAATGAATGAATGAATGAATGAATCTTTTTTGGTGCCCATAAAGAAAATGCATCATTTTTAAAATCTAATAAAAAGTCTTTTCTGTGAGCGTTTGATTTAGGAGTAAGGTTGTGGGAAGCGGACAGAATACAAAATGTAAAAGCCTGTGTGTGTGTTGTGAAAGGTTAGAGGGGTCATGTATACTCAGATGCACAACAGTTGGTCCATTAATGCTACTCTGTCCTAAGCATAATCATATTTCAGTGGCTTGAATAGTCATTCATTCATTTTCTTTTTCAGCTTATTCCCTTTATTAATCTGAGCGGAATCACAGCGGAATGAACCGCCAACTTATCCAGCATATGTTTTACGCCACGGATGCCCTTCCAGCTGCAACCCATCAATGGGAAACTGCCATACACATTCATACACTACGGACAATTTAGCTTACCTAATTCACCTGTACCACACGTCTTTGAACTTGTGGGGGAAACTGGAGCACCCGGAGGAAACCCACGCAAACACAGGGAGAACATGCAAACTCCACACAGAAACGCCAACTGACCCAGCCGAAGCTCGAACCAGCGACCTTCTTGCTGTGAGGCAATTGTGCCACCCACTGCACCACCGTGCTAAAAATGGTTTAATATGTTATACTAAAATATATTATATACAATATATTAGATACTGTACAAGATTTGTATAAGATTTTTGGCAAATTGTTGAATATAATCGAAGTTCTATTAGACAGTTGGCAGAAGTTTCTTTCTATTACTTGTACAGCATTCTGAAATATTACCATATAAAAATACAATGTTTATACAACATTTGTTTTAATAATATTGCCTCAGGGAATCCAAACATCCATGAGGAAATACTATTTTATATGTTTTTTAATTTTGGAAACGCCACCTGGCTTTGGTGCAATTATTGCTTTGACCAATTAAAATTTCTTCGGACCCCCAAGCAAAACACGAGGACCATGAAGATGATCACAACTGAGTCATCTGACTGATCGTTGTCTGAGTGTGTGTGTATGAGTAAATGGGGGGGCTTGAGAAAATACGAAAAAGAGAGATGGCTGTGTTTAAGAGTGAGAGAGTTCATTTTGGGGTTAATTTTCCATTCATTTTTCATTTTTGTGATCATTTCTAATCACTGGCCTGATGAGAGCTGCCTCTGGGCAGTTTGATAACTGTTATTCCATAGTGAATAGCCTCCATTTTTAAACAGAGGATGTTATGATAGCTGGGGTCAAATGGAGAGGTCACTCTTCATTCAGATAAAAGGAGGAGGAAATGACACGTTAATGGCCACTGCCTGTCATGGTGGTCCCACACAGAGTCATCCAGCTGTTGCTTGGGTCAAGCAGAGGATCATGGGTAAAGGCTAAAATGTCTGTAATGCCCATATTCCATTAGGGTTTTGTATCATAAGTTACTTTTATATGCAAAGCTTGTTATTTCTGACTGAAAGGGAATAACATATGTGAGTGGCATCAAACATGTAAAAAATTCGAAAGACAATGTGAAGTTATATTATTGATCAGTGGCTATACAGTACGTTTGCACAGCTAAAATGTGTTTTTATTTATTCTACACTGTAAAAATGCTGACTTCCACAGAATTGATTTGTGTTGGGTCAACGTGAAGGACTTAAGTCAACTTTTTAACTTTCACAAATAAAAGTGGATTGAACATAAAACAATTAAGTTGTTCCAAAAAAAAAAAACCTCAACAATTGTGTTCTTTTAGCTCATTTTAAATAAGTAGTTTGAACAAACAACAAACGTCACTTTTTTGAGTGTGGAACAACAGGCTTAACATCAAGAAATGAAGAATCTTATTCAGCAATGATTCATTAAATTCACTTCATGTGAAAGAAAAAATATATTTTAATGTCACAATATATATATATATATATATATATATATATATATATATATATATATATATATATATATATATATTTTTTTTTTTTTTTTTTTTTTTTTTAAATAAACACTTTTCTTCATTAAAAATACAGCACTTTTTTTTCTGTTTTTATGACAACAACAACAAACACACCCTAAAAAATATTGAGAAAAAATAATGAAAATGGCTTTTGAAAGAATCATGTGTCCCTCCAATGGACTGTAGTAATGAGTAAAATAATCAAAAACAGTTATTACATTCTAGTATTTCATAGTATAACATGCCAATTTATTCCAGCTTACTTGTTTTCTTACTAATGTATAAAACAATTGTACCGACAATGTACTTTTGATTTATTTTAGAAGGTTTGGTTTAAGTGAATAGCAAATATTGTTAGGTTATTATAAAAATAATAGAATGTCTATAGTAGTTCCCCACAAAGAAAAAAAAATATGTAAACTTGTGTAGATCAACATAAATGTGTTTATATATATATATATATATATATATATATATATATATATATATATATATATATATATATATATATATATATATATATATATATATATATATATATATATATATATATATATATATACAGGGAGTGCAGAATTATTAGGCAAGTTGTATTTTTGAGGATTAATTTTATTATTGAACAACAATCATGTACTTAATGAACCCAAAAACTCATTAATATCAAAGCTGAATATTTTTGGAAGTAGTTTTTAGTTTGTTTTTAGTTTTAGCTATTTTAGGAGGATATCTGTGTGTGCAGGTGACTATTACTGTGCAGAATTATTAGGCAACTTAACAAAAAACAAATATATACCCATTTCAATTATTTATTTTCACCAGTGAAACCCATATAACATCTCAACATTCACAAATATACATTTCTGACATTCAAAAACAAAACAAAAACAAATCAGTGACCAATATAGCCACCTTTCTTTGCAAGGACACTCAAAAGCCTGCCATCCATGGATTCTGTCAGTGTTTTGATCTGTTTACCATCAACATTGCGTTCAGCAGCAACCACAGCCTCCCAGACACTGTTCAGAGAGGTGTACTGTTTTCTCTCCTTGTAAATCTCACATTTGATGATGGACCACAGGTTCTCTATGGGGTTCACATCAGGTGAACAAGGACGCCATGTCATTAGTTTTTCTTCTTTTAGACCCTTTCTTGCCAGCCACGCTGTGGAGTACTTGGACGCGTGTGATGGAGCATTGTCCTGCATGAAAATCATGTTTTTCTTGAAGGATGCAGACTTCTTCCTGTACCACTGCTTGAAGGTGTTGAGCTTGACTCCATCCTCAACCCGAAAAGGCCCCACAAGCTCATCTTTGACAATACCAGCCCAAACCAGTACTCCACCTTCACCTTGCTGGCGTCTGAGTCGGACTGGAGCTCTCTGCCCTTTACCGATCCAGCCACGGGCCCATCAAGACTCACTCTCATTTCATCAGTCCATAAAACCTTAGAAAAATCAGTCTTGAGATATTTCTTGGCCCAGTCTTGACGTTTCAGTTTGTTTGTCTTGTTCAGTGGTGGTCGTTTTTCAGCCTTTCTTACCTTGGCCATGTCTCTGAGTATTGCACACCTTGTGCTTTTGGGCACTCCAGTGATGTTGCAGCTCTGAAATATGGCAAAACTGGTGGCAAGTGGAATCTAGGCAGCTGCACGCTTGACTTTTCTCAGTTCATGGTTCAGTTCTCAGTTTATTTTGCGCCTTGGTTTTTCCACACGCTTCTTGCGACCCTGTTGACTATTTTGAATGAAACGCTTGATTGTTCGATGATCACGCTTCAGAAGCTTGGCAATTTTAAGAGTGCTGCATCCCTCTGCAAGATATCTCACTATTTTTGACTTTTCTGAGCCTGTCCGTATACATCTTCCTAGATTTGTCTACTACTTTTGACATGTTTAATATCGTTCTTCCAGTCAACCCTCCAGTGGTTCAAGTCTTACCTTTTAGGAATGATCTTGAAGTTGTTGCAAGGTGTCAAACTTATTATATCTACATGCAGATAGATACTGGGGTGCCTCAGGGCTCAGTTCTTAGACCACTTCTCTTCTCTATCTATATGGTATTACTAAGAGCTGTCATTAAGAAACATTTACACATTTCTAATCTTACAACATTAGTAAGATTAGACCCTACCAATTGAAGAATGTTATGCAACTCCTAGTTCAAAATCTGGTTCTGTCCAGGTTGGATCATTGCCGTCCTTGGGAGTTCTTTTATCCAAAACCACTGCAACAGATCTAGAATATGGTAATGACAGTGGGCTTTAATGAGCTGAAAAAAACACACATCATACCTTTATGTGTAAATTTGTTTGTCTAGCAGGACCTTGTCACATCACTTATATATTGTTGCTCTTTTTCTCTCTTCTATTTTCTTTGTTTGCAAGCCGCTTTATATAAAAGTGTCTGGTAAATTATGAAATCATCAACAGTTATCAACATTTATTTACTTTTTTTATTGTCACATCACAATACACGTGCTGCTGATGATGTGACAATAAAAAAAGTAATTTGATTTATTCATTGTTTCCTTGTGTGAATATAAATATATATTTTTTATTCTACAATATTGAGGAAGTAGAATTGAACTGTTCATTTGTTTAATCAATAGCAGATGGGCTCAGTCTTTGGGAGACCTGTTTGGAAACATAATTTTTGCAGTTCTGTCAGAAATGACACATTTCACCTTTAATTTGAGTAACTACAGGCTTGAGGTTGGAGAGGCTGAATAAAAGCAACTTCAGATATGCTCATCGTGCGCCATGCGATGTCTAATAGTACAGCTGCGGTGTTATTATCTTTGGGATAATTAGATGCACACATCTGCGTGTCTCGATTCTGATATATGTGTGCGCGCATGGACACGAAGACACAAACACATGCATACTTACGACCTACAGGCCTGCCTATTTACAGCCCCATATGCACAATTACATCAGACAAATGAAAGGCTCCAGTTGGGCTTATTTTGGTTTCTTGTATATGCAGTCTTTAATATCGCAAACGTTACACTCCAACAGCACGGCTGGCTCAAATGCCACCGTCTCCCTGCAGCAGCCACAGACATACCATAATAATCATCCCATATCCAGGCCTGCGGGGCGCTTTCCCCCTGCCTCCCTGCTCTATGATGTGTTGAGTGCCGTCCTAATCAAAAATCAATGCCCCCACTTGAGCTAGCCGGCCTGGCCTCATGTCAGCCGCTTATGTAATCTGATAATATCAATCATAACTGCGTTGGAGGCCATCCGTCTAGTTCCCACTGCTCTGGGGTCGTGTGGGGGGAAGTCGTGTCTCCCGAGCCATCAATTATTGCTTATTATGGGCTGTGGCTGAGGCAGAGAGCAGAGGAGCCGCTCCTCCATAAATAATATTAACAGCATCACCCCCATCAATCAATAGCTGTACAGTTGTACAGCAGCAGAGTTAATGGTCTTTCTCTCTCACTGTCTTTCTCTCTCCCTCGCTCTTCATCTTTCTCTCTCTCAGCCAAGATCAATGTGTGTGGCTCCTCAGTTGTACTGAAAGTAGGTAAACTGGGTAAATCTAGCCCCTCTGCTGCGCTGGGGAGGGGGAACTGATGAACGTGATCAGAAAGGAAGGTGATGGGACTTGCCACTCTCTCTCTCTGTCACTGTGTCTCCGTCTGTCAGTCAGCCTGTCTGTCTCTCTCTGGTCACCGCTAAAATCATGCTGGCTGTTTTTCTGTGTCATGAATAAGATGATCCTCAGGTCTTGTTTTTCCACATCGACTAGTTGATTAATCAGTCTTACGGGAGGCTGAATAATTAGGCTTGGGTAGATTAGATTGGGAAAGCTTTTTATGTTATTGCTCCTTTTGTTTCCAGCAGAATGCATTGTTGCAGCCATTTTACATATGTTTCCTTTTTTCTTAATAACTTTTAACTGTATGATTTGTATTCATAAAGAATATGAAAGTGCAGTGAGCTTATCATGTGAGGTAGGGCTGCACAATGTGTCATTTCAGCATTGAAATCGCACTGATCATTCGCAAGATATGCAGTGTTGCATTTGGATTATATTTAATCATTTGCCTGTGTTTTTTGAGGTTTGTGACTGTGTTATGATTTTAACCTGTTAGACAGCACTCACTTATGGGGATTTACACATACCAAACTTAAAATAGTAACAGTTCTTGACCAAAGTAAGCTACAAACAAAAATTAGGGATCATTGGAAAGACTTTGCTATGGTCCTTCTGGAAAGTTTCATGATACAGTGCTCAGCATAATTGAGTAGACCACATTATGAAAATGAATATATTTCTCCATTTCTCAGTGAATATAGACAATGTATTTTAGTGCATTTAAACAAAACATATTTATTAAACAGATTTATTTAATAAAAAAAATATTTTAGTCACCAAACAGATTTAAAAATTGAAAGATGATATTAAATTAGGGCAAAATGTGGCAAAAAAGAATTACAACCTACAAAATTTCAACAAAATTTTTCTTTTTTTTTTTTTTTCTTCTCTTGATTTTTTCTCTTTTTAAAATTTGTATTTAATATTTTTCTATGACATAAATTTGGGTGTACTAGTTTTTGGAGCGTTATCGTAAGTTATTTTGTTAGTTAAGCTCTAGATTTGGCTTCAGTACTGACTCATCTAATGTATATGCACAAATATAATATTGTAGAGCTTCTTTTTAAAATTATGAATTTAAAAGATAGATTTGTAAGGGGTGTTCTTATATATGCTGAGCACTGTATATAAAATAGGAAGTTATTTATTATGAAGAAATTAAAAATTGTGTTCAATATTTGTTTTTTCCATATACCAACACATGAAATCAGTCATGTAATAACCTAGAAAAAATATGCCTTGAAAGCCAAATGTCTCATGAGTTTATATTTCAAATTTAATGAATTACGCATGCAAAACGACGTTTCTGCAAAAAGTTTTCTGAGACTATATCGATGTCCTTTTCTCCCTCACCGTCAGAGGCACTTGCTCAAAAATGACCTTGCCAAACTAAAACAGTAACAGTTGCTAAATAAATTGGTCTACATTCTCATTCAGGCATAATACATTTTACCATTTGTTACTTTAATAACGATGAATTGTATTGAATATTTTTTATTATTCAATTACTGTGCCTGAATATTGTTATGATAAAACACCATTTCAATGATATTTTTTCTTTATTTTATTTATCTATGCTTGTAGATTGTTTATTAGATTCTGTGCAGATACTTCTCTACAGAATCATCCCAATCAATCTAAAATGATCTAAAATGATCTATATTTCGGCTGAGTAAAAGCAGTTCTTAATTTTTTAAACACCATTTAAATTATTAGTCTCTTTAAGCTATATATTTTTTCGATAGTTTACAGAACAAATCATCATTATACAATAACTTGCCTAATTAACCTATCCTGCCTAGTTAACCTAATTAGTCTAGTTAAGCCTTTAAATGTCACTTTAAGCTGTATAGAAGTGTCTTGAAAAATATCTAGTAAAATATTATTTACTGTCATCATGGCAAAGATAAAATAAATCAGTTATTAGAGATGAATTATTAAAACTATTAAAAAAATGAGTTGGAAAAAAATCTTATTCAATCAATATTGTGCAGCTCTAATGCAAGTTAATACTTAGCATGAAGATAAAAAACACAGCCTCTTTGAAATAATGTTTACTATTTAAATATGCTGTCAGTAATTTGTTTTGGCTTACCAGGATCCCAACTATAGCTGTCAAACTGATTTTCACTATATGATTGTTGTTGGAAGATATCACTATAATGCTATAGGTATAAAACATAGGTCTCAAATTCAATTCCTGGAGGGCCACAGCTCTGTGTTTGATTAGGGTTGGAGCAAAACGGTGCAGAGCTACCAGGAATTGAGTTTGAGACTTATGGTATTAAAGAATAAAATGGTGCTATTGGTCAAATTCATATTTATGTCATGCAAAAATGTTAATATTTATCTTTTACACACCCTCATGCTGTCCTGGATGTTTATGATTTTTTCATCCAACGGACACAAACGAATCATTGTTAAAAATAAATACAAAAATGATAATAATCACACTCTGCAAGTACAAGTGAATAATAAAAAATTGAACACTTCAAAAACCACAGAGAGGGATTACAACTCGTAACTCATATGACCCCAGAGGATAAACCATAATTTTCTAAAGTAAATAATAGGTGTTATATAGACAAATACTATAGTGCATATATAATTGACACTCTATTGTCCCATGAGGCTATGGAAGAGGATTTGCAAATGACAGCGAATAATTGCAACTGATGCTGGTTGGCCACATGACCGTATTAAGTAACATGTCAAATGTTTTACTTTCAGATTACTTTAATATTGCACACATTCATATATAAAACATACTTGTAATGGTCTAACAGTAATTCAAAATAAGTACATATTCAAGATATTGTGATTTCGGAAGACATCATCATCTTCTCTTTTTTCTGTTTTATATCAGGTAGCAGCCAGTATTAGAGAACTAATGTTCAAAAATTACTACTAATACACAAAAACCATAAAGGGTGCATGTAGTATTAGATCAAGTCACTTTTTTCTATGGAATTTTATACAGTAAACTGTGTCAAAGCCACTTTAAAAGAATAAAACCAGAAAAGGATAAAAAGTCAGAAATACTGTTCCGTTTTGTGGGACGTATTCAACATATATCAAACAGGTAGCAGAATGCAGGTGTAGTTATAGTTGGTTCAAAATTGATTTAGTTCAGTTTAATACGAAAGTCAGTGTTGAAAGACGATCCAAGAGTCCTGCTGAAAAAAAAATAATTCATTGGATTTACACTTTTTTTTAAGTGTTTTAAGTGGTTGCAAACAACTTATATGGGCTGAATTTAAACAAACAATTTAGGTTAAACATTAATAAATTGTACTTGTAGGGATGTAACGATTCGCTGAGTCGGTTGAAAATCGATTAAAATGTTTGATGATTCAAATCGGTAGAAATGTTGAAAGAATTGCAATACATGTTTTAAACAGAGAGGGCGCTGTGTTTACAGGTGCAAACTCGCTTTACCTGCACATCAGCGGCGAGCAAGAGGTGGAGCGGCAGACTAAAATGACAGTGGTGAAGTGCGCCAGAGAAAACCCAAACTGTGAGCACAAACTGCAAAAAGACGTTTACTTATGCTGCGTTCACACCAGACGCAGAAGAAGCATCAAGCACGAGTGATTTACATGTTAAGTCAATGCAAACGCGCGAATAGGCATCCTGCAGCGTGATACACGCGAATGGCGCAGCACGAATTACGCAAATTGAGCGGTGCGGATGGCGCGATACGCGCAAATGGCGCCACGCAAATTGAGCGTTTTGCGCGTTTGACGCGCTTAACGTGCAAATCGCTCGAGTTCAAAAATCTAAACTTCTGCGGACATTCGCCAATTCGTTAACCAATCAGGAGCTTGCTCTTGTGGGGGCATGATTGTGACGTAGCACCTGTTGTTGGTGTTCGGGGGAAATCCTCCAGCCGACACAGACAACAGTTCATCAAACTGGGCTTGGCTCAGTCAGAAGCACCGCTGAAAGTCTCCGTCATCCAGGTTAAGTTTCTGGAGGAGTTTATGAGCTCACAGAGCTGGGTGCACCTCTGAAAGGATCTAGTGGACTCAGACACTGCTCCAAATGTTTCGACACTGTTTTACAGCCTTCATAAAGCACATAAACACAGTTATTTTATCAATAAAATCCATGTTAGCCATTTAGCAACGAAGCTACAGTCACCGGGCAGACAGAAGCCCGGCCCATGACGCGAATCTGCGTCTGTTCTGAAGTGAATTTGACGCGCGAATGAAGCGGACTCTGACGCGCGCATGAAGCGAGTAAACTCAAATGTTTACGCATCTATTTACGCGCGAATAGCGAGATTTAGCCGCGCGTTCTGCGTCTGGTGTGAACACAGCATTACACTAACAGAACAACGAATGTGATGCAGCACAGTGAAAAACTACCATCACAGACATCTATACACAAAAAGCTATTAATAGGCGAACCACACGGACCGGAGGATTGGTAGCTCCGCTTGCTCTGATAAGTGCTAACGTTACGGAGATCACTCTGTGCATCAGTGTTTTCATAGCAAAAGTGTGATGTTTTTCAGTGTGATGTTTTTTTCCCTTTTACCCTCTCTTTTTTTAAATTAGTTTATGCATATTTTAATAATTTACTTATTATATCATATATTATATATTATAATCAGTATTTTATGCCAGTGGTCAGTCCCATGAAGCAGAGGGCCTATTGACCACCCATGTACACACTGCTCTCTCGTTTAGAAAAGGCTTTCTAGTCCATAGCAGCCATCTCAGTGCCCAGTAAAAGAGTTTTATTCCTCAGCAGGGGACACTGTAAATGTGCAAAGATCTCAGCTTATGCCAGAAAATATAGATATTCTGATATTTCTTTTAAAAATGTATAATCCCAGCACAGTCACAGTTTGAGTTTGTTTATATAGAGTTTATAGTTTCTTTTTATAGAGGATTCTTTAGTTTGAATTGACTTTTTTTATTTAGATTTTGTTTTAAAATTCCAATTTAGTTATTTCAGAAAAGATTTCATTTTGTAAAAACATTGCAGCATTTGAGAAAAAAATGATAGAGCACTTGTTCATTTAAATTTGTCTAAAATAATTTTGTTAAAAAAGTGACAAAATCGTGAATCGTATTACAAAGTGAGTCAGGTGAATCGTAAACAACCCCGTTTACTTGTTTGTTTAAATTCAGCCCATGTAATTTGTTTGCAACCACTTACCTGAAATGATTATTTTTTTTTTCAGTGTGCTCCGCCACAGTGCATATCAATATTTTTTTTTTTATTTGCAAATATATTATCATAATTTTTGGGTGTACAGTATTGCAGAACCCCTCACAATATTTAAAAATATAATAATTAAAATAAATAAATGAATCGAGGACCTCACAGACATTTGAGTGAGTCATTGGGAGGCTAGTTGGCCACCGTGACCTGTCTTTAAAAGTCAACGCTGTGTTTGTTGCAGTCAGAGCACTTTTAGCACAGGATTGAGCTCAGTAGAGAGCTGTTTGCGCTGGGCTCACGTTTAAGGTCAGTGAGTTGTAACACTAAGAGGAAATGTCAGAAATGGATGTCATGGAGAATAATTAGGTGGAATTAATGAGTCACTAAAATCCCCATCTCCTACTTTCCTGTTGCTGCCTGCTGAAACGGTGCGAGTGTGCATGTGGGTATGTGTGTTAGTCAGGCTTGCACGCACAGCATGAACTAAGACATCAGGCGGGTGTGAGCGGAAGGTGTTTTATGTGTGTATGATGGGAGAGATGAGAAACCAAGTGTGTGTTTAATAAATGCTTCCCCTTATAAGTTTAAGTATAACTCCTTCATATAACTCCTTAAGTATAACTCCTTCAGTGAGATGGCGAGAGGTTACAGGATAAAATGATAATTATAAGAGTGTGTTTTCTCAGCAGTGTAGTTTAAGGAAGATTAAATGGTGTAATCGTAAGCCTGTGACTGACAGGGAGACGTTCATGAACAGGAAACACACACACACACATCCACATAACATCTCTCCTCAAAAATCCATGGGATGCAAACGTTCTCCTTAGGCCTCTTTATTAGACTAGACGTCTTGTTCAAGTATCCTGGAAGAAATTGAGTTTCTGAGATTAATACCAAATCACATACAGTAGACCATTATTGACCAACATGAAAATTCATGCAGCTTGTCATTTGAGTGCAAATAATACACTTTTCTTTCCTTTTCTCATAAGGCAAAATGTATTGCGTCTTGAAAATTGGAATAAGAATAATTGTTATTTTATTGTTTAATGTCAATGTTATGATGAATCGCTATAATGTAATACATATAATAGTTACCCATAAAAATTTACTAAAGTTGCTGCTACTACTTATATAATAATGATAATAATAATAATAATAATAATAATAACTGTTATTATTATTATTATTATTATTATTATTATTATTATTATTATTAGTAGTAGTAGTAGTAGTAGTAGTAGTAGTAGTAGTAGTAGTAGTATAATTATAATAATTGGTTTTTAATTTAATCATCATATATTATTATTATTATTATTTCATAAAATATTATATCATTATGTACTCCTACTACTAATATTATATAATATAGTTAATAATAATAATATTAACAACAACAACAATAATAATAATAATAATTATTATTATTAGTAGTAGTAGTAGTAGTATATTAGTATTGTTGTTATTTTTATTTAATATAATAATAATAATAATAGTAAAAATAATATTTTATTATTATTATTATTATTGTTATTTAATATGCTGTCGTCTCACAGCAAGAAGGTCGCTCGTTCGAAAAGAAAATGAATGAATGAAGTTATTTAATATAATATATGTTATTTTATATAATCATAATCATGATCATCATATCGTTCGTTTTCTTTTCTTAGTCCCTTTATTAATCCGGGGTCACCACAGCGAAATGAACCGCCAACTTATCCAGCACATGTTTTACGGATGCCCTTCCAGCCGCAATCCATCTCTGGGAAACATCCATACACACACTCATACACTACGGACAATTTAGCCTACCCAATTGACCTATACCGCATGTCTAGGACTGTGGGGGAAACCGGAGCACCCGGAGGAAACCCACACGAACGCAGGGAGAACATGCAAACTCCACACAAAAACGCCGACTGACCCAGGCGAGGTTCGAACCAGCGACCTTCTTGCTGTGAGGCGACAGCACTACCTACTAGAGCTGCACGATTCTGTCTAAAATGAGAATCGCGTTTTTTTTTTTTTGCTTAAAATAAAGATCACAATTTTCTCACGATTCTGTAGATGTGAAATAAAGGTTCATCAGTAGGCTATTATTATTGTTATTTCAGAATACTGTTCATAATTCTGATGTTGAATTATTGTGCTGGAGACATATGCTTGCAATCTGTCAATGACAACATTAATAGACCATTTTTTTCTACTGGTAAAATCAGACATTTGTCATTATCAGATTTCCTCTTGCATTATATTCAACATTATAATGGCTAGATTAGTTATACTGACACTGTTAAACATTTATTCTCATGCACAACACTCTGTGTTCGCTATGAAAGAAAAACATATTATATGCTTGTCGTAATCATAACTCTAAAATGCGATATGATTATTTAAATGATGTGCCTGCTTTCGGTTTCATTTTCACTGCTAAGCTGCAAACGATCACTCTGTGCCACAAACTGAATGTTATTTACAACTTTATTAACGGTTATTCACAGCCTATGCAAGTTCTGTTCACTAAAGTGGGCATCATTCACAGGCGCGCGCCCGCCCTCTCTGTGGTAACAGTTCACAACACGGTCAGCTCACGTCACGTTTTCGCGGCCGTGAATACATCATTACATGAAGACAGAAATGACATTTGTGGGTGAATTATACCTTATAAATACAGTATGTGAGTCTTTCAACACCATTTGGAGGTATGCACGTTGCTGAACATTGTATGTAAAACAACTTGAAGACTTGTGCGGCCGCCTTTGCTTTTTTCCTGAAATTTAAAATATGATTGGCAGAATCGTATAAATGCTGGATTAAGATCGTCCAGGGGGTCGAATCGAGATCGCGATCTTTTTACGATTAATCGTGCAGCTCTACTACCTACTGCGCCACTGCGTTGCCATTATTATTATTATTATTATTATTATTATTATTATTATTATTATTATTATTATTATTATTATTATTTCATATAATACTATATCATTATGTACTACTACTACTAATATTATATAATATAGTTAATAATAATAATAATAATAATAATAATAATAATAATAGTAATAATAATAATAATAATTGTTATTATTGATTATAATAATAATAATTATTATTATTATTATTATTATTGTTGTTGTTATTTAATATAATATATGTTATTTAATATAATCATCATCATGATCATCATCATATTATTATTATTATTATTATTATTATTATTATTATTATTATTATTATTAATATTAATATTATTATTTCATATAATATATCATTATGTACTACTACTACTATTATATAATATAGTTAATAATAACAATAATAATTATTATTAATTATTATTATTATTTAATACATTTTTATTAATTATTATTATTATTATTATTATTATTATTATTATTATTATTATTAGTATTATTATTTAATACATTATTATTATTATTATTATTAATATTATTATTATTATTTAATATAATCATCATCATGATCATCATCATATATTATTATTTCATATAATATTATATCATTATGTACTACTACTACTAATATTATATAATATAGCTAATAATAATAACAATACTAATATTTAAAAAATATTATTATTATTATTATTATTATTATTATTATTATTATTATTATTATTATTATTATTATTATTATTTAATATAATATTATCTATTATTATGTACTACTACTAATAATATATAATATTATAGTTAATAAAAATACATGTTATTATTATTATTATTATTATTATTTAATAGAATACTATATATTATTATGTACTACTAATAATACTATTATGTAATATTATAGTTAATAATAATAATACATATTATTACTATAACTATTATTATTATTATTATTATTATTTGTATTATTATTATTATTATATAATGCAATATATGACATTGTGTATTAAATACATATTTAATAATAATAGTAGTAGTAGTAGTAGTAGTAAACTTGACAGGAAATTTGTTATGGGCATCAGCATAATAATAATAATAATATATATATATATATATTAATAATAAATAATGAATAGCTTTAAAAGAAATTATATATTTGTCTAATAAATATACTTTTTCTGTATTGAAACAATTGTTATAGTAATATCAATTTATTATTATTTTATGAATTCTATGTTTGATCAAATGTATATTGGTCACTCATGTCTTTCTTTATGTATTTGTTTCATACCATACAGGCCTGATTTTTCTTCATTGCCCTTCTATTTTCATTTATTCTTTTTCTTTCTGTCTGTCTATCTTTTTACCTATCTTTCTTTCTCTGTCTTCTCCTTACGCCCATGCCAAGTGTATTAGCTCACAGGAGCCCTCGGCAGTGCTTTCAGAGACAGATGACCTCTTACTGACTTGTTCACATCAAAGCCTGATCAGCAAACCCAGACTACACATCCCTGTACCAGCAATTTGTTTAACAGGAGAGGGCTTTACGGCGAAATAAGGCAAACGCCGAGAGGAACTGTGTGTGTATGTGTGCGTGTGCCTGTGGGGAGAGGAAAAGCTACTTTGAGATGCCCTGCTAACCCTAAAGCACATATTCCCAGCATGGACCTCCGGTTTTCCATTCCGTTTGGCAGGATCTGTATGGATTTGGGACGTCATTTATGTTGAGCCTCCCGGATCAGACACTGGCCACTGCTCTGCTCCCAGGACAGGTGAATTCATTAGAAAAGGGTTTCTCAAGGCAGATGGGCTCTGTGTGTGCGTGTTTGCCGAACGTCAGGCCTGTGTGAATAATGAGACCTATAAGCTATGAATGTGTAAAAGGTGTGGAAGGAGATTACACTTTTCCCTCTTTCCTCAGACTTCACATGCCGTTCTTCTTTTGAATAAATAAGGGATGGACAAGGACACAAAATTGCATCCATAATTAATGAAAAGACACATTAGTGCTGATGCGCTGTAATCCATAAAACAAGAAGAAAGACGTCTTTTGAGAGATGCGATGGAAAATGGTTGTGAGGTGAGCCACTGGTGAAGGGGACACATGTAGACAGCAGGGTTCCCTTATGAAGTGTTAGTTCCCAGCGGCGGTTTCAAATCCATATCTGGAGCCAGTGATGTTCAGATGAAGATTGTAGACTAGTCTCTGTGCCTCCAGCGTGCCATATGAGCCCATATTGACTTACATCCACTCTGCTGTCGGCTGCACAAGCTACAGGCAGCCTCATAGACCACCTTGTGTTTTCCTCCTCAACTTTATTTGCTCCATTTTTTTTTCAATTTTTCACCTTTTCTTTAATCTGTGTATTAAATAAGCAATGATAATATTAATAATAATATTCTGTTGGTCTGTTTATGTTCATTTTTACACCAGGGCTGTGTCTGTAATGTGGTGGAGGGAGAGTTTTGATTTATTGTGGTAAAAATGACATGTCATTGTGAAATGAAAAAGTGATGTAAAATGTATTTGGTAAGAAAAAACTTTCTTTCTTTATCTCTGTTTTTCTTTCTTGTCCTCTTCATTGTCTGTCTGTAATAATA
>LR812525.1:44504576-44602076 GCA_903798195.1 Danio kyathit
TTTAAAGTGCTTTAAATGGACAAGAAAAAAGAAACAAGAAAAAAAATGATTGAAAACAGATAAAAAATTGTTAAAACAGGTTTTAAAAGGAATGAAAAAGAAAAGACACAAATTTTACTTAAAGTAAACTTCCAGCAACCCGCAACTAGTTTGTTTGTTTTGTTATTGTAAATTTGGTCTGATTTGTCATTTACAGTGAATGAGTGGATGTAGTCCGAGTTGATTTTTGGATTTGTGCAAATATTTTATTCCACACATGCAGACGGCGTAACACATACACAAAGTGTTTCCTTGTTGTTCCTTGTTGCCTGGATCTTCCTGACCTTTGCTGGCAGTATGATCCGACTTTTTCCCCGGCCTTCTCTGTTCAGACTAACACATATAATTGCTATTGGGTTCCAATGACCCTCTCTGCATGTCTGGGGATGCTTTTACTGCTGATATAAATCAATTCACACTCACAGAAACAATATGTGGCCATTACTGCTGACGAGGGTTTGAAAAGGCTGCAGAGGGAGAGGCTTCAATAAAGGATGATTAGAGCACACAGATCTATGCCGGAGGAAGTGATAGTAAGCAAAAAGCAGCAGAACGACAAGCAAAAGTCAATCATTCTTGATTTTAGCTTCCGTGTGCACGGCCAATTGTGATTGAATTGAAGTTGTTTTGAATTAATGTTAAGATAAAGATCGGGAAGATGTGTTTGTTCCTTCCCAAAGAAAGTCATCAGCTTTTTTTTCTTTTTTTTTTCTCTCCAAGAATTAATACAATGGAGTTTTTAAGTTTGCCAGTTTTGTGTGAAAGCTTGAGGCAAGCATTATGAGAAGTTGCTGGTATTGATTATAAATCCTCAGCGCTTCAGCACAGTTTCTTCCCGTCTTCCTGAACACACATTTAACTCTCAACAGGTGTGACTGTTAAAGGAGGTAAAATCATTTTGAAACTTCATAGCCTGCGTCGTACCCACACCTTCATCTCGCTTGCATACCTCTCACCTCTTCATATGCAAAAAGGCATCTAATATATTTATCAAAGGTGCGAGGTTGTGAACACACAGCCCTGGAAAACATTTGCATAATTATTTTGCATAATTATTATGCATGTGATTTATGTGGCACGGGTTTGAAAAGTTTTTTCACATAGGTTGTTGTCAACATAACCTTTTTTAAAGTAGCATAAATTACAGCATAGGTGCTGAAGCTTTTTTCCCCCTTGCAGTTAAATACACGACATGGGAATTTAAAACATTTTCACTTCTAGCTAATTATGTCACATTTTAGTTATTATATTTGAGCATATGAAGAAAATTTAGTAAAGTGTAAATTCATTCAAGACAGCAGATCAGCAACATACAATTTCCGATTGTGTCATTATGTTGATGATTAAAGTGAACAACTGAATTTTCTGGAGATGCTATTTAATCTTTCTAGATTGGTATTTATGGTTTTAAAATAGTTTTGCTTAAACCAGAAACAATAATAAAATTAATAATTAATAGCTGCTTCTGTTGATCACACACTTGCGTGCAAAGTTCTCATATTAAAAACTGAGTACATTCACTTTCGTTCAAGCATGAAGCGTGCCATTGCTTTCTCTATTTTGGATTGCCCTGCTAGCCATGGCAACCCCATTACTGTCGTATTTTCAATAATTAATCATTCATGTTTTTAATATGAGCCGTCCATTCATTCTTTTCCGTAGCACCTTAATGGTTTTGGGCTGTTGCAGATTTGGAGTCTCTCTTGTACCTGTCCGCAGAACATTCCCGGTGTTTATACAGCTGCCGTGTGACTTGCTGTCCTCTCTCAGGCCATAGGACCTGGTCCCAATATTTCATTTCCCAACTAAAACAACCAGCCCCCCCCCTCTTTTTCAAAAGCGCACACACACCCAACACACACGTGTACACACACACACACGGTGATGAATGTGTAATCACACTGATTAAGTTGTTATTAGAGGGCAGGAGATCCTCTGTAGGAAATGGGGGTGAGACACACAGATGATTATTTACATCCCTCTATTCTAACCACAGCTGGAATAGAGAGGGGGAGGCAAAGAAATATGAATGCGCGACTTGGTGGGGTCTAGGTAAGCTTTCTGTTTTCATTATGCGATGATGAAAATGGCGAAGAGTATCATTTAATATAATCACTGGAAAGTTTTATATATCAATGATCTTTCACACTTTTTTTTTTCTGGCTACTTTTTCCATAAAGCTCATCGGTCTGGTGTCTTTTTGTCCTTTATACCTTTGCTTACCAGAAGGTGGCGCTGCTGCATCTTCTCTATGAAACTTTTAAAGCTAAGAGAGAACAAGCTTCGTACTGCTTCCCGGTACCCATGTCTTTGACTTTATCTCTCTCTCTCACACACACACACACACACACACATACACAAAACACACATACACACACATAAACTGAGCAGACATACTGTATGAAAGTAAGAAATAAAAATTAGTGTACACCCACATGTATACATATCTGTGTGTGTGTGTGTTGTGTGTGTTTCTGATTACTTCCTGGCCTAAGTGTTGATTTCCTGTTTATGCCATTGTGTAAATTTGAACCAATAATACGATTTATAAAATCAAATCAATACGGACTACAATACTTTGCTATTTTCTGACTTTTGCTCTGTTTTTTCACTCACACACACTCTCTCCCTCTCTTTAACGCTGTAAATGTGTGTGTGATGCAGCAGCATTTAGAGTCTCGTTCTGTGACACTGACTCTTAAAAAGAGATAGAAAGAGAAAGGGGCGAGAGAGAGAGAAGCAGGAAAAGAGAGAAGAAAAGAAATTGTTGTTGGTCTCGGGGAGAGTGAGGGGCAGTCGAGCAGTGATGCGGCATCGAGCACCGGTATCATGGAGTTCTCAGTATGCAGAGGAGAGAGAGGTGTGTATTTACGTTTAGTGTCTTTACTGAATGCAGTGTGTTAGAGAGGTGTGTACAATGTGAGGCCTACAACAAAAAATGACAACAAAAAATATTGATGACCTACAATCTTGTTACTGTTGTAATGGTTAATATTACTTAGTACTTATATTCAATACATAGAGTAAATCGTCTTCCATTTCTAATCTAATCTAAATATAAGCCAGATAATAGGATGCATTTATGGTTCCAAAATGTTGATGAATGATTGTTGCTTATATTTATATCTATAGGATGACTCGTATTTAAGATTTCACACACACAATAGAAAAACATGTACATGTATACTGTACATGCTCACACACACAACACACACATACTTGAGTTGAGTAAATTGACAGGTTATGATGAGATACCAGCTAAAAAGACTTAACAAACAGGTGTTAAAAATATATATAATAATGTAAATATAACATAAAAATACTGTCCATATTGTATAGAAAATATTAAGTAATTATTTCTTATTTATTCTGAAAGTCTGGAAATGTGAACAAGAAATATATTATTTTTGTTACTTAATTCAATAGTTAACATTTATTATTATATCCCTGAATTTATTTAACAAATACACGCATTGTTAAATCTACTTAAATCTAATTCATAAAAAAATAAAACAGATTCAGTACAGCATTAGTTTTTAATCAAATACGGCGTCAAATACTCACGTCTGTGTGTACAGTATGCCGGTGTGTTTGTATGTTTTGTGGCAGCCTCTTTCTCTCTCCCTCTCGACATTCATCTGCATGTTGCCAATGATTTTAACAGTTTAAAACCAATCTCTCACTCACTGGGTTCAGAAGGGGCTCTTCACAGTTTGGCTGTCTTCTAACTGTTGATTGTGTGGCAGTTCTGTCACCACTTTTCTCTTCGCTGACAGCTAATGGAGTGTATCTTTGGAGCACTGCAACTCTATTTTAAAGTTACAATTAGGGGGAAGTTGTCATTACACACTGCAGTCATTTTCGTGAACTTAATTGGAAGAGATTCTTTAAGTTCTCTTGGCTGTTCTTGCAGTGAAAACGGCGCTCAACAGTCTGCCTAATTTTCCTGTCTTAAACTGTGTGTTCAGGTGTGCTGGATGTCTTACGGCGCGCACACACTCACACACTCACACACACACATGTCAGTAGCTTTGTCTTGAATTGGATGTCACAAGCCTCCAGTCATGAGTTTTCTATCTAAATTATCTTATATACCAGATTCCAGCGCCATATTAAATCTGGGGGAGCTCTCTTATTGGGGGAAGGTTCCGCGCTAATCCAATTGTGCAATTAGAGAAGCAATAGGGGGAGAGGAGAGAAGATCTTGGTTTGTACCATTGACCTTTGACCCCAGCATGAGCTGAGCTAATGCCGTGTTGGAGATGAGCAACTTCATTGGTGCGCTTATTACGTCGTGACCGTAATGTGTAAAGAAACTGTTTGCTCTGGTCGATATTAGAAGGAAGCTGATGCTAACATTTTGACCAGAATATTTTCAAAAAATAATAAATATTATTGTGATATTATTAAAAATGATCAATATTTTTGAGTTACAAATAATTAAGTTTTGATTTGTTTACTTTAGGAAATTTATTTTTAAATAAAAACTGCACGGAAGATGATTTTTACAGATTTTTGATTGCTTATTTTAGATTCATGTGGTCTAGAAATCAAACATAATATTACACATTATAATACATCAGATTTTTAACCGAAGTTGAACAACTTAACTTGACTCATTTTTGATAAAAAAAAATAATTTAATAAATATTTTTGTCATCTAATTAAATACATTTTAAGTACTTTTTATGATTTAAGTTTTTTCTAGCATTGGGCTCAAGATTGAAATCACAGCATCGATGGCGCATTTGAGAATTTATTATATTAAAGTGCGTTTCATACATGTGCATTATTTAGATTGTACTTACTGTAATTATTCCTCAGTTATTAGAACTAATCCAAAACTCTTTATGGCTCGTCCTTCTGTAACCTTTCACAGACAAAACAAAGCTGTAGGATTGTAATAATCCTAAACAATCCTTTTGCTGACCACAGGTTTCCGTGTGCCGTAATTGTGTGTGAATGTTTTGGGTCTTAAACTACAGTTTATCCTGTAAGATGTTTTCAAGTAGACTATTTTTACACAGAAAACACCATCATGCCACCTGTTCAAGCTAGTTCTGATCATTTCCATATATATATATATATATATATATATATATATATATATATATATATATATATATATATATATATATATATATATATATATATATATATATAAATATTTAAGTGATTTAATTTGGCCAATTTTGTTTAGTATTTTGTTCACATTTGATCTAATAGAATTAGCTCTTAATTAGTATTTTAATGCAATCATTAATGAGCAAATGCAGATATTTTCTCATTAGGGAAAGGAATATGATCTGGAAATGCACACGTCATGTATGTGCATATAATCTATAAAATGGCAAGTATATTTCTCTAAGCTTATTTGAGTGATCTAATTGCTGCACAGTCCTTTTTACTGCTTACAGAATGCTATGCCTGTTTTAGTATATTTAAATCCGACATATGCCAGCATACAAAGCTGCCATGCTGTGAGGTCAATACAGTAATTGTTGAAGTCTACTGTACCGTAGAAACTCAACTCTTTAAATATCATGCGATATTTATTTGAGGGACCTGAACAACTAAAATTTCAGTTGTGATGCCAAATTCTGTTTTAGATTCCCTGTTTATGCCATGATTTAAATTTGAACAAATTATCTGATTTAAAAATAAAATCAATACAGACTTACAGTTTATCCTGTAAGATGTTTTCAAGTCTAATTTTACAAAAAAACATCATCACACTGACTGTTCAAGCTAGTTCTGATCATTTCCAGATATATATATATATATATATATATATATATATATATATATATATATATATATATATATATATATATATATATATATATATATATATATATATATAATTTGGCCAATTTTGTTTCGTATTTTGTCCACATTTGATCTAATAGAATTTGATCTTAATATGTTTTTTTAACACAACAGTTATTGCACATATGCAGATATTTTCTCATAGAGAAAGGAATATGATCTGGAAATGCACACGTCATGTATGTGCATGCTGTCTAATCTATAAAATGGCAAATATTTCTCTAAGCTTGTTTGAGTGATCTAATTGCTGCACAGTCCTTTTTACTGCTTACAGAATTCTATGCCTGTTTTAGTATATTTAAATCCGACATACGCCAACATACAAAGCTGCCATGCTGTGAGGTCAATACAGTAATTGTTGAAGTCTACTGTACCGTAGAAACTCAACTCTTTAAATATCATGCGATATTTATTTGAGGGACCTGAATTACTAAAATTTCAGTTGCAATGCCAAATAAACGCAGACTCCCTTTACTTTCTCTCATTTATTTGGAAAAGGATCCGGTGGGGTCTGGGTTTCACTGTTCTAGTCTGGTTTACATTTGAGCTCTTGTTTGTACGTGGCTGTGTCTCAAAGAGCAGACCATCTCCCACCCTGTTTACGACAGAGTATTTACACACATTCTCTCACTGGGCTGCTACAGCGTTTCAGTACCTGACACTGCCAAGTTTTCCCTGCCGAGACTTCTTTTAGCCCCTAACCAGCATTTGGGTTAATCTATTATTAGTGGGATTCATTTTCTGAATCAAGGCCTGAAATTAGTCCTGCTAGTATAAGAGATTTATTCTTAATTTCTTGAAAATAAAAAACATCCCCTGTGTGGATACTAAAACCGATTACATTAAAATGTACATTTTTCCTTTATTTACATGTATTCATTTAGCTGGCGCTTTTAAAACGACCTACAGATGAGAATTAAAGAAGCGCTTGAAACCACATATAATAAGTAAACATTGTATTACACTTTTAATATAATTAAAATGTTTGCATCAGCTTCTGAATCATTGTTGTGCCCTGTACTACATCAGTCATCCAGAAAGTTATCCATGAATATGTTTTTCCTCAAATCTTTGCTTGACATACTGTATTTTGTTTCTGTCTTTGTTTTCTTCCAGCTTTCAGCGCCTGGTGCATCTAAACATAAACAATATGTACATATTTGTAAAATGACAGTAAACTTTGGAGCTTTTATTTAACGCTTTAAACGTTTTATTGTTTTCATGTTAATTCAAATATTTAAAGAATTTAAAAGTTATCCTTAAATGTTTTTTTTTTTTTTTTTCAAAGGCTTACTTGCTTACATCCATATCTTTTCCTCTTTTGACTACTTTTGTTTTTGTCTTTGCTCGTTTTCTTCCAGCTTTCAGTGCCCTAAAGCATATATGTTAAATTAAATATACAGTGTGTGCATACATATACAACCATGGACCACAAAACTAGTCATTAGTTTTTTTTTTTCGTTTTAAATGTATACATTATCTGAAAGTTGAACAAATGTTCAAAAATTTCAATAAGGTTTCATTAGTTAATATTAGTTCATGCACTTACTACATAAACTAAACTTGTACAGCATTTATTAATCATAGTTCAACATTTACTGATGCCTTATTAAAATCCAAATTTATGCTTAACATGAGTTAACATGAAATAACAATACTCAACTGTACTTTCATTACTGTAACAAATGTATTGGTCATTGTTTGTACATGTTAGTTGTAAATGCATTAACTAACATGAACTAATACAACATTATTGTAAAGTGTTACCGAATAAATAAGCTTCCCGTTGATGAATGGTTTGTTAGGATATGACAATATTTGGCTGAGATAAAACTACTCAACAATCTGGAATCTGAGAGTTAAACAAAAATCTAAATATTGTGCACCAATTGGTAATATAAACATATAGTAGATTTTTTTAAATCTTCATGGGATGAAATTGACACAATATGCTAATTGTTTTTTGAAAATCAATAACTTTATTTTACTTTTAACAATATACCCATGCAACATTTTATTCAACTCAATTCAATTCATCTTTGTTCCTATAGCACTTTTACAATGTAGATTGTGTCAAAGCAGCTTAACATAGAAGTTCTAGTAAATGGAAATACTGAAGAGAAATCCATCGATGCGCAGCTCGTAGATTTAAGATTTTGTAGCCCAGGGTCACAGATAAGTAAAATGAGACATAATATAAAACATTTTAATTTTAATTTCTGGGTGTGCTACTGTGTTATCAATCACCTAAATATTTATCCACAAATGTTTTTTTTATTTTTTATTTTTCCAAATACTGGATCTTTTCCCCCTCTGTTGCTTGTTTGCTTGTTTCCCTCCTGCTTTCTGAGCGCCGGTGCATCTACGCCAAACTATTGCATCGCAAATAGTGTTTACTGGAGGCCAACCGTGACATCTGTTACCCCTAATGCCCAACAGACCAAACAATATGGTTTCAAATAAGATTATGATCGCTGAATAAGCCTTATCTGTGTAATTCAAAAATATATATTGACTTAAATATGCTTTGTAGATGTAAGTAGATTAGGTAATCTGGAGTCCCTATCTGCTCTCAGATCTGTGCTGGTGGGGGGGCTCTGTTATAATCCCGTGGAATAATCCTATGATTTCCACAAGCTGTTTTGTGTTATTAAATCTCGAGTGTCTGAGTTGATTTAACATCATATTAATCCCGTTAACCACCATTTGCTGTCTGCCACAAAAGAAACAAGCACTTGTCGTTTAATACATGTCTGCGAACAACGTAATTAATTTGGCTATTAATTCAATCATTGTCCTGTTTGATGCGAATATTCCAGTCAGAATGGATTATCATGTATCAAATCAAATGGTGATTAAATAGAGATTAAGTTTAGGCGAAGCCATGACAGAGACTCCATCAATCTTCTCTTTATATTAATTTCTTTGTCCTGTCGGATATTAATGTAACTGTTCTCTAGTAGACTGAAATATTTATATTTGGACCCACTTAATAGAAGTGTATTTTACTACTATGCAATACAACTTAAATCAATCATCAGATGCAGTGCACATATAGTGTATATACAGTGCATGTTTAACATTGTACTTACAGTTAAAAACAAAAAGCCTGTTTATAATTACATTTGTAATTTCTTTAGTTACATCTAAAATTACTGACTCTGTCCCCGAGCCTTTACTAACTTTAAACCTAACCATACCACTAATCCTGTCCTAACCTTAACCTTATTCCACCTCAATAGCAGCAAAAGTGTTTTGAATTCAACATGAGCTCAATAAGTACACCATACCAACTTTTTAAAATGTATATAAGGCATGTTGTAAAAAGTAGGACCATATTTTTTTTATGCTGAAATATAAATTTGTAAAGATAATTTTATCATTATGCTTTTAATGGAATTGAATGCCATAGATACTTTTCAAGATTGTTGGTATTGTTGCTTTTAATTTGAGCAAATTCATTGTTAATGCAGTTATATACAGTAATATAAACACTTATACGTTTAATACAATTAATTATACACACTACCGGTCAAAAGTTTGGGGTCAGTTTTGTTTTGCAATGTTGAAAGAAAATTGTTCCGTTTATCAAGGTGGCATTTATTAAATGTAAAAAAAAAATAATGATAATATTTATTACAATTTTAAATAACTGCTTTCTTATTGTATGTAGTTTCAAATGAATTTATTACTCCAGTCATTATTCCTTTTATTACTATTACCATTTATTTAATAATAATAATAATAATAATAATAAAAACAATAATAATTAATATTAGAGTGATTTCTGAAGGATCATGTGACTCTGAAGACTGGAGTAATGAAGCTAAAAATTCATCATTAAAATCAGTGGAATAAATGATTAAATTAAATGATAAACTACTTTTGAACAGTTATTTTATAGTGCAATAACTTTTCACAATTTTACAATTTGTACTGTATTTTTGATGAAATAAATGCAGCCTTGGTGAGCAGGAGAAGCTTGTTTTAAAACATCTAAAAATCCTACTGACCCCAAACTTATGCCCGGTAGTGTAATTGTTATGCTCTTAATACAATAAAAAATAGTATTTCTAATTTTTAAACATATTTTCCATCTAGTTGACTTCATTGTACCATATTTGTGTTGTAATTTTGCAACTTTTTATGTGTGTGTCTGCAAATATTGCAAATATTTTATCTTATCATTTGTGAGAAGATGAGAAATCAGATGAGTTGTGCATTTACATGCATTGCATCTGATCACCGTGATTTTAACGTCGACTTTTTTGTCTTTGACTTTTGCAGCAGCGTTTCTCCCCGGACATGATGACCAGAACAAAATCCATCAGGTGGCCCATGGAATTTGCCCTAATTGGTTTTTACTGTCATACCTTGTTTAATATAATTGAACTGTCATATAAGGTTTATCCTGGTTGTTATGCGGGGCTATTTTTACCCTGTTTATTGTAAGTCAATTCGGTTCCTGGAAGATCCCTTTAATGCCCTGACTTGCATGTCCAATATTATTAGGTGCTATGAGTTCAGCTTGTGCAAATCGCTTAATGCATAAGTCGGTAAGAGGCTCTGTGCTGGCAGGTCAGACTGAAGGTACAGCAGATTAATATTTGATCATGCAGGAGGGTTTGTAATCACAGCTGATTGATCCTTCAGCTGAGTGCCCTGGCAATTATCATAATTGTTGCCCACCCTACCGTCTCTCTCTCTCTCTTTCTCTCTCTCTCTCTCTTGCGCTCTCTCTCTCTCTCTCTCTCTCTCTCTCTCTCTCTCTCTCTCTCTCTCTCTCTCTCTCTCTCTCTCTCTCTCTCTCTCTCTCTCTCTCTCTCGAATTCAAATTAAAGCATGCTTTATTGGCATGACAAATGTTACATGTGTATTGCCAAAGCATTGGTGATGTTTACATTAAACAAAACATTAGAAAACAAATGACATAGTAATAGTGAAGAAATAAAACACAATAATTAAGAGTATACTTAAAAATCAACAATTCGGGAAAAAACTATAATAATAAATTATAATAGACAGTATTTTTCACAATCAACATTTTAGGATAAAATGATAATAATAAATAATTTTTAATAAACAGTATATATATAACAATCAACATTTGTGGATAAAACAACAATAATAAATAATATTGATAAACCGTATATATAACAATCAAAATTTGTGGATAAAACAACGATAATAAGTAATAATAAATGATAATTTTCACAATCAACATTAGGATAAATTGATAATTATAAACAATAAACAGTATTTTTCTCAATCAACTTTTGTTTTATTATCAGGATAAAACAATAATAGATAATAATTAACAGTATTTTTAACAATCAACATTTTAAGATAAAACAACAATAATAATAAATTATAAGCAGTATTTTTCACAATCAGCATTTTAGGATAAAACAATAATAATAAATATTTTTAATAAACAGGATAACAATCAACAATTTAGGATGAAACAATAATAATAAATAATAATAAACTATTTTTAACAATAAGCATTTTAGGATAAAACAATAACAATAAATAATAATAAACATTATTTTTAACAATCAACATTTTAGAATAAAACAATAATAATAATAAAGGCAAGGCAAGGCAAGTTTATTTATATAGCACATTTCATACACAGTGGCAATTCAAAGTGCTTTACATAAACAGGAATAAAAAAGACAAGTATAAGAAAAAATAAAAATAAAAACAGATAATAAAAAACAGATAAAAACAGACAAAAATGTGTTAAAACAGGTTGTAAAAAAATGAAAAAGAAGAGAAAAACGTAAGCAATTTGTCGGACGTAGCACTGTGCTCATTCAGTAAAGGCACAGCTAAACAGATGTGTTTTCAGTCTGGTTTTGAATGTGCCTAATGTTGGAGCACATCTGATCATTTCTGGAAGCTGATTCCAGCAGCGAGGGGCGTAGAAGCTGAAAGCCGATTCACCCTGCTTTGACTGAACTCTTGGAATTTCTAGTTTATATGATCCTAAAGATCTGAGTGATCTGTTAGGCTTGTATTCAGTAAGCATATCTGTAATGTATTGAGGTCCTAGGCCATTTAGTGATTTATAGACAAGTAATAGTACTTTAAAATCTATTCTGAATGTAACTGGGAGCCAGTGTAAAGACCTGAGGACAGGTGTGATGTGCTTTGATTTCCTGGTTCTGGTCAGAATCCTGGCCGCAGCGTTCTGGATGAGCTGCAACTGTCTGACTGTCTTTTTGGGAAGGCCCGTGAGGAGGCCGTTACAGTAATCCACCCTGCTGCTGATAAAAGCATGAACAAGTTGAACAAATATTAAACAGTATTTTAACAATAAACATTTTAAGATAAAACAATAAAAATAAACAGTATTTAAACAATCAACATTTTAGGATAAAAAAAAAATAATAATAATAAACAGTATTTTAACAATAAACATTTTAGGATAAAGCAATAATAATAATAATAATAATAATAATAATATACAGTATTTTAACAATCAACATTTCAGGATAAAATAATAATAATAAATAATAATAAACATTATTTTTAGCAATAAACATTTTAGCATACAACAACAACAATAATAATAATAATAATAATAATAATAATAATAATAATTATAATAATAAACAGTATTTTAACAATAAACATTTTAGGATAAAACAATAATGATAAACAATATTTTAACAATAAACATTTTAGGATAAAACTAATAATAATAATAATAATAATAATAATAATAATAATAATAAACAGTATAATCAATCAATCAATCAATCAATCAATCAATTAATCAATCAGCATTTTATTTTATTTCTCTCTCTCTCTCTGTCTCTTTCTTACTCTCCCCAAAGCCCATACTACAGGTTGAGAGTCTGTGGGACAGGAATTCCTCTAGAAAATGCTGTCTGTGTGTTTGTCTTTGAGTGAATAATGCAGGAGAGTCGTGGGCTGAGGGGTTGGATGAGGATCATCAGAGGCGAGGTTTTCCTCTCTGGGACAACGTTGTGTGTGTACGGGGGCAGTGGGACGTGTTTTGCTTGTGTTAGTGTTTCTGAGGACACACACATGCTCCATTCTGGCAGTGTTCAGAGTTAATCCCCACTCAGCCACGCTCCACGCTGCGAGACGGCAATATAGCGCACACACACACACACACAGTCTATTTCAACACAAGACCCCTTTATCATGAAGTCATGGGTCATTTTTGATCTCTCTCTCATTGGTTTGCATCCAAATATTTTACTAACTTATGCTGAATAGCCATATGCGCCATAACTTAAAACAATAAAACCTGTATATTGTTTTAGAAATGAATGTTGAAAGACTCCAGGCTTCAGTGTGTTTGAATTCATCGCATAAAGTCACTCTTGCATGTTGTTGTTTATTTCAGCAAATATTTCCTGTCGCTAGCATAACTCCTGGATTTCACAGTGGTGTGAATTCGATTTCTGTCTTTTAAAAGCCTCTTTGTCTAAGTGGAAAAATACCAAAGTGTTTTCTAACTCGTCTGCCTTTGAAGCCGAGGGTTATAAGTGCCACTGAATGTGTGAGGCAGCCAGTGCTGTGCCACTCTGTGTGTGGGTACTTCCTGTGCCATGTTTTGTGGAGGGTTTTTTTCCCTCTTCTCAGTGAAGGGGCAGGAAGAGGTTTTCTATGCCAGCACACCACACTCCTTGTGAAAGGATCAGCGGAGGAGATGTGACCAGTTCTGAGGTATGAACCGCTTCGTTTGTCCCTGTGTGGGCTTCCGTAGGGCTGAATTACAGTAGGTGAAAGACGGCTGACCGAAGACTGATGAAGTTTTGCCAGAAAGATCAATGCCACACACGCACACGAAGTGCACACAGTCCATGTGCATGCATGGCCTTGAGGATTGTTGTGATGGCTTGCTGTAATTCAGCCATTTATTTTGTTTTTCTGCCTTGTGTATGTATGATTCCTAATACTTTTATTCATCAAGGATGCATTTGATTTAAAAGAGACAGTAAATACCTTAATAAGGTAACAAAAAACATTATTGTTTCAAATAAGTGCTTCCATAAAAATATTAAACTGCATAATCATCTTTAACATTAAAACATCAGTAGATCTAAATGATTTCTGATCAGAGTAATGCTGACAATTCAGCTTGCATTCACATGAATACATTACATTTAAGTGTAAATAAAAATAGAAAACATTTTAATTAGGGCTGCACAATATACTGTATGGTTTCAGCATCGATATGGTTTCAGTGTCATAGCGCAATAGTCACATTGCAGGATATGCAGTGTTAAATTGGGATTATAGTCGATCACCAATTGAGAATACATGAGATTTGTGGAGTCATTGCAACGTATAACCATAACAGAGTGAAACTTTATTATTTTCGTGTGTTATAAAGGCATTTTAGGGTAGTGTAAAGCTTCCAGGCACAATAACGTAACACATTTGTAGTTTTAATATAATGATTTATTAACACAATGAAGACTATACAGTGTTTTTTACATTACATTACTAAATTTCTGCATCTTAATAGTGTTTGACTTTCCGGAAAACC
The DNA here is from genome assembly GCA_903798195.1 of Danio kyathit. Lineage (NCBI taxonomy): Eukaryota > Metazoa > Chordata > Actinopteri > Cypriniformes > Danionidae > Danio > Danio kyathit. The sequence goes on from LR812525.1 coordinate 44,518,978, forward strand.
ATTAAGCGCTGTTTGTTTTACTATTTTCTTTGCTCTATTGTAATTATTCTTGCAGTTTAATTATTATTATTATTATTATTATTTTATTACATGATTAATACTAGGGCTGTGCAATGAATCGAAATCGAATCGCAAATGCAATATATATGTATTATTTAATTTTCCGCGCCCAGAGCAAATGTGTGACTGCCTTCTGTGTGTGATGGTCTTACTAGCCAATTGAGTGAGCACACTTTTGTTCTGCCCAATCAGAACTTTTCAATCTGCCTCTTATATCTTATATCTGCCATGTTAGTTTGCTGAATGTTCTGTATTTTTATAATTATTATTTTTTTGGGTTTTGTATAATAAGCTACATTATCTCCCTGATTTGAGTTAAACTCAAAAAGTGAGGTAATTGTATGTGTGCTTACTGTTTGCTCTAGAGAAAAATGAGTTTGTTGTTTCTGAATATTTAAAAACAAATTTGAATAAATGTTGGAGTAAGTTAATCATTTCAGTTTTTTTTTAACTAACACTCACTGCATTTAGCAGTAAGAAGCTACGATACAGATTACTGAGCTGAATCTTGACTACAAAATTAGATCTCAAATCGAAATTGCAATATTGACAAATATTGCAATTAGATTTTTTTTTCCTAAATCACACAGCCCTAATTCACACCTTACAAAATCGACCCAATCAATCGACCCAACCGATTTTTCTTTTTTCACTTCTAGAGCTATTCAAGCCATCTGGTGAAATTGTATTCATATTAAAATATATAATGCAGAAAAACATAATATCGCAATGTCAGATTTGTTCAATATCATGCAGTCTTAATTTTAATTTGTAATAACTGTTTCATTTGTTTTTACTGTTTTTTTAATCAAATAAATGCACCTTTGTTAAGCAAACATTAAAATAATAATAAAATTATCAGTAGCAATTTGTTGTCACTGTAAATATTCAGCCTCATATTTTAATGTTTTAACATAAAAAATTGAAGCAAATCATTCAGTAGATGTATGCAACTGACAAAAAAAGAGAATAAAGCAGCTTGTTTTTTGTCTTCTCTGATGAAGTTATGCTGTGTCAGATCATTTGTCATAAATCATGTTTTTCTTTTTTTACATTACATTACTAAATTAATGCATCTGAATAGTGTTTGACTTTCTGGAAAACCATTAAGCACTGTTTATTTTACTTTTTTTTTATTTTACTTTATTGTAATTATTCTTGCGGTTTTATTAGATATTTTTTAATACATGATTCACACCTTACAAAATGGACCCAACCAATCTAAATGAAGGATTTTTCTTTTTTCACAAATAGAGCTATTCAAGCTGTCTGGTGAAATTGGATTCACATCGCAATATATATTGCAGAAAAACAAAATATCGCAATGTCAGATTTATTCAATGTCGTGCAGCCCTAATTTTATTTTGTAATAACTGTTGAATTTGTTTTTACTGTATTTTTAATCAAATAAATGCATCCTTGTTGAGCAGACTTTAAAATAATAATAAAAAAGAAATGTTTTAATCAGTAGCAATTTGTAACATTGTCACTGTAAATATTCAGCCCCATAATATAATATGTTTTATAAAAAAAAATGGAGGCAAGTCAATCAGTAGATGTATGCAATTGACAAAAACGAAGAATAAAAGCAGCTTGTTTGGGATCCTCATTGTCTTGTCTTCTCTGATGAAGTTATGCTGTGTCAGATCATTTGTCATAAAACATGTCTTTAAGAAAAGTCAGTCTGCGAGCTGCTTCTCCCTGAGAGAGACTCATCTGTCTACACACACACACACACACACACACATACAGACGGGACGCAGGACACACTGGGAGATGGGCTACCATTAATCTGCCGTGACTGGGGGAAATTGTGTCTTTGTAATGAGTATTAGGTGTGCATCTACATGAATTAAAGCTAAATGAGTGTCTGATTGATCACCGGTGCTAAATGACACAGAGCAGAGCGTCATTATGCTTTAGCAGTGACTGTATCATATCGGGATGATTAACACACTCGGCCCGTCTCAAGAACATGTTTATGTAAACAGAAGAGAATTGTGGCTAACAGAAGCGCTGTTGCCTGCTTTCAAAGGCATTGTAGTGCTGTTTTTTTTCTTCTTGTTCTTCATAATATGTGTTAAAGCTTTGTGTGAATTATTTTGTTTATGTGTGTGCGCGTGTGTTCTGAAACACAGCGTGATCAGTAGCACTCCAGATGCACTCTTTCCAGCTGTTTATTTGAATTTGCTGACAGTATTTATGTTTATAGTTCAGCTTAGTGTTAAACTAATTGAATTTTACCTATTCTTTATCCTGTATTACTACGTTTATGTGCATATTTTCAATAAAGTAAATGCAGGGTCTAATTGTTGGGGTCAGTAGTTTATTTATTTATTTGTATTTATAAAGATTATAAAGACATATTTTTATTCATAAATTATGTATTAAATTGATCACAGGGACAGGAAAGACTTTGTGTTTTTAGAAAACAATTTTCAATATTTTTTATTTAAAATTTTGCATTCACCAAAGAATCTTGGAAAACACCTACAGTATCACTATGCTTTTTCACTTTAATAAGATATTTATGCTGAAATATTTTATAATATCTAATTCAATTTAGTAATATCAGTGTCATCTTTGTCATAACATAAATGAAGTATTTAAACTACCTAAAAATAGAAAAAAATTTTTGTAATGTGTAAGACTAGACGCCATATTATGGTGTCTGTCTGCATTAAAAAAATGATTTTTACATAAAAAGTATATTAAATGTAGAGGAAGTACTCATATTTATGTTTTAATTACATTTGTGGAGATAAAAGGTCAATTTAAGGTTGAAAAGGAGTTTTGTATTTAGCATTTATGTAAATGTTGCACTGACACAGTTTCAATTTACCAGAACTTCTATGTTAAGCTGCTTTGACACAATCTACATTGTAAAAGCACTATAGAAATAAACATGAATTGAATTGAAAGTACATGTTTAGAAAGGTTTTGCTGATAGATTGTTAACATCAGGTTTTTAAATATAGTGGCAAGATACATATTAAATTAAGATATTAAAATATTAAGATTTTTCCGGAGAAAGTCTTATTTGTTTTATTTCGGCTAGAACAAAAGCAGTTTTTATTTTTTTTTTTAAACATTAAAGTCAAAATTATTAGCCCCTTTAAGCTATATTTTTATTTGATAGTCTACAGAACAAACCATCGTTATATAATAACTTGCCTAATTACCCTAACCTGCCTAGTTAACCCAATTAACCTAGTTAAGCCTTTAAATGTCACTTTAAGCTGTATAGAAGTGTCTTGAAAAATATCTAGTCAAATATTATTTGCTGTCATCATGGCAAAGATAAAATAAATCAGTTATTAGAAATGAGTTATTAAAACTATTATGTTTAGAAATGTGTTGAAAAAATCTTTTCTCCGTTAAACAGAAATTGGGGAAAAAAATAAACAGGGGGGCTAATAATTCTAGCCTACATCTAAAGATGTCAGGGCTGTAATCCCTAAATAGAGTCTCTCAAATGTTTTGAAAATTGTCATTAAATGTTTATTTTATCCGATAAGAATTTTTAGTGTATAAACCAGAGATGCCCAAACTAGGGCTCGCAGGTCAAAGTTAGTGCATGGTAACCTTTGATTTGGCCCGTCATCACATCTGAGAAGAGAGGAAGAATGGTGTCCAATGATGTTTTGAGATTGTCATTCAAAATCTAATGCAACCTTTTGTTTTATTGTTAAAAGCTAACTGAAATGAAATGTTTCAATTAAATATTGTAAATGAATCAGATTTAGTTTAAATGTACATACTGTCACCTGATGGTTAGAGGACAATGCAGAGACTTTGGTGAGCAAATCAACTCCCCTGTTCACTGTTATGTTTTTATTGCAATAAGTTATCATTTCAAAAGTTACACTGCCTTAGTTAATACCATTTAAAATATAGTTTTTTATTATTTATTTTTAAATATTATTAAATAAATTAGGAAATTAACCATGGTTACTTTAATGTAATACAGTTTGGTATACTTGCCTTTGGCCCACGGCTTATAATGATATTTGGTTATTGGCCCTTTTATGAAAAAATTTGGGCACCTCTGGTATAAACTGTTGTTACACTGAATGGTTATTTATGCATGTGTGTGTGTGTAATAATAATACATTTAGAAATTTGCAAACACTTTTCATCTTTTCATCCACAATAAATTGACCTTGTTTTCTGATCAAATAAATGTAGCTCTGTGCGCATAAATAAGCATGAACTAATTGCACCAATCAAAAACTTTTAAACAGTGGTGTATTTACACTATTATTTACATTGGAAACAGAGTTGTTTCTCTACGGATAAACCGCTGTATAACAAAGATACAAGAGTCTTATGTTCTCTAGTCACTGGCACGCCTACGGACGAGACGACTACAGTATATGTGTGTTTGTTTATGTGTTTGTAGGGTGTTTTTGATGTTTCAGCCAAATTCTCTCAGGTGTTTTTAGATCGTCTGGCATTTATGTGCGACAATAGTTTTGTCCTTAAGCAGACAACACAACACACCAGGCAAGCTTCTGTTACTTCATAAAGTCCTGGCCAACTCCTGTGTTCTGAACTGTAACTTTAAAAAAACTATTGACAAATCAGTAGTCTTTCCAACTCTCAAATCCAATTGCTGAAGATGTATAATTAGTTACAAACTCTTTAAAAAAAAGTGCTTTGTTTAAAGAGATAAGACCCATGGCAGAGACTGTAATTTTCTAAAGCCCATTAGGACACTTTCTAGATATCTAGATGCGAGGCTGTGAGAGGTGCAAGGTCGCGTCACCTTGAGTTTCGACATATTTACTGTACCTGGACGCGTTAATGTTCCACTGTAAGCACAGATGCCATAATTATTCTGTCGTGCTCCCTGTTGGGCTAATTGTTCTAAAAACCGTAATTAACAGGCATCAGGACCAAACTCTTCTTCCACCTTCCTGAAACTCATTTACAGTCTCGCTTCATGTTTTTGCACTCTTTTTTACACTCTGTCTTTCTTTCTTTGTCTTGTGTGGTTTTATGTTGCTTCGTTTGCTTTGGTCGTCTGCCCTGAAGGCTACTTTTACATGATGGACTTGCAAATCGATTTTGATCCTCAGATTTTTTTTTCATGATAGATTATTATCATGTGTTGAGAGCATCTCTTTCTGCAACCTGTTCAGTTTGTATTGGTTTTATTAGAGCATGTGGTATTCAAGATATCTGGAAAAAAAAAAGAAACCAGAGAAACATGTATTATTAATACTACTGCTAATAGTAGTACTGCTATACTGTATGAAAAGATGTAAACATGTATCAGTTTTAGATTTTTATTTATTTATTAATTAAACTATTATTATTATTATTATTGTTATTATTATTATTATTATTATTGTTATTATTATTGTTATTATTATTAGTAGTAGTATTATTATTTCATTATTCATTCATTTTCTTTTTTGGCTTAGTCCCTTTATTAATCTGGGGTCGCCACAGTGAAATGAACCGCCAACTTATCAAGCATATGTTTTACGCAGCGGATGCCCTTCCAGCTGCAACCCATCTTTGGGAAACACCCATAAATTCTCATTCACACACATACACTACGGACAATTTAGCTTACCCAATTCACCTGTACCGCATGTCTTTGGACTTGTGGGGGAAATTGGAGCACCCGGAGGAAACCCACACGAACGTGGGGAGAACATGCAAACTCCACACAAAAATGCCAGCTGACCCAGCCAAGGCTCGAACCAGCGACCTTCTTCCTGTGAGTCGAGAACGCTACCCATTTATTATTATTATTTATGATTATTATAATAATTATTATTATAATTATTATTATTAGTAGTATTATGGTAATATTTATTAATATTTTTTAAGTATTTATTATTATTATTATTATTATTATGGTATTATTTATTATTATTTTTTATGGTATTTATTATTAATAATATTATTATTATTATTATTATTATTATTATTATTATTATTTAATAGTAGTATTTCATTATTATTTATTAATATTATTATTTTTAGTAGTAGTAGTAGTAGTATTTCATTATTATTATTATTATTAATATTATTATTATGTATTGTTGTTATTATTATTATTATTATTATTATTATTATCTTTTTATTATTATTCTTACTATTATTATTATTATTATTATTATTGCTTTCTTTGTGTATTTGTTTTATGATTTGCAAGAAAGTTTAAAGTACATTCACATGTTAAATTAGATTTGTTGTTGTTAATTTCGACAGGTAACAACAACTATTAGTAGTAGTAGTAATAATAGTTGTTTTGGTAGGCCTAGTTGTTGTTGTATTGATAAAATGCAAACATGTATCAGTTTTGGAGTTTATTTATTTGTTGAAAATATTTTATTATTGTTGTGTCCTTAATATATTAGTTTTATTGTTAACATGACAGTTCAATTTAAAGTACAGTTACATATTAAATAATAATTTATGTCAGTCATTTCAACATGTAACAGCAACAGTTATTATTATTATTATTAGTAGTAGTAGTATTATTAGTATTGTCATAACAACCACAACTACACATAGTAGACCTAGTTGTAGTAGTATCTGTAGTATTGCTGTATTATAAGATACCAAGTTTTGGATTTATTTATTTATTTGTTTGTTTATTTTTATGTATTTATTTTAAATTATTTATTATTATTGTTTACTAATGTGTTTATTTTATGGTTAACATCACAGTTTATATAAATACTTAATAATTAATATTAAATTATACTGTGTGTGTATGTGTATATATATATATATATATATATATATATATATATATATATATATATATATATATATATATATATATATATATATATATATATATATATTATTATTATTACTTTTAAGGGGTTTTATCATTTATAAAATCATCAGTCACATATTACTTAATCAGAATTTGTTATTAATTCCAGTATATAATAAACAACAACAATTTTTATTAATTGTTTTAATATCATCAACAACACAGCCGATACATCTGACAGTTCAGCAGTAACTGAGAAAAAGAAACTGCTCAGTCCTGTGCCAGACTTGTTGTCCATGTTATTTGGGCAAACATGCAGTAACGAATCACTTACCATATTAAATCCAGGATGCATAAAATAAAAGCAGCGGCATCCCGTTCCAGGCCTTCACTCATTTCGTGCTGCTTTTGCTTACTTTAAATTATTCAGTGCTTTGACTTTTCTTTTTTTTTCTTTTCTGTCAGCAACTGTGTGTTTCCCAGTGACGATATTCTGCCTGCGCTAATCGTTTCCTAGCGTCTGCCGTTTTATGACTGACATAGCAATAAGCAGATTGTCCTGATATTTATGCCTCGTGCGGCTTAGAGAGATAATTAAAGTATATAAATTAATCAAGTGCAATTAATTAGGGGCTTTATGTTGGCAGCGGTACATCCTCGCATGTATAATTTATATTTATTGATTTGTTTGCTTTCATTAGCCTATGAGATAACAGTTGAAATGCATTAGCGAAGAGGGAAATGCAGAATTAGAATGAGTGCAATCGTGTGCCGGCGCAGTAATTGATAGATCAGCGGCCGCTCAATGCTAATACGCTGCAGTGTTAACTGTCATAAGTGCACACGATCGATGACTGATATTTCCCTCCATATCTGGCCCTTGATTAATGGTGTTTTTGAAAGCAGCAACCTGGTTAATGGTAAGTTGATAGGCATGCTAAATTTACTGTTTAATCAGCTTGTGGATTTATAGTGGCAGTGGAGTTGGCCTGAAACGCGGCGGCGCTCCACAAGACTATTTGCACCAGTCAGCAGCCTGGATAAGCATTTACTGTAGGGCTCTCCGTTGATTCTTCATTGACCCTACAGCTATCATTCATCAAAAACCTGTTGAGAAAGAGAGAATGAGAGAGATGAACTGATAGATAGAGAGATGGTTCTTCTATTTCATAAATTAAGGATATTGGTGATATGACTGTATTAAAACATTTCTTCTTGCAGTAATTGCTGAAGCTTTTATATATAATATTGTGATGTTGTTGACACAAGCTGCAATTCTTGTGTATTTATTTTATCTACACTAAAATAAATGACGTTTGCTGTTTGTTCAAACTACTTATTTAAAATTAGCTGAAGCGACACAATACTTGAGGTTTTTTTGCGACAACTTAAAGGTGCAGTATGTAAGTTTGACACCCAGTGGTTGAACTAGGTATTGCAGTCCTGAATCATAATAAAGGTACGCCGGGTTGCCAGTTTGAGTGATTTCAAACTTGTTCTAAATAAAAGCAACGACACGCGATTGAGGGAATATTCTCCATATTAAAAGGAGTTTTGGTTCTAACCAACACCTCGAATTGATTTATTAGAAGCGGCTTCTATTTCTCACAGCTGAACAACAGAAACCTATGACAGATCACCTCAGGTAAGCCTCGTGTGCTTTATTCAGTGCTAAATGCTAACAATGCGAGTTTGAATGCATTTTACATGACGTGTATTACCATATACTGAAAGCAGAAAGTTCACCTCAGATCTGGAAAATACAATAAACCGTTTGAAATTGAACTTTAGAACTAAACACATATGAGTGATTCAGCATGTACATTTAATGATGTTAAAGAGGGTTAACATGTATTAAATAGATTCTAAACCTTACCGTTTTGTGCTTCTGAAAGGCTGTATTTAAATTTCTGCCGTGTTTTGTGGTGCAAACAGCCAAATGGCTCATCACTCATAACAATCTCGTCACAGCATGTTGTTAGGACACGCGATGTAACCTGCTCACGTTCCTAATATTTATGTCATTTGCTAATTAACGTCATGTGGAACTGAATCTGTCTCATTTTGACATCTGATACTTTCCACTACACTGTAGCATTTCGCTCATGGACGCATGCTTTCAGAGTCTTTCTGAATGAATGAATGAATGAATGAATGAAATATGCTGTTTTCCAACAAGGCAACCCGGGGTGCTGAATTATAATTGGCTAAACTGGCATGTGCATGTGAAAATTACCTAAACAAAGACAGCGTTCCGGCACCAAAAAAACATTTTCAAAGCAGAATATCTGACTTCAGCATTGTTTGTCAGTTAAACAAGTATGTTCACTTGGGATGTTTCTTAAATATCTGCACACATATTATTGTATTTTTATGCTTTAGAAGAGTCAAAAACGTACATACAGCACCTTTAATTGGTTTATGTTCAATCCACTTTCGTTTATAAAAACTGATAACTTAATAATTTTATATAAAAACATAATTTCTTCATGTTGTCCAAAAACAATTCACTCATGTTTTCCCAACACAAATTGATTAAATTAACTTAATTGATTTTCTGAATTTTAGTGGATTAAACATAAAAAAATTAAGTTGTCCCCAAAAAACTCAAGAATTGTTTTGTTTCGGCTCATTTTAAATAAGTAGTTTGAACAAGCAGCACAGTCTTTTTTTTAAGTGTACAATAAAATCTCATTAGTAAATGTTTTAGGGTCAGCATTACAGTTTCATTTAAAGTACAGGTAAATAATAAATTATAATATTTTATTAATAATTTTCACATGTAATATTATTATTATTTTTGTTGTTGTTGTTGTTGATTGAATCATCACAAATGTAATGAATTGAAGGGATAGTGTGTGCAAAAAATTCAATTCTGCCATTATTTACTGACCATACTCAATTTTATCTATTTATTTTTTTGCTGCTTGTTCAAACTGCTTATTCAAAATAAGCTGAAACATCAAAATTCTTGAGTTTTTTTGGGAACAACTTAATTGTTTTATGTTCAATCCACTTAAATTTGTAAAAACAATTAAGTTAATTTAATCAGTATGTGTTGTTGTTGTTGTTGTTGTTGTTGTTGTTGTTGTTGTTGTTTTTGATGATTAAATCATTACAAATGTAATTAATTGATGGGATGGTTTGTCCAAAACTGAAAATTCTGCCATTATTTACTGACCCTAACATTTTTTATTTTTTGTTTGCTACTTGTTTAAACTACTTGTTTAAAATGAGCTGAAACATCACAATTGTTGAGTTTTTTAGGGACAACTTAATTGTTTTATGTTTAATCCACTTAAATTTGTAAAAAAAAACAAAGAAGTTAATTTAATCGATATGTGTTGGGACAACATTAACAACATTGTGTGTAACCAAGCATTTTTACAGTGCTTGTTCCAAACCAGTTTGAGTTTTTTTTTTATCTTTTGAACACAAAAAAGATATTTTGAAGAAAGCTAGAAACCTGTAATCGTGAACATTGATAGTAGAAAAAACAAACAAACTAACTTATAGAAGAAAATGCAACTTTATTAGTATTAACTTTAACTAAATCAGTTTCAAAATTGACTTCAGTTGGTTAATAAACATTTACTAATAAATGCTTTACAAGTAGTTTTTATCACCACTTTAGTTGGCTAATATTAATAAATGTAGCCTTATAGTAAAGTGTTAACAAACAATCTATTTGTTTATAGAGAATCAGAATATTTTGAATCAATATCTCTGATATTTTGAAAGGAAGATTAACTTGTGAAAATGTTTATGTTTGATATTAAATAGAATATTAAAATCAAGACTTTGGTGGAGATTCTAAAATGTAAAAAAATAGAATTATTTTGAAAACAATATCATGCATGTTCATTATCAAGATATTATTAAATATTGCCACACACTTTGTATTTATTTGTGTGTATTAGGTGAGATATGATTTGTATTTCTAGCAATAAGTAATATGCACGGTACAATAAATATAAATAGTAATAATCAGAGTAATAATGATTGACATTGTGTGAGCTATATGTTTTAAAGATCACTGATCCTGAACTTTATGCAAAGTTGTAGCACAAAAAAAGAGAACTATCATGCGTTTCTGTTTGTTTCACATTTATTTGACAAATGTCCAAGTGTGTGGTCAGAGGTCGTTGTCATGGGAACTTGCAGTAAGACAGATGAGGGTGCCTTCAGCCTCATTGTACTAATTGCCCAGGTAGAAGGAGTCTCTCTCTCTCTTTCTTTCTCTCTCTCACTCTCCCTCTCTCTCTCTCTCTCTGCCTCTGAATATTGATTTACTTCTTCTGTTCACTGTTTAGCAGAAGAGCTAATCAAAAATTGTAAAATTCTGCCCACAATCAGAATCAGAAAGAGCTTTATTGCCAGGTATGTTCACACATACGAGGAATTTGTTTTCGTGACAGAGCTTCTACAGTGCCACAGAATTACAGACAGGACTAAAAAACAGACAATAAATATATTTTAAAAAGTGAATGCAAATATGCAAATGGACACGTGTATGTACAGCTATATTACTATATACAACATAATATGTGCAGCTATTACAGTATGTGCAATAAACACAGACAAAACTTTTTAAAATTGTTTAAATTAGCCATTTTTGTTGTTGTTGTTTTTACAGTATCAGCTAATTGTTTATTAATTTTTTCTAGGTATGTGAAATTTTTGTTTTGAGAATTCAGTATTATTTGATTCTTAAAATAATACTTTCGCTTTTCAATTTAAATGACTATTTATGATTATTATTATTATTATTATTATTATTATTATTATTATTATTTAAAATCTTATGATTTATTTAATTATTCAACGTGTGCTTAAGTGTTCAACATTATTATTATTATTATTAATACATTTATTATTATTATTATTATTATTATTTGAAATTTTATGATTAAGTTAAGTGTTCATGTGCTTAAGTATTCAACATTATTATTATTGTTATTATTATTTTATTATTATTATTGTTGTTATTATTATAATTATTGTTCATTCATTTATTCATTTTCCTTACGGCTTAGTTCCTTTAATAATCTGGGGTCACTCCAGCGGAATGAACTGCCAACTTGTCCAGCGTATGTTTTACACAGCGGATGACCTTCCAGCTGTAACCCATCACTGGGAAATATTATTATTGTTATTATTATTATATTTATTTTAATATTATTATTATTATTATTATTTATAAATATATTATGGTTATTATTATATTATTATTATTATTTTATTGTTTAATTATTATTTATAATTTTATTGTTATTATATATTTATTATTATTATTATTATTTTTTTTATTATTTTTATTATTTATAATTGTATTTTTATATAATTATTAAAGATAATTTTTATGAACTTTTTACAGTTTTGAGTAACTCCTTTATTCATTATTATTTTTGTTGTTTTTTTACTACATTTTTAAAAAGTATTTCTGAATATAGCAAAGGATGTTTAATTGAGTTTACTATTAATAATATCTGTTTGCGCATCAGTCACAGAAACATTTTAACCATTGTTGCTCTTTTCTCCGAGCACACACACACACACACACACACACACACACACACACACACACACACACACACACACACACACACACCACACACACACACACACACAGACACACACAGACACACACAAACACACTATCCTGGGAACAGCTGGACATGTTTGGTGTGCCGTGCATATGTGTCTGTCCTGTATCAAAATCTGTGTGTGGGTAGAGAAAAAGAGACCATATTGACTACTAGCTGGCTGTTTTTTTAAAGCCGCTGTGGGCTATCAGGTTTCCCACTATGGACCCCCTGGGACTAACATGGCTTCCACTTTTCTTTGCGGCTGTGGAAGTCGTCGACTGAAACCAACCTGGGGGTCAAATCAATCGGAGTATTTATGACTCAGAAATGTGACACTCTTTCTTAAATGCTGTTGTTCCTTCTAGATTTAGCCTTAAAGGTGTGTGCGTGTGCGTGTGTGGAGATTTGTCTGAGTGTGTGTGTATAAGCGTCTGTTCGTGCATGTCTGCCAGACACTGTGTAAGATGCTTTATGACCGCTGCACCAAATTGTCTTTTCCCCTGTCTCACCCCTTGTAAACAAAGATGGGTTAATACGTTCTTTTGATGACAGTTTTATGGAAAGCTTTTAGTCCTTGAGTATGTATCATATTTACTGTAAGTATACTTCAACTACAAAGGCAGGTCACGGGCTCATAAATCCACTCAGGGGGGCTGTTACACACAGCGAGTCATTTATTCAAATATACTGCGCAAGTATGATTGTTATCTTATTGGCTGAAGACATGAAACCTTTGTGTTCTGTTGTACTGTATCAACACTGGAGGAGCCGGACAGTGACTAACTCCTCTTCCCACATACTGCATTATCAGACTAAAGGGTCTCATAATTGAAAACAATTATTTTAGCTAAATGTGAACAAGGCCATCATATTCATTGCTCATGGATGGCCAAAATGTGTGGCACCATAGGGAAACATGAGCAAAGATTGACGTGAAAAATAATAATGGACTTTGTTTATTCTAAATTTAGAAAAGTCTCAAAACACTAACTTTTCTTAATTTTTTCCTCTATACACACAGTAACCAAAATGGTTCAAATAATATAAATAATAATATTATAATAGTGAAATAATACAATTTGTGTTTTAATGTTTATATATATATATATATATATATATATTTTTTTTTTTTTTTTTTTTTTTTTTATTATTTTTTTTTTTTTATACACGAGACTCCAGCCATAGCTTCTGATTCACTGGAGTAAGAATATGAAACAAAAAAGGCCATTCATCCACCACAATGAGTTAAACAAAGAGTATAGTTGATATGCAGCAAAAAATCCCTTTTTAACATTTGGTTAATAATTTACAATCAAATTAAATGAAATGTTATAAATTTGCCAGACATAAGTTGTGTGTCTATTTTATCCTGATGTACAGTGTGGAGGATAGTTTTAGTGACAAAACACTGTCCAAGGATTATTGCTGAACTGCAGAAACTTGTGTGGTCAGAAAACAGCATATTAGTCTCCACAAGCTGTTCGGGAACAGTTGCACGCGCACACACACACACACACACACACAACTTCTTTTATAGGGACTTTCTTTACACATAATTATATTTATACTGTACACAATGTATAGACCATTTTGACGGATGTAAACATTAACAATAGTCCTAAAGTATTTCCTGTTTTACATTTCTATTTAAATTTAATTAATTTCCATAGCTCCTGAGAATCCTAAAAGGTCCACATATTGATAAATAATGTTATGACAGCTGTTTTAATGTAGATATATGATTGAATTGCCCATTGTTACAGTTATTAAAATAGTTTGACAACAAGCAGGAAATGTTCATGGCCAATGGCATCACCACATTGAAATGGTCTATAATCTATCCCTTCTAACCAAACCCAACAGGAAACAAATTTTACATTTTCCAAGTACTTTATATTTCTCTGTTATTAATGAGCCATTTTCCAGAATTGTCCTCACAATGTCATTATGCTTGTGGAGACATTTGGTCCCCACAATGTATACAAGGTACACAAATGAATACAAGGTACTGTACACACAAAAAATCCTCTGGACTCATTAAAAAAAGAAAAACATATATTTTTAGCACTTTGGGCTCTTTAAAATTCCAGCAAATAATGTAAACAAAACTTGACTGCCTATGCTGGAAGTTTTTACAATGAGCCATGGTTGAACCTTTTATAAGGACAATGATTGAAAACATCAATTTCAACACAAAAATGTGAGCACAAAAGTAAGGTTCTGCAGTGGACATCCAAGTGTCCTGAGCTGAATCTAGTAAATGAGATGGTAATACTGGAGAGGAGCACAGAACCAGAAGCATTCTGTATTGAAAATTGTTCTCCCGATTTCCTTTAACCTCCTCAGGCATTATAGGATAACACTCAGAGCCATTATTTGGGCAGATTGAGGTTGCAAATAGTATTGAATGAAAGGCTGCCAATAATTTTTACCAACACATTTTTCAGGAAGAGCATTTTAGATTTTAGCCCATTTTCTGTTGTTTTATTTTGATGAAAAATTAGATTTTTGAACAAGTGATAAAGTATAAACAATACACATTTGTTTTGACAGTGTTCATTTTTACCAAGGGTGCCAATAATTTTGTCCATTACTGTCGTATATTCCTTTTTTATTATTTTTTATTCTCATCTTCATTTTCATGAATTAATCTGCTGTGTAATTTTAATCTACTGTGTCTTCTGTGTATACGGAAGAAAGCCAGCAGAGCAGCAGAAATGTGTAAGTGGTAGAGAATGTGAGATCCCTGCAGCTCAGTGTGAGGATGATTTTGAGAGGCTCTTGGAGCTTATTGAAGGAAAGGCAGTCTGACAACTCATCAATGTTTTCTGCCACTGCACTAAACTAATGAAAGTGCTATTTGATCTCGGCCTGAAAGGGCTCAATACCACTCCTGCTATCATTTAAGTCCCAGACTTCATCCAAATCTGTCTCCAGATCCCCAGATATCAGGCCTATACATGACTGAAAAAACTGTATTTGTAACAGTGGCAGTGAAGGGAGAACTCTTCCACTTCTGCTTAGTTGTTGACTTTTACATTTTTTCACGTTTGGATACTGCAAATGTCTTAAGACACTGAGCACATTTACTGCAGCTAAGTCAACTACCTTAATCATTTTCAACATAAAGCAAAATGTTTTTGAATCTATAATGATGTAAATGGTAATTACTGTAAGCTACAGGAGCTACTGCTTGTGCTTTGTTGATGTACCATTTAGTAAAACTACATAGACACACTTTTATACTGTATTCTTTTTTTTTTTTAATCGCTAATGGCAACTGTATGCCAGCACACTCAGACTGACTTGTGACCTTGCCCTTGTAGGTTTCTTTGGAGAAATGTTTGCTTTGGGGGTGTTTTATCCAAACACTCATATTTATATATACAGCACATGTACTGTATGCACTGTAGAAATATGCTATATAATCTAACTATATTAAATAAGTATGCTTACCACACATTAAGAATACTAAAGTAGTTTAATGAAGTGTGTTTGACAGAAAATGCTTTCAGTATTTCTGCTTCATAATTTTGTTTTATTTTTTATTTTATCTTACTTGCTGCATGTATTTGATCATACAAATTTGATATTGTATTTGAAATACAATAAAGTAAATGATAATGTGTAATATTGTTACAATTTAAATAACTGGTTTACCTGTCTGTCTGCATATCAGGGATATGATCTTTCCATTTAAATACAGATTGACTGACAGTGATGAGGCAGCTCATGTGAATTCTGTAAATTAGAGGTGATGGTGTGCAATGCATGCATGCTGTTAGTATGTATAATATGTATTGCTCTGGCTTTTTAGTGCGTACTCACACTAAGTATATTTGCGTTGAGCCATGTTGAAGCGCGATTGTTAATCCACATGAAACAGTCCCTTAAAAGTGACGTCGCGTCTTCACGTTCGGGCTCAGATGCGCCTTGCACTCACACTAAAAGAGTATCATCCCAAAGTCCAACTGAACCGCGCTCTGGCACACCTCTTCCTACTGTCGGAGCATTCGGAGCACTCACACTTGTCAAACCAACCAGAAAATGCACCTGGGCACAGTTCAGATAGCATAGTGTGAGTGCACCCTTAGTTTCATTTTTGTTTTCACGACCATGCACATTTCACTCAAGAAGGTATTTGACAGTGACTCTTCTCCTCTGCATAAATCAAAACTTCCTTGTTAATGTGGTGACTAATATAGTAACTGTAACAGAAAGAACACTAAGGCAATAAGTCTACTATATATGAGCTGTTTCTCAATATGCCTTCTTGTCTGTACTTGTGTTTTTGTGTCCTCGTAAAACGTCATCAACCGTCGCTAAAGTACTGTTTCAATTCAAAGTTCACATCTTGCCCAGTACAGATAAAACTCTCGGATGTTTAGTTGCTCCGCCCAGACTCTGACCCCCAGCCTGTCAGCGGGAGCTTCGTCATCACCTCCCCCACTGAAAGCAGCTTTACTTCGGCCAGTCTATCTTGGATGTACTGCTGGGTCTCATCTCTCCATTGTAGTTTAAACATGATATTTAATACATCTTTTGCATATCTATCGGACAGTTTTTGTCTTTTAAATCTATTATTTGTTCTCAGGTGTATTATTTTGGCAGTGTTATTTTGTTACGTTTTATAATTGTCTTTAATTATGTTGCTTTGTTGTACGGTGTTTGTCTTTGTTTACCAAATTGCCTACTGTTATCTTTATTTATTATTGTTTATGTCTTGTATTTTATACTTGTATAAGGTCTATTGTAGTTTATTAAATCTGATAATCCAAGACATGAGTCGGTGTATAAAAAAAAAATTTACTTCACATTTATGTTTTACATTTTCTTAAATCAAACATTTTGATTAATAATATTAATTATAAGGCTGTGCTTTATATAATTAAATAATTTTATTGTTAATGTAGAGTGAAACCGATGAATCCATGGTGAGGTAAGTGACGTTATAAAGTACACTGCCGTTCCATTTGACGAAGTACCCGACTTGTGTCCTTGGGTCCTCGGGAGTTTGTTCTTCCAAGTCTGAACTTGACAAGTCTGAACTTCCAAGGACGCAAGTCCGAACTTTGCGCACTTGGTATTGAGAAACAGCCATAGACTGAAACAAATATACCAATATTTGTATAATAATAATAATAATCATCATCATCATCATATTCAGAATGTTGTTTTTTAAACATTGCTTTTATGCTTGTGAACAACTTGTAATCACTGTAATTCGACAAAGATTTCAAGACCACTGTACAGAACAAGTTTTCCAAGTGTCATCGTTTCTCCTGTCAAAGGTTCAGATGTTGGCATTGTCAGTCCAAGGATGTTCAAAGTGAAAAATGCGTTTAAGTGGAGTTTTGGCCTTGTCTCTCTGTGTATCTGTACATCGCAGATACATAATCTTGTCCTGTGCTCACGATGGCTTAACAAACGCTAGGTTATTCCCACACTGAATCAGAAGGAAAACAAAGTGTTTCATTGGAGACAAGTCCAGGCCACCCCGACTGTAGACAGAGAGAGCAAAGCAGACAGAGGCTTTCTGAGAAAATCAGAAGCACATAGTAAAAGAGAGCGAGTGCAATGAGGGGAGACAGAGAGACTAAGGATGACAGATCTGGCCTGCGTCTGGTCCAGGGAAACGGGTGATGCGTCATCACCATTCTTGAGTCCAGCGAATGAAAACAGCCCCATGCCTGCACTTGAACTGAAGTGTTTCAAGGTTATGCTAACCGAAACATGGTGAAGTAATAACATAAACAGCTTGATAACCAACCATGTGGGAGATTTCTGTCATAACTCATGCTAACTGAAAAAAAACTAAAGATTTTTTTTTGTACAGGCCAACAGTTTAGAACGAACAATATTTTCATTTCAAAAGATTGTTTGACATTCCTTTTGTTGCATGCTCATAAATATAATCTTCAAATATTTGATATATAAGATGAAAAGTACATATGAAAAGTACAACTAAGCACACTGTAAAAAGTGATTATTTACTTAAAAAAGTGAGTAAACCCATTGCCTTAAATGTTGACTTTACTTAAAGTGAGTAAACCTATTTTACTTGAAGCTTTTAAGCTGATTTTACATCCTTTTTATAATTATGCACATAGTTAATGTGCTTAAATTTTTTAAGGAAATGGATTTGATCACTTTGCTTACTTAGGCCAACTAATAGTTTTAATAGCAACAAGTTTACTCACTTATTTTAAGTCAGTATGATCATATTTTACAGTGCATCAGTTTTCAGTTTCTCACTCTCTTTTTTTACACTTTAATATATGTATATAAATTAGACCACTTACATTTATTGAATGGTTTTGTACTATAACATTTTGTGTTAATATTTTAAGACCTTTCCACTTATATAAAAAAGTAATCATACCTGTGGGTCTAGGATTCCCACTAAGAGGCTGTTCACACCGAAAAGTTTTTTTTATTACCAATAATACTTTTTGAATGTTTTCCATTGCTTGCATCTCGCGTCTTTTGAATCAGCGCATACATGAGTGCCATGTTTTTGACTCTGTTTCAAATGAAAAGATCTTTAACTTGCACACGCTTCACAGCTCATCACTCAGTTCCACAAAAGTGGACCAATCAGAAGAACTCAGAGGCAGGGTGAATGCGCCCTATAATCATGTTTTATTGATGAAAAGTTCTAGAAAGGTTGACATCTGGCCTGTGCCAAAATGAGATTAAATATCAGCATAGCTTTTGTGAGGTGGGAGGTTTTAAAGATGCAAAGGTTTTATTTTATTCTTTTACAATTTAGGATCCTAGCTCATATACAGTGTGTGATCTCATCTACGCAATCACTAGAAATGTCAGTAACATGATTTAAATTAAATTTGCATTTACATTAACATTGATTTGGTTAGAACAAAAACTGGTAAGTTACTTCCAATTAATTTAATCTAAGTAATCTAAAATGGAAAGAGTGTGTATGGGTGTTTCCCAGTGTTGGGTTGCGGCTAGAAGGGCATCTATTGCGTAAAACATGCTGGATAGGTTGGTGGATCATTTCATTGTGGCAACCCCTGAATAATGAAGGGACTAAGCCGAAAAGAAAATAAATGAATAATCTAAAATTACTTTTTAGATACAGTATATGGCTATGACCAAATTTATGAATCACACATTCATCTACTCAAAGAATATGTTTGCCTGTTTTCCATATGGACAAATTTTCTGGCTCGAGTTCTTTTGCCGAACCTTCCCATCTCTCTGCTCATGTACTCCTATCTCCACTGTACTAACAATTATAGGTAAAAAGATAAATAAATAGAGGTAAAAATAGTTGGTCACACTACACTTTTCTCTTACGTTTGCTTTTTTTAGGGGATGTGTACAAGAGTTTCTAAAACTTACAACAAAACCTACTATTGGAATCATTTTTCAGATTTGCAACAATGTAGACAGCACCCTCTAGTAAATTTGTCATTTAAAAATGTGCAACAAAACAAACAAATGAACAAACTCCACAAATAACTTTTTTGTTTATTTTGTTTTTTTTTATTCAAGCAGAGACGATGATAGAGAGCCAAGAGTTTCTTCAATTTTAACAGTGTCTACACTGGATGCGACTGTCGTTCATGTCACATTGTGAGGCACAGCTGAAAGCTGTGTACACAGACAAAACATATTTTCCAAATCCATTTGTCCTCCATGTCAGAAGGAGCATGAGTGCTGGAGTAAATCAGATACATATTAGAGCATCAGTTGACTGTCTGAGATTAACAGCATATTAAAATCACTGATTATATTAATTATTCATCACACTGTCATGCCACATATGCCAGGTGTAAAATCAAATGAAAAGTTAATAATCATTTAAAATAAATTAAATAAAGTAGTATTTCTGTTTAGCAATGACAGAAAGTGACAGTGAAGACATTCTTAATGTTGCAAAAGAATTGTATTTCAAATTATTTATTTATTTATTTATTTTTTTGGTCCTGGCCAGTATATTTCTTGGAATGCAAATAAAGTCACCAATTAGTTAAAAAATTATTTTATGTTTTCATTCTACCAAAGAAATGAAAGGCAAGGTGAAGGAGGACCTGAGAGCACAGACCAGGGGTGCGTTTCCCAAACAACGACGTAACTCCCGGCTGAACTATCATAGTACGATGCATCGGTTGGGAAAAGAACGATGTAGTGATGAGTGCTTCCCAAAACCCCTAGATTCTCTGTCGAAGATCCATCGTTTGAACCACGTTAGTTATAACGTAAAACGCCAACAATAATGCTCTAAACAGGGTAGAGTAACAACTTCTTTAGAGAAGAACCCCATAATTTATTTGTGCAAAATATATCATTTTACACGCACACGCATTTAAAAAAAAATCCAATATTAGTTTTGATAAAAATATGGACCCATTTTCCATATTAATTGAAATATATGTAAACGGCACATATAGAGCCTATATGCTTTCTTTACACATATTATTGAGAACATTACATATTCTATTCTAAAACATAAAATCACTTACAAAAGCTAACACGTATTCTAATATCATATATAAATAAATAAATAATGAGGCTATTTATTAAGAAATAAAATTTACTATTTATTATTCATTAGGAAATGAAAAAAATCCTACTTTAATAATAATATTAATAATATTAATTATAATGATTATTATTATTAAGTAGGATATTGTTTTTTTTTTTTTTTTGAAAAGTCTACTTTTACAATTTGACACATGCAAACCACTGCAGAAATGTTCAAACCAACAGGCCCATGTCATATACAGTACAGATACTTAATAAATAACCTACTATAAATTAAAAGCATTAACGTTTGCTATGTTTTTTGTTTTCACAAGCTTTGGAGACGTAACATAAATTCCGCTTTTAAATAATAGGTCACCTATAGCTTTCGTCATGAGGCGGTGTTCAAAATGACATCAATGTTTTCATTCAATGCAGTGCACTGCGAAGGGAGCGCAATTGTAAACATGAATATCGCTAAAACTGAACTGTAAAAATACTCTGAAAGCAAATGGCACCTAAGAGTGATGACTTTAATGCTTTTTTTTAAAAAATAATTCCAAGTTTAAATGTAAGTAAGGTTCTAAATGAATAGGGCACAGGGGGGATAATTGGCAATAGAACACAGCCAGGAACTATGTTTCTAACTACAGCTCCAGAGGTGTAGTTGCAAGCGCACAAGTTTGCGACGCAGTTTGCGAATGTTTGTTGGAACGATGGATTTGGGAAACGCTAAATCAACGAACTATGTTTGTAACGATGGAACTTGCGACCTTAATTGGCTAATGATGGTTTTGGGAAACGCACCCCAGAGGGACACATGCAAATGCCATTACAGTACATGTAAAGATAGATTTTCTTACCAGACCAAACTCATAAACTTTAACCCTGTTAATCTCATCATATATTGTGCTGTTTAATCCCGATTATTCCTTTCACCTTCCTGAGCTACCCTGAAGTTAAACGTCTTAATGAATGTGACATGAATGAGGTATCGTTACAGCGGTGTGCTGTGCTTGCTCTGGTTCACATCCCTGGAGGCAGAGGCCACCAAAAGCTCCCCATTTCCTCCGGTGTGCTGGTTAGTGTCAGGTTAGAGATTAGTGGTTTGTAATATGTTAGAAATTAATTCTTGGAATTTTGAAAAGCATACAGGAATTGGTGGGGGTGAAATGTTTGTCGCAGTGGCAGCTTGAGTGATTGTGTATTTCACTAGACTCTTGGTGTTTTGAGATTTTTTTTGCATAAAATTTGTCATTTTAAAGTATTTATATAATTTAATGGGTGAGCAGATGAGATTGTACCGCTTTTGTCTTTTGCTCATTTATTCCAAATAATAAAATGTCAAAAAAACAAGGCATTTTAAGGTTTTTGTCAAATCTTACAGAAGTAAATGGTAATTAGATCTGCCAATTTCAATGTCCTTATTTGTTTATATATTCAGCGGGAAAATACGTATTCAGCATATTACCATTTTTCTCAGAAAACACATTTCTAAAGGTGCTGTAGACTTAAAATTGTAGATGTTGGTAACAAACAAAGAATATATGCAAATATGCAAAGAAAACAGTTTACAAAAGAAGTCATGTGTAATAAAATGAAATGACACAAGTAAAAAGTATTAAACACATGAAGAAAAGGAGGTGTAGATAGGCAGTGAAAGCCCAGACAGCAGCTGAATCTCTCAGTAGTTCTTCAGCACCCCTCTGCCCTTCATCAGTGTAAATTAACATTCGCTGCTTTACTTCAACATCTACATTATCAGGATGATGAAGATGAAACCAGGGTGGACATTTCAGTGGGACTATGATCCAAAACACAGCCAAGCCAACTCTTAAATTCTTTCAGAGAATGAAAATGAAGCTGTAGAATGGCCCAGCCAATCACCTGACTCGAATCCAATATGAAATACAAAATAAAGCTCAGATTTGATAGACGAGACACACAGAATCATCACGATTTTTACACTCTCTTGAAGTCACACCTGAGCAATTCATGTGACTTCATTCTCCATATGAGAGGTGTCTTTAAGCTGCCAGCACCAAAAAAAGCCTGTCATGTAAAATTGTAAATGCATTTAGTTCACTACTTTCTCCTTGTGTCATTCCGGTGTTATTACACATATTACACAACTCATTTTTTTCTGATTTACTTATTTCATTTTATTTATTTTTTATTTTTTTTATGTTTGTATTGTTTGGGTTTTTACCAAAATCTGGTTCAATTCCATGTTAACAGCTCCTTTAGAAATATTATTTGCAGGAAAAAACCTGACGTGTTCAATACGCATTTTCCCCGCTGTATACATACAACTTTTAACTACTGAGAGATTTCAGCTGCTGTCTGGGCTTTCACTGCCTTTCTACACCTCCCTTTTTTCATGTGTTCAATACTTTTTACTTGTGTCATTCCATTGTTATTGCACAGTACAAATTTTTCCGATTAATTTATTTGTCCTTTTATTTAATTTTTTTTTTATGTTTGTATTGTTTGGGTTTTTATCAAAATCTGCTTTAATTCCATGTTAACAGCTCCTTTAGAAATACTATTTGCAGGAAAACCAATACTTATTGTTCAATACTTATTTTCCCCGCTGTATACTTACATTTTTTTTATTTATTTTTTTTTTTTTTTTGGAGCGGAACTGTTTGTTTGTTGTTGAAAAAGTTTTGAAATGAACCTGAATGATAGTTGGATACAATTTTAACTGTAGTGTGTTACAATTATTATTATTAAACCATTATTACACATTGTTTTCTAAATAAAAAAGTGATATGTTTTCATATACAAAATACAATTTACACTATTTTAAGATGATGGTGGATTGAACTGTGCATCCACAAACACATTTAACTATTGTATAAGAGTTGTTTAAGAAGGAGGAGAATTTTACTCTCTATATTGTTTTATAATGAGGTGGTGGATTAAGTTATGTGACCTCATGTATATTTGACTTTTGAAGAAAGAGTTTTTATTAAATAAATGATTAAAATTGTCACTTACTCCATACTTTTGGGGTGAGGTTATGAATTATGCATCCTTACAGATGTAACTTTGAATATGAGTTTTATTAAACAAATCATAGTAAATCAGGATTTGGGACGAGATGGTGGATTGAATCATGCGTCCACATACTGTGACCGAGTCACAAATGGTACAGTTATTGAGTGCTCCACTTATCCCTGACTTTCACTTTACAATTGAAATAATGCAATAATGAAATACATTCGGTAGTTCTATTGTATCTCAAATTTATTTTCTCAATAACCCGCTGGTGCTCATGTGCCTTCGCACACACACACACACACACATATCCCAAGAGATGCTCTCAGTTGCTTGCCGTCTTATTAACCAGTCTCCATTCAGGACCCCCATTAACTCAGTCAAGGTCAATCCAGCAAATCCACAGCTCCACAGATGAGGACCAGGCCGGCACACTGATAACTGACCTGGCCCTTTCCGTCCGGGTCAGCGGTGTTGAGCGGAAAGGTCGTCTGCAGGCTGAAGCCGAAACGCTTAACAAATGAACTTGGCCCGCTGATGTTGGGGGCTCCGCCATCCTCGTTTACGCCGGCCTGTCCTGAGAGATGGGATTGTGTGATGCTGAGATTGTTTCCTCGATTAGGCAGTGGCAGAAATGGAGAGAGAGGGAGAAAGAGAGAGAGAGAGAGAGAGATGTGGATCTCTCCTTCTGTCCTCCTCGAATCGGCTCCATTCTTCCGACCTCTTGGAAAACAATACCCAGCTGTCCCTCTCTACTTTGATCAGCCAAATGAAAGATGCTGGCATTTCTTATGGAGTGGAGATTGCTTATCGATCTATATCAAAATATTCATGTTAATCTGCGGGCAGGCCGAGCGTAGTTTCAAGCCAGGTTAGCAATCACAGCTAGCCGGTCTGTCTGAGGCAATTGGCAGAGCCATGGAAGATAATCAGACTGGGGTCCAGCAGTCAAATGCACTTTGCTGTTTAAATTTAGACCCCTGACAGTGATGGAGGAGTCCACAGAAAGGTGTTGACAAACCAAATTGTTTGTTCCAGCATTATTTTGCCAGAGATCAAGTCCAGAGTAATGTGGATTTGTTCATTACAGCGGCCGGCTATTGAAAGGGATGGGATACAGAAGAAGAAAAAGAAAGGGGGGGTCACGAATAGCACTGGGAATGAGTGTGTGTATATGTGTGTGTGTGTGACAAGTATGAGATTAAACTGTTTGAAAGGCTAAGGAGGACATGAGCTCACCTCATTTTGTGTGAAGACTGTTTGTGTGCTTGAAAAGACTTATGAGGAAACTCTGGAGATTTAAAGTATGAGATCCACTGACATATTTGGCGGTGCTTTTTGCAAATATGTTGTATACTGAAGTATGTCAATAAAACAATATGCATTTGAGAGGAATGTAAAGCCTGAAAGTGTTTTATAAATTAATAGGGTTTCCTCTGGTTCAGGTTACACAAGAGTTTTTAGTTATGAATAAAGAATTATTCAGGAGAACCCTTTAGCATGAACTATACAGTACTGTGTAAAAGGGATGTCCAGCTTACAAAACTGACATCTCCACCTTTTTGTTAAAAATGGTGTGCAATTTAAGCAAAAATAGCCAATGTTGATTTTACTTAGCATATTTTGTGGATGATCTGCAGTTCAAAAGGAATTTTGCTTATTGAAAAGTGTTCTAATCATTTAAGGGGATGAAATATAATAACTGAATGCACTGTATTCAATGTGTACGTCAGAAGCTTTTCTCATATACATAACCTCATGCTTTGATGGTTTAATTCAATTTGTACCATTCTTAAAAGCAGGTTTTGAGCAAATGTACCTAGGCATGGGCCGGTATAAGATTCTGACGGTGTGATAAACTTGGATAAAAATATCTCGGTTTCACGGTATTGTGATTACTGCTCTAAAATATATTATTTTTAAATGTCTGGATAAATAACAACAACTTTTTTCCCCTTTGAACAAAATATATTTTATTTTGAGAAACATTTTAAATATTTTGCAGCAGTAAACATGTCAGGCTGAATAATGAAAATGAATCTTTGGCTCCTGCTGTCTTCGTTAGTTTCTAAAACAGATTTCTTTACAATTTAAACCAATTAAAAAAAAAATTCCTGTTTTCGTAAAAAAAAAAAAAAAAAAATACCGTGGGAACGGTATAGCAGAAAATGTTGCCAGTTTTAAAACCTTGACTTTTCCAAATCATGGTATACCTTAAACAGTTATTATCCCATGCCTAAATGTACCATCACATGTGGCTTCCACTGTATCTGTCTATTAAAACATGATTTGTAGAATTGCAAAAATCTCAAAATCCTCTTGTACTGTATTCTATGAAGAAGTCAACAAAGTTGACCAACATTTTGCAGGTTTTTAAAAAGTCTAAACATGTTTATTTTTCCAAAATCTAAATATTAGGCTTTAAAAAGTTTTAAATTCACTGAAGTATTTCATTCTCTTAAATCATTTTAAAGAGGTCTAATTGTCCTATTTCCATGTAAAGCTATCTATAATACTCATTGAAATGCTTTATACAGCTTTAGAGTTGTTGTTGGTTGTGGTGGTGTTGTTTTTGTCTGTCCTTTCTTTTGTTAGTCCAATATTTATAGTATTTTGCTGTATTATTACTACAACAAAGCAAAAAAAAAACAGAAACCCCTGTTTATTTTGTTTTGTTTTGTTTTAATTTATTTTAATTACTTAATTAATTTGTTATGTTATGTTATTGCAAAAGAAAAAAACAGTGAATCATTGACTGTCTAAGTTAAATAAATAAACTAGAAAATAGTTTTAAAAAGTTAATAGAAAAAAAAGGTAAAAAAAAAATGAAATTGATTACTCTGTTCAAACAAGGAAAAACGTTAGTGATATTTTTTACTTAGCCATTGTCCTAGAAACTCCCAAAATGTTTACTGTTTTCCAGTATGTCGTTGAGTTATTTGTTTCTTAGATTGCAGTAGATTATGTATCCTGGTTTCTTCTGACTGGATTATGCCCCGCCCTCTAGCTGTGATGGACAGCTCACTAAATCTGTCTCGATGCGTTAATACTGTCATGCAATTATTGCTCTAAAGAAATCTGTGAAGAACCAGCAGTGCCAGAAAGCAGAAGCTAATCCCGCTGAAGGCTAAAGGGTAACAACTAGCGCCATATGGCCGCACACGCGTAATGACGAGCGTCCTGCTTTCAGGTCAATCATACAAAAGTATTAGTGTCAGGTGCGGATTAATGCAGTAATGTTCCTTCACCCTCAGACAAAACACTCGCTACCTGATTCTGGCTCTTTTCCATGTCTTTTCTGAATGTTGTACAGCTGTGTTTATCGCTCATTCTAAACCTACAGATCTCAGCCTTTAAACCTGAATGTCGCCACTAAAACCATTGCTTTTGGTGATCCAGGGTTGTTGCTGAAAAGTGCATTGAGGGATTATTTGTGCGATTTGTTTCTTTAAAGTGCGCCATCCTAGTTAAACATGATAAACTATTCACTTAAAGAGCCGTAAAAATCTCCAGCCGATGCGTGCTGTAGTGTGATATGCCATATCAGCTAATCAGGAGCCACATTTTTATGTCAGCACTGATAAACATATCCCTTTTAATGGTCAATTTAATAATTACTATGAGGATTCATATTACAAAACATTAAGATAAGCATAAATATTTTGTAGCTCATGCATGCATTGTGGAATTGTTGTGATATCTTAAGAGCATATTGTTCTTCCCGCAGTTTCTCATTATGCTTCAGTTATAATACAAAACTTTAGACATGTTTATTCAGGTTTAAATAGAAACAAGGTATATTGTTTGTCATTCACTAAATGCATTTTGTCATAGGCCAGTTTGTACCAGTTTGCTGCTACTGTATGCATTTTTTTATATGTGACCCTGGACCACGAGACTACACTCTTTTGTTGCACGAGTATATTTTTGCCTACAGCCAAAAATACATTGTACGGGTCAAAATTAAGGTTTTTCTTTTATGCCAAAATCATTAATGTTCCATAAATATTTTTTTTAAATATTTTAAATATTTGATATTTTTTTTATTACCTACTGAATATATTTGAAAATTATTGTTTGATTAGTAATGTGTATTGCTAAGCCCTTACTTTAGACAACTTTAAAGTTGATTTTCTCATCATTTTTTTAACCCTCACAGCCCTATCATACACCCAGCGGAATAAGGCGCAAGGTGTATTTGATGCGATTTGTTGCTATTTTCATACCAGCGCAATCTTAATTTTCCCATTTTGCACCATGTTGTTTAAATAGCAAATCCATTTGTGCCTCTTTGTGGACTCAAGGGTATTCCGTTATAAAAAGAAGGTGTGTTGAAGCGCATTGTTGGCACGCTGAGATTTTGAGGAACTGAAACACTGCACCATTGACAAACCTGGTTTTTGTCCAATGCAGAGCGCTTTAGTTATGCCCCTATGCAGGTTCAAACGCTTGCATGTTGCTTAATACACACAGGATGTACAGCTATGCACAAATATCTTTACATATAAAAAATAAAGGATTAAAATGTTACAACAGTTACAATTTTCTACATAAAAAAACACTGCCTCCACTTCATCTCGGGGGGCTTTTTTTCAATTTATTCATGACAACTTGCTTTTGTGTTATTATTATTAGGAGTATTATTTATTATATGCATATTTGTATTTGTTTTATTAAAAACAAGCTTAGATTTGTCCACCTGTCAGGTTTTGGATGATATGGGGCATAGGACGTGTGTTTGGATATAACTCAGTTTTTTGACCACACTTTGTTATTATTGTTTGTTTATTCAGTTGCTGGAAATTAGAACTGAATTTAGAAATATTTTTAAGTTTTGAAACAAATCTTTGCGCTAAAACTAACGAAATTAAATATGTAGGCTAATGGATGTCTTCAGTGGTGTGTGTACAACACTGTTTCCTTATCCACGAAAGTAAAGGAGTACAGTAAAGAGTAGGAGAAAGAGAAAATAGAGGCCGATTGCAGGAGGCTCGTTCCTTATCCTCGAGCTGCAGATGGTCTATTTAACTGTTTTCTCGTTAGTGAAGCATTCAGTTTTTCCACCCAGAAAGTCTGCCATGTAAATAGCAAATGCACCATGGCGTGACTCTTAAAAGGAATGTGAGATGAAACTCTGATTGGTTTAATGCACGTTATGCTCAAAACACACCCATAACTCATTAAGAGAATAAGCACAACCCTGTTGGACCATGCGCCGTGGCGCAAAGTATATTTTTCTGTCCTTAAAATAGCAAAAGTGGATTCGAACACGCCCTTAATGCTTTTGCGCCATACACTTTAAACTTTGCGCCTTGATCGTTAAAACAGAGCCCTCTGATTTCAGATATTCATAAACTGTAGTTGTATCTCAACCAAATATTGACCTAACCATGCATCAATGCCAAGCTTTTTTATTCAGCTTTCAGGTGGTCTATAAACCTTGATAACCTTGAGTGTGGTCAAGAGGCTCAGTATATACAGTTGAAGTCAGAATTATTAGCCCCCCTTTGAATTTTTTTTTCTTTTTTAAATATTTTATAAATGATGTTTAACAGAGCAAGGACATTTATACAGTATGTCTGATAATATTTTTTTCTTCTGCAGAAAGTCTTTTTTGTTTTATTTCGGCTAGAATTAAAGCTGTTTTTTTTATTTTTTAAACACCATTTTAAGGACAAAATTATTAGCCCCTTTAAGTTATATATTTTTTCCAGCCTGATCTCACGAGGAAACGTAAGTATTTTACGTTTTGTCAGTTTAGTGGCTAATTCGTACGAATTCGTACGAGTTCAGTCGTACGAAAATGTACGATTTTAAAAAGGAGGCGTGGCACCTAACTCCACCCCTAACCCCAACCATCATTGGGTGATGGGCAAATCGTACTAATTTGTACGAATTAGATCGTACGAATTCATACGAATTAGCCACTAATCAAAAAGTTACGAATTGGCCGTGAGATATCGTTGATTTTTTCGATAGTCTACAGAACAAACCATCATTATACAATAACTTGCTTAATTACCCTAACCTGCCTAGTTAACCTAATTAACCTAGTTAAGCCTTTAAATGTCACTTTAAGCTGTATAAAAGTATCTTGAAAAATATCTAGTAAAATATTATTTACTGTCATCATAACAAAGATAAAATAAATCAGTTATTAGAAATGAGTTATAAAAACTATTATGTTTAGATATGTGTTGAAAAAATCTTTTCTCCATTAAACAGAAATTGGGGAAAAAAATAAACGGGGGATAATAATTCAGGGGGGGGCTAATAATTCTGACTTCAACTGTGTGTGTGTGTGTATATATATGTACACAGTATATGATTATATATAAAATCATAAAGTTATCATTAAAAAAAGTAATGGTAGTGAATGTGTCAGAAAAACTAGAGACTGCCTAATGGTGTTACTAATTAGAATATAGAATTATAATTAAATTTACATATATATCTTCAGTTTTTCTGACACATTCACTACCGTTACTTTTTTGATGTTGGTGCAGCTCATTTTATTTGTGCAATCATAAATATTTATTATTATGAATTATAGTTTCTTTGTAATGTGCAACTGTTAAAAATAACATTAGTTCTCAGCACTTAAACTATTTTTTCCCACACATACTTAAGTGATGACATTATTATTATAAAATGTGCGATTAGTCAACTAACGACTTAAATGAACAGGTTCTTATTAGTCATCTGGGAAAATCTTTAGTCTGGCGGAGCCCAAGTGTTTGACTGTGATTATCCTTATTTTATTTTATATACAAATCAAATATAATTTGCAATATACTAACATGCTGTTTTAGCATATAAGACTGCAAATGAACATTTGTTAAGTTTTCTATATATAATGCATAATAAATATACTGAATAATGCATAGGTGTTGTACAGGCAAGTTGTTTCCTGATGCGAATTCTGGTGGTACAGATGGAGCTGCTCAAGATATTAGGTGTCAACAGCCTGTTTTTTGTCGCCTTATGTGCTCATGTGTACTTGTGTGTGTGTTAAGGGTTTGCTGTAAAGGTGAGAGTGAGTCTCAGGAGTGATTGTGTGTGATAACAGATGGATATGCTTTTGCATACATGTAAATAACACAGCGAGCTATTAACATACATCTGTACAGATGGTGAACCATAATAAAGAATAAACCATAAGGCTGTCCTTTTTTTATACAAACTTGCAGAAACATATTGCTTTTTATGGGAATATTTGGTTGATATAGTGTTGGTGTCGTTAAAGTTGGGCTTAAAATGTGTGTATAGAAAAGTGTAATAGAAATATTGATGTACTGTATACAGATGTCATGGAACATTATTACAGTATTAAATTACATATTTTGATTAATTGATAACTTTAAAAGTGTTTTCAGCTGATTTACTTCTAAAGACAAAAAACGTATTATACATATAAATAATTATATATATATATATATATATATATATATATATATATATATATATATATATATATATATATATATATATATATATATATATATATATATATATATATATATATACATTATTTTACCAGGAATGTCCCATTGAGATACAATATTACTTTTACCAGGGAGTTCTGGTCAAGACAGGCAGCATAGAACAAAGTTACAAAAATAACATATAACAACACATGGACAGACACAAAAATAGTATAAACCAATAAATCAATTGTTAAAACATGTACGTTGTTCCGAATTGACAGTCCTTAAAATATTTTTAAATATAGTGATAGATGGTACAGATTTCATATGTAGTATATGTTGAGCTCATTCCATACATACTGTATGGAGCATACTTAGAGAATGCAGATCAACCTAACTCTGTGTGAAAAAAAAATGGCATTATAAGTAAGAGTATACTGTATCAGCTGATCTGGTATTGTAAGTATTTGAACAGTACTCCAACAAACTAGATATATACTGTGGTAATTTACCAACTAAAGCTTTAAAAATATGTTGTTTTCTCCTTAACTGTAAGGAGGTTCATTCTGTCATTTTATATAAATTACACTGTGTGTGTGTGTGTGTGTGTGTGTGTGTGTGTGTGTGTGTGTGTGTGTGTGTGTGTGTGTGTGTGTGTGTGCATCTGAACTAGTGACAAATCTTAAGGCACTATGATAAACAATTCAGAAACATTCTTTAAACATTTTTAAAACATTCAGAGGTGCGTGCATATAAAATATATCTCTGTAATCCAATAGTGTACTTTCAACTAAACATTTTCGAACTGCGAAGGGGAAACGTGTTTTAAAAATGAAAATAAAAAACTAATGTTAGTCTGAGTTTTTTTAAAGGCTATCGATATGACAACTTATCAAGCCAGACACCTAAATATTTATAAGGTGCAACTTGTTCAATCTGTGTGGCATTTAAAGTTTTAATTTTAAAATTGTGTATTGATAATCTGGATAAGGTAAAGATCACGTATTTAGTTTTTTTTTTTTTTTTTTTTTTTTTTTTTTTGCGTTCAATACCAATTTTAAGCAATAGAGACATTTGGAATTAATTAAGAGCATTTTGTAAAGAGTCAAAAAATTAAAAATAATTATCCGACCACTTGACAGTTCACATTTTCTTTGGATTTATTGGTTTTAGGTATGGGATTAAGTAAAATATTATTATATATAATAATAATTATTATTATTATATCTTTTTTTATAAAAGTAGTAATTTTGATTTATTTATTTATTTATTGATGGATAGCATAATAGTTAGACAACTAACTGTTAAAAATCCATTTTATTAATCCTTTAATTATTTAAGTTTAAAAGAAACTCTTAGTTTACAGGATAAATCAGCATTTTTTTACTCAAACACACAAATGTAAATCGTTCAAATTCAGAGAAATTGGGAATTTAAATGATGCTATAGCTTAACGTTCCCCTCCCAAAGTTATGAATAAAAATAAAATAAGCAGCATTTAATTGAATTAAAAAATTGTTTGTAATTTAAATATCTTTAATGCAACTTTTAATATTTCAATATTTTAATTATTTTAATATTGAAGATTTCATTAAAATAATAATAAATCCACACTATATGAAAATGTGCAATTAAAGGCTTCAGAGGATTGCTTATTGTCTTGTATTCTGGACAAACCCCTTCTTTGTAGTATTTTGTTTGTATGTGTTTGTTTATCTCTCTCTCTCTCTCTCTTAGTCTCTCTCCCTCTGTGTGTGTGTGTGCGCGTGTGAGGATTGCGTGCCAGTGTAAATGAATGCGTCTCTTGGTGCATGTGGTATCGCTCCACCAGCAACGGATGTGAGGAAGAGAAAAGGAGGGAGAAATTATACTTCAGCAGATCTTATGCAGGGAACCGACATGGAGCTCACTCTGAACATGTGTCTCTAATGATAACTAAATTATGTGTGCGCATCCAGGTGTGGACTGCACATGTATGTGTTTTAATTCACCTGGTCTTTACATGCAGCACAGCTCGCGGGTCACCATTTCACACTAGACTCATGTGACATGTTCAATTGGCTTTCTGTACCACACATGCTGTATGCGGGACCGCCAAATACCCCCTTCTACTATCACAAACCCTACACTTCTCGTAAACATTATGGTCACCAGTAATTTGATTACTTAACTCATTCTGAGTAAGACACTGTTATGATTAAGGTGTTTATATTAGTTGCTTTTTGGCATATTCCTTTCATAATGGTTGGTACATGTCTTTATGTCCCTGCATGTTGCCATCTGACATTCAAAAAAAAAAAAAAGACTCATTGGCTCAACAGACATACTTATAAATCTATATTGAGTAAAACAACAACAACAACATTACATTTCACAACAGATTTAGGTTTACTGTAAAATACATTAGATTGTTCAACTCAAAATATTAATTAAACATTATAGATTATAAAATAAAATAAAAAAGATAAAAATATGTGTAAAGTGTAGAGATGTTTATGATCGATCGGCCAGAGATACAGTAGGTATCAACTGATAATCACATTTAATGACTCGATCGGTACTCACTGATCTGTCCGATCTCATAAACCAATCACAAGGGTTTGTGTTAGTTTGAAATGAGCAAAATATTTGAATGACCCTTCATGTATTTAAGCCATTTCCTACATATAGGAACTGAAAGAACTTTGAACAGAACTTTTTTAACAGTAGTTTATAGACCTGTTTCCTTTTAGTAAAGAAGTAATGAATTTATAGGTGTGCATTGTAACTTTTTATGCATCAAAAATGCGCTGTTTTCTTTATTGAGACATGTTGAATTCTTCTTCCATTATTTGCAATGTTTCCAAATTGCATTTTTTGTCATTTTTCTAAAAAAAAATGTATTTGTTTTATCTACTATTTTCATGTACGACTCTACAAAAGCATTTGTGTCTTTTGTATAGTTTTACAGCCAACTGTGTGCTAGTTTATGTAGCCTACACCGAGACTAATAACCAAGCACACTGAATTAACTTTGACTGAAGGGCATCACACACCGGATGCGCCGCGACATGGCGCGCATGACAGTTGAAAGTATCGCACACTTGCGGCACTGGTGTGTGTCCCCTGATAGAAACTTGTGTTTAGAATTCAGAAATGCATGCCGCTGTGTGGCGCGACGCTGCTTGTCGCCAAGCGGCTCTTCTGGTATACGACCTGCTTGAGGCTATAACTAAAGGGCGTCATACACCGGATGCGCCGCTCAGAGCCACGACACGGCACACCAGACCCGCACATTTGCATGTTATTTAAAATGAAACTATTCAGATAACGCTCTGTGGCGCGGCAGAAATATGAAGTGTCCTGAGGCGACCTAGGCGGCAGAAGAGTGAGCGAACCCCCCGGTCCTCACTTTCATCCGCGACACCGTGAAATGCATGGCGCTGCGCGTCGTTAGTTCGTTATTTCCAATGGAAGGACGACCACGTGAGGCAACACACTCGCACTTTCCAGCTGCACCTAGTTAGGATGACAGGGAGCTTCTGTGACCGCAGGAAATGCAAACCGCTAAAGTTTAAGGAAGACGCAATGAAAAGTACACCTGTATGCAAACACTGGCGCGGAGGAGAGCGATAACGTGGTGAATGTTGAGCCCAATGAGCCTTACATCTAAAAATAGAGTAAGGGTGTTTCTTTGGTGACGTCGCTTTGACTCACATGCTGAAAATGGCGGACATGAAACAACATACTGAGGATATGGAAATGCACACCTGTCAATCAATATTGGTGGGCGGGGGGACTGCACTCCTATGTCAAGTTGCGGTCGATCTCAAAACCGCTCCAATTGGTCCACCGTTTTTATGTTGTTAAATTGGACAAAAAGGACTGGGTGTGTTTATATCACCCCAATATGACGGTCTATACACTATACCTACACATATGTCTGTCCAAACAGCTTAAAAAGTAGATTTTTCACCATAGGTGCCCTTTAAGGAATTATATGCAGCATCCTTAATTTATTATTTTTAAATTTAGTATTATACTTAGAGGGAAAACATGTTTTATGCATTATAATGCTTGAAGCATCAGAATCGGTAATCGGTATCGGCTGATCACCATGACAAGGAATCGGTACTCGGTATCGGCTGCAAAAATCCTGATCGGAGCATCCCTACTACAGTGAAAAGGAAAATGTAAGACATGTCAACATTGCAGGTTGAAATTAAGTAAATCTAACATAACATTTAAAGAAGCTTATTTCAAGTTCGCAGCAAGCTTTGCATCAGACTGTATATGATGAATACATAAAATTAGATGAATTAATCAAATAAAGTGTTACTCTGTGTATTTTTTTCACAAGATTAACAAGGAGACATGAATTATACTGTATTGTGCTATGGTGGTTCCCAGTACTGAGTTGCAGCTGGAATGGCATCCACTGTGGAAAACATATGCTGGATAAATTGGCGGTTCATTCCGCTGTGGCGACCCCTGATGATTAAAGGAGCTAAGCTGAAGGAAACTGAATGAATGAATGTGCTATGTTGGGGATTTTAACAGAGCTTTCTGTTTTGTTGATATTTGTAGTTTTACCAATGTGGTGAAGATTAGAGTCTGTGGTTAAGATTAGGATGGGATGGGTGAACGTGTAAGATTGCTTATACTGCATGATTTACAACTGGTGTACATAGTTAACTTGTGTAATTAAGTATATACAGCTAAGGTTTTCTTGTTAATTTTGCGTATACTGTAGCTTCAAGTTCAATTTACTTTAAAAGAGTGATGCAAAAAATGTTGCATGTATATTTTAAGCAAATCCAACATATTGTATTTACCAGTGCAGAATTATCAACTGCAGTTCAGCTTCATTGTGGAGCCAAATATAGTTTTGTGTGTTTCATTTCTTTTTTTAATTTTAAGAAATTATCAATTGCAGTTAATTATTTTTCATAGTATCCATGAAAACATAGGATGACGAATACAAATTATTGCTCAAAGCCATGCTCCTTTTTGCTGTTAAATTGTTGAGCACTGATGTGTGTATCTATCCTGATCATAAAAACATTCTGGTAGAAAATGCTACACAATGGTAAAAGTGTGATTAAGATGATTAACTTCCACAGTGTGGATACAAAAAAACCTTCACAACTTAATTTGATTTGTGTATAGCTTAAGTATGACTTTAGACAAATGAAGGTAATCAAGTATTTTAGATTCTTAATCAGAATATTGTATAATCGTGGTAATGCAATATCTTGATAGACACTCTCCGGCCACTTTATTAGGTACACCTTAATAGTACCGGGTTGAACACCCTTTTACCTTCAGAAGTGAAAATTCTTCGTGGTATGAATTCAACAAGGTACTGGAGATATTCCTCAGAGATTTTGGTTCATATTGACATGATAGCATCACGCAGTAGCTGCAGATTTGTCGGCTGCACATTCATGATGTGAATCTCCCGTTCCACCACATCCCAAAGGTGCTCTATTGGATTGAGATCTGGTGACTGTGGAGGTCATTTGAGTACAGTGAACTCTTTGTCATGTTCAAGAAACCAGTCTGAGATGATTCGCACTTTATGACATGGCTTTGGATTGTTGCTGTACATTGTAAAAACAAATCTTGCTTCCTTCATTTTTTTGTTGAATCAAATTAACTTTTTAGGCATCTCAACTCAAAATATTAAGTTAAATTTTGTATAACTTAAATTTAGTTATTTAAAATAAGTTAAAGCAGCATAAAATATTTGTTGTCTTGACTTTTGTCATTAAATGTTGTACTAGTAAACACACTGTTTTGCATGTAATTCATCCTCACATTTATTTCAAACAAACAACCTTAAATAAGGATGTATAAATAAATACAAAATAAATGTTAGACAAAAGAAAATGACCTGAAACACTGGCATGGAATAAATGATTTAGATTAGTTTGGCACTTTATTTTGTGTGTAGCCTCATTAGATATTCAGATTGGAGGTTTGCCAGTGGCTGGCACTGATCTTTCATGTAAATGAATGTTTAACAACATGTTCCAAAAAAAGCTTTGAGATGCAGAAAGATATCTCTTGGAAGTGTTGTTCATTAAATGTGTAACTTTTCTTCCACACTTTACTAAAAATTCTAAAGAGATTGTGAGAAAAGGGTTCTCTCTGACTGTCTTGTTCTCTCTCTCTCTCTCTCTCTCTCTCTCCTCTCTCTCCTCTCTCTCTCTCTCTCTCTCTCTCTCTCTCTCTTTCTTTTCTCTGACAACATTTGAAGTGAAAATTGGCAGAGTTCTTTACACATTTCCGTGTCTTTTCACCATTTCCTAAGAATTTCCAGAGTCTTGTGTGATGCCTGCCTCCCAGCTATACTGCATATGTTAAGAGTTAACCACAAAATACCAAATGCTAGGGAAGATGCGGCTAAACGGCTTGGACGCGGCTAAACTGTTTGATCTTTACTAACCAAAAGTGCTGTCCTAAAATCTGATAATGCTCTGTTATATGCAACATTTTGTAAAATGTGTGCCAGTTACTTGAGAAAGGAAACAGTGGTTATATGACAAGGAGAGATTTATTTATTTATTTATTTATTTAATTTTAGTTTAGATTACTGACCTATTGTATGCTGTAAATTAGGGGGAATAAAAAACTATTTTAAATGTATTTATTTTGTATTTATTTATGTATTAGATTTTTGGCTCAGCTCAGATAAGTGTTTGCACCGGTGGACTGTACACACTCACTCACTCACACAAAACATGCTGTAATTTGGCTGATTTCTGAAATATTAAATTGTGGGAACCTATTCAGACATCCAAGTGGTTTTACAGTGTTTGGGGACATTTTCAAATTATGAATTTTAGATGAGAATCTGTCTTATACGCCATGTTTCTGGCTGTGGTGGTATATTCTCTATATTGTATATATTTTTTCTCTATATTGTTATGCATTTTTTCAAATATCTGTACTTTTTTTATTTACTTTCAAACCTTAACTTTGCAACAACATTACAAAGCTTAATATACATTAATATCCTCTACTATCATAAAAACATATACATTTTCTTGTTGTTTGAAGTATAGCTGTGTTTAATTTATGATTGAACCATGACCATAGCCAGGATCTGAAAATTAGTCAGGTATGGGGGTTGTTATCAATGCTATATACTGTATTAGTGCTATAAAAAAAAACTATTCATTAGAAAAAAAAAAAGTACCAATTTAGTTCAATTCAGATAATTGTTAACCTTAAACTTCCCCGTCCTACGCTATTAATGGCCAAAGTATGATGTTATCATTAATAGTATTAAAATCCAATCCAATGACACAATTCTCATGAGTACATCTGACCACATGTAAATCATACATTTGTTGGAACTTTTTTTTATATAATGTAATTGTTTGAGTAACTGTAGTGGGGTACCCCTGGCGCCCAAACCCATTTTATCAGCCTAATACTGCTACAGAGGTAACCTGTTAAATCAGTTTGCTAATCCCAGTTCACTGAGCTTTTATGAATTTCTTTCTTCTGGTAAACACAAAACAATATACATATAGGTATTGCTACTGTGTGATAAATTACATTTATTTTATGCATTAGTTGTTTATCTAATTTTCACTAATCAGATGGGTCCTTGCCATGTTTGACTTCCCCAGTAGTTGCTGCTCTGCTATTAGTTGGAGCGGTCCAAAGGCGAACCTTAGAGCTAAAAATAAATACTCATGGTGGGAGACGAGAGAGTGAAAAAAAGACTAGTGCTGTGTCTCAATTCGCATACTATCTGTCGTAAATAGTATTCAAAATTAGAATTAGTATGTCCCCAAACCATAGTATGTTGAATAGAGTATATGTCCCAAAGAGTATATGTCCCAAACTATAGTATATTGAAAAGAGTATGCCAAAAGTTCCAGGTACCGGTTTACCATTTTCCAGTAAACAGGTGTAGAACCGTCCATACTCTAACTGCTAATATTGCTCACAATACATTGCACGTTGGATGTGAATTTGATTAGAACTACAAACTCAGGTAAAAAGTGTTAATAAACTACAAACATGGCGGATGCGAGAGACCAACCAAGAGACCAACCGTCAGGTAGAGAGGCTTCAGTAATGTTGTTTGAATGACTATTAATTAATATCTTGCCAACTGGAAAATATTTAAATCACGTTACATATATTTCATCTGCAACAACAATGTGAACTTACACTCACCAGCCACTTTATTAGGTACACCTGTCCAACTGCTCATTAACGCAAATTTCTAATCAGCCAATCAAATGGCAGCAACTCATTGCGTTTAAGCATGTAGACATGGTCAAGATGATATGCAGCAGTTCTGCACTGAGCATCAGAATGGGGAAGAAAGGTGATTTAAGTGACTTGAATGTGGCATGGTTGTTGGTGCCATATGGGCTGGTCTGAGTTTTTCAGAAACTGCTGATCTACTGGGATTTTCACCCAAAACCACCTTTAGGGTTTACAAAGAATGGTGCGAAAAGAGAAAATATCCAGTGAGTGGCAATTATGTGTGCGCAAATGCCTTGTTGATGCCAGAGATCAGAGGAGAATGGCTAGACTGGTTCAAGCTGATAAAAAGGCAACAGTAACTCAGATAACCACGCGTTACAACCGAGGTATGCAGAAGAGCATCTCTAAATGCACAACAACCTTGAGGCGGATGGGCTACAGCAGCAGAAGACCACACCAGTTGCCACTCTTGTCAGTTAAGAACAGGAAACTGAGGCTACAATTTGCACAGGCTTACCAAAATTGGACAATAGAAAATTGGAAAAAATGTTGCCTGGTCTGATGAGTCTCGATTTCTGCTGCGACATTCGGGTGGTAGGATCAGAATTTGGCATCGACAACATGAAAGCATGGATCCATCTTGCCTTGTATCAATGGTTCAGGCTGGTGGTGGTGTTGGTGTAATGGTGTGGGGGATATTTTCTTGGCACACTTTAGGCCCATTAGCACCAATTGAGCATCGTGTCAACACCACAGCCTGAGCATTGTTGCTGACCATGTTCATCCCTTTATGACCTCAGTGTACCCATCTTCTGATGGCTACATGCAGCAGGATAACCCATCATGTCATAAATCATTTCAGATTGGTTACTTGAACATGATAATGAGTTCACTGTTCTCAAAGGGCCTCCACAGTCACCAGAACTCAATCCAATAGAGCACCTTTGGGATGTGGTGGAACGGGAGATTTGCATCCTGGATGTGCAGCCGACAGATCTGCAGCAACTGTGTGATGCTATCATGTCAATGTGGACCAAAATCGCTGAGGAATATTTCCAG
Source organism: Danio kyathit (assembly GCA_903798195.1). Classification (NCBI taxonomy): domain Eukaryota; kingdom Metazoa; phylum Chordata; class Actinopteri; order Cypriniformes; family Danionidae; genus Danio; species Danio kyathit. The sequence goes on from LR812525.1 coordinate 44,559,567, forward strand.
TGCCTTGTTTTCCTTCACAAAAAAGTACATACTTTTAGGGGGTAGTATATACAAATTGGAACACAGCATAAATGTCTGCACCTTTACCTTTGGCTGCCCTGGATTTGGGACTAAGCTGAAGGAAAGTAAGTGAGTGAGTCGAAATATATATTTTACCTCTTCATTTTAAAATCATTAAATAAATCATTCAGTCAGAGCGAGTCTCTCAGAACACTTCACTGATTCAAATGATCCGGACAAAGCAAGTCTCCATGTAACAGCTCACAGATTTAAATGATCTGCTCAAAGCGAGTCTCTAGTAACGATTCACTTGCAATCGGCCAGATGCAAGTTTGTGTATGTGAGTATTTGTGTGTTTGTGTGTGTGTGTGTTTGTAAGAGAGAAAGAGAGTGATTGAGCTGGCCTGACGCCTCACAATATGGCTGCCTTTGATATTCAGCAGTTCCGTTTTTAGACCTTATCTGCCTCTGTGAAGAATTATATCAGCGTATGAATCTCAAGCTTTAATCATGTTAACCTGCGATAGGACCTTTATTGCATAATGAGTTTATGGGCTTTATAATAGACCTTGGAGGATTTCTTTCTCCTCTTCCTTTCCTCTACAACGCCTCTCAGGCTTACTTAAAATCAATTTATTACACGCAGAAGTTTAAGCACAGAGACCTGCTTATTCTCTGAATCAGCAATATATCTGAAATATTAATAGAGATTTATTGATTTAATTATAAGTGAAGAAATAGAAAGAAGGAAAAGTTGTGCGTACAGTGCAGTGATTATAATGTTGCGGGTAATGTGTAGTGCACATAATGTTTGTTGTAGTGTACAGTGTTTATGTTGCAGTGTTTTTATGGCGCAGGTTGTTTTGAGATCAGTGCAGTCGTGCATGCTTTTTATTAAACATTTTTAATGTGCCATGGCTCATGGCTGGCAGCATTTCCCGGCTCGGTATGGCTGGCTGGATTGTGTGTGTGCCATCCAGTTGATGCCAGACCTCCTCATTTCCTATCAGTGGTTATTAAAGGTGTTTCCGCTTTGTGTGACTGTGTTTGTGTGTCTAAGTGTGTATGTGTGTGTGTTTGGCACTAGTGTTACCAGATATTGGTAAAACTTAGGAAAGGAAACCAAAGCAATATGTGTAACTTGGAGCAGCTAAGTTCAGTCAAACTGATAAAGGTTTGCATTTGATAACCTTAAGGGGAAGAGGTTATTTAAAAGAAACAAAGGAACAATGAAAGAAAGAAAAAGAAAAGGACTTTTTATTCAAGTTATGTGGAGGTTTGAAGCCGCCTGCTTGCTTTCATTTGGGGCAAACATTTGTTGTATGTTTTTGAATGGTTTATATTCTTTTACATCTATTACTAAAGCTCAATTAAAAATTCCAATGCTGATCGTTGTGTTGCTTGATCATGAATTAAAAACATTTATTTATTTATTTATTTATTTATTTATTTATTTATTTATTTACTGTGTGTATGTATGTATTTAAGCATTCACTCACTCTTTATTTATTTATTTATTTATTTATTTATTTATCATACAGGTAAAATATATTTTTGCTTATTTTTTTATCTATTTTATTGATTTATTCATTTATTTACTGTCTGCATGTATGTATTCAAGCATTCACTCACTCTTTATTTATTTACTTTTTTAATTAAATAATTTATTTATTTATTCATTCATTCATTTATTCACTCATTTACTGTATGCATGTATTCAATCATTCACTCACTCTTTATTAATTTACTTGTATTTATTTATCTTTCATCCATTCATTCATTTACTGTGAGTATATATGTGTTCAATCTTTCGCCCAGTCTTTATTTATTTACTATTTGTATTCATTCATCCATTCATCTATCCATCTATTCATTCATCCATTCATTCATGCATTCATTCATGCATTCATTCATTCATTCATTCATTCATTCATGTATTTACTGTGTGTATGTATGTATGTATGTATTCAAGCATTCACTCACTCTTTATTTACTTAATTTTTATTCATTCATTCATTCATTTACTGTGTGTATGTATTCAATCATTAACTCACTCTCATTTATCATTCATCCATCCATTCATCCATCCATCTATTCATTAATTCATTCATCCATTCATTCATTTATTTGTTTACTGTGTGTATGCATGTATTTATTCACTCATTTATTTACTTTTTATATGGATTTATTTATTTATTTATTTATTCATTAATTCATTCATTCATTCATTTATTTAATCATTTTACTGTATGTATTCAATCATTTACTCGCTATTTATTTACTTTTTGTATTTACTTATTTATTTATTTATTTATTTATTTATTTATTTATTTATTTACTGTGTGTATGTATGTATTCAAGCATTCACTCTTTATTTATTTACTTTTTGTATTTATTTATTTATTTATTTATTTATTTATTTATTTATTTATGTATTTATTCATTCATTCATTCATTTATTTAATCATTTTTACTGTGTGTATATATTCAATCATTCACTCCCTATTTATTTACTTTTTGTATTTATTTATTTATTTATTGTGTGTGTGTATGTATTCAAGCATTCACTCACTCTTTATTTATTTACTTTTTGTATTTATTTATTCGTTCATTTATTAATTAATTAATTAATTAATTTATTTATTTATTTATTGTGTGTATGTATTCAAGCATTCAGTCGCTCTTTATTTATTTACTTTTTGTACTTATTTATTTATTCATTTATTCATTCATTTATTTATTTACTGTGTGCATGTATGTATTTAAGCATTTCCTCACTCACTCTTTATTAATTTATTTTTTGTATTTATTTATTTATTCATTCATTCATTCATTTATTTACTATGTGTATGAATGTATTCAAGCATTCACTCACTACTTATTTATTTATTTTTTGTATTTTTTGTATTTATTTATTTATTTATTTATTTATTTATTTATTTATTTATTTATTTATTTATTTATTTATTTATTTATTTGCCATACAGTTGAAATACGTTTTTATTTATTTATTTATTTAATTATTTATTTACTGTGCATATGTATTTAAGCATGCACTCCCTCACTCACTCCTTATTTATTTATTTATTTATTTATTTATTTATTTATTTATTTATTACCATACAGGTAAAATATGATTTTGCTTGTTTTTATTTTATTTTTTTTTTTTTTTTTTTATTATATATATTTTTTTGTATTTATTTATTTACCATACAGGTAAAATATGTTTTTGCTTATTTTATTTATTTATTTATTTATTTATTTATTTATTTATTTATTTATTCATTCATTCATTCATTCATTCATTCATTTATTTATTTACTGTGTGTATGTATATATTAAAGCCTTCTCTCACTCACTCTATATTTATGTATTTTTTGTATTTATTTATTCATTTATTTGCCATACAGTTGAAATACGTATGTTTTATTTATTATTTATTTACCATACAGTTAAACTTGCTTAATTTTTATATTTATTTATTTATTTATTTATTTATTTATTTATTTATTTATTTATTTACTGTGTGTATGTATGTATTCATGCATTCACTCACTCACTCACTCACTATTTATATACCATACAGTTAAAATGTTTTTGCTTATTTTTATGTTATTTTATTAGTTTTTAGTTTAGTTTAGTTTAGTTTAGTTAGCTTGGTTTGGTTTGGTTTTGGTTTGGTGTTGAAAGGGTTATACTTTTTTCTTCTTCACACAGGTGTCTTTGTGTCTAGCTGTGCTGTACAGTTGTTTTAATAATTCTAGTGGGCCATTTCAGATGTCCTGACAGGTATAATCTACTAATACATTAAACTCCTTACAAGTCATTCTCATATATTTTGTGTCACAATTAAGCAGAGGCAGATTGCGCCAGTCTTATAGATCAACACTAAGGCATATTGTCATTAGATTAATGCTCCCTCTCTGCGCAGCAGTCCTGCTTTTTTCCCTCAGTGCCTCTCTCACTCGCTGTGAAATATGTTTAATAAGTGCATAATTATGACATCTGTTAGCCTCATTGTACCTTTCAGTGGCAAGTGAATCACAGGAATAACAGGTTTAAGTATGTGTTAACACTATGATAGCATGTTTAATTGAAATATGACTGGGGAGCAATGAAGATTAAATTAACCCTGAAGATAATCGCCTCACACGAAGATAATTGAGTCGCAATCATCCTCGCTGTGCAATGAAGAATAGCAAATAGAGAACAGGAGAGAGAGAGAGGGAGAGAGAGAGAGAGAGAGAGAGAGAGAGAGAGAGAGAGAGAGAGAGAGAGAGAGAGAGAGAGAGATAGTAGCTGGAGGCCATAAATAATCAGGGATTTCTCCATCTGAAATAAAACCTGTTTCTTGCTGATAGCAGAACGATAATTTCAGTCGTCAGATTAAAGTGTGATTAATCAAAGCACTAATCCTGCATTTGAGTGGGAATGAGAATGGCATATGTCTGTTTTATGTAATTATGTTGCGCCTAGGACATCAAGGGCTTTTTGAGATCTCCTCATCATCTTTGCGTTTGAAGATGAGTTATCCGATTGGAAAGGCTAGCAAAATGTTTTCATCTCTCTTTCAGTCTCTCTCTCTGTCTCTCTCTCTCTCTCTCTCTCTCTCTCTCTCTCTCTCTTTCTCTCCCCACTCAAAATAGCACAAGAGGGGCCTGTGTTTTGCGTGTAGCATATGGTCCCATCACAAGTGGCCGTGATGGCTGAAAAGAGATTAGGGAGGCGCTACAGCATAGCCTTGTCCACATCTGAAATGAAAAGGATGTTATTGTCTCAATTTCATCATTAGTCCTAAATATGCTGCAGAGCTTTTAGTATGCATTTTGTTTTTACTCACTGCAGTGCATGATCTTATATCACTCTTCTATTTCTGAGCAAATATAAGACCATTTAAATCCATTTAATCCAGCAAACTAAATATGATTATATATGTGTTTGTATGTAATATGTATGTGTGTTTGTGTGTGTGTGTGTATGTATGCGTATATATATATATATATATATATATATATATATATATATATATATATATATATATATATATATATATATATATATATATACAGTATATATATATATACAGGGAGTGCAGAATTATTAGGCAAATGAGTATTTTGACAACATCATCCTCTTTATGCATGTTGTCTTACTCCAAGCTGTATAGGCTCGAAAGCCTACTACCAATTAAGCATATTAGGTGATGTGCATCTCTGTAATGAGAAGGGGTGTGGTCTAATGACATCAACACCCTATATCAGGTGTGCATAATTATTAGACAACTTCCTTTCCTTTGGCAAAATGGGTCAAAAGAAGGACTTGGCAGGCTCCGAAAAGTCAAAAATAGTGAGATATCTTGCAGAGGGATGCAGCACTCTTAAAATTGCTAAGCTTCTGAAGCGTGATCATCGAACAATCAAGCGTTTCATTCAAATAGTCAACAGGGTTGCAAGAAGCGTGTGGAAAAACCAAGGCGCAAACTAACTGCCCAAGAACTGAGAAAAGTCAAGCGTGCAGCTGCCAAGATGCCACTTGCCACCAGTTTTGCCATATTTCAGAGCTGGAAGTCACTGGAGTGCCCAAAAGCATAAGGTGTGCTCAGAGACATGGCCAAGGTAAGAAAGGCTAAAAAACGACCACCACTGAACAAGACACACAAGCTGAAACGTCAAGACTGGGCCAAGAAATATCTCAAGACTGATTTTTCTAAGGTTTTATGGACTGATGAAATAAGAGTGAGTCTTAATGGGCCCGATGGATGGGCCCGTGGCTGGATCGGTAAAGGGCAGAGAGCTCCAGTCTGACTCAGACGCCAGCAAGGTGGAGGTGGAGTACTGGTTTGGGCTGGTATCATCAAAGATGAGCTTGTGGGGCCTTTTCGGGTTGAGGATGGAGTCAAGCTCAACTCCCAGTCCTACTGCCAGTTTCTGTAATACACCTTCAAGCAGTGGTACAGGAAGAAGTTTGCATCCTTCAAGAAAAACATGATTTTCATGCAGGACAATGCTCCATCACGCGTCCAAGTACTCCACAGCTTGGCTGGCAAGAAAGGGTCTAAAAGAAGAAAAACTAAAGACATGGCCTCCTTGTTCACCTGTTCTGAACCCCATAGAGAACCTGTGGTCCATCATCAAATGTGAGATTTACAAGGAGGGAAAACAGTACACCTCTCTGAACAGTGTCTGGGAGGCTGTGGTTGCTGCTGCACGCAATTTTGATGGTGAACAGATCAAAACACTGACAGAATCCATGGATGGCAGGCTTTTGAGTGTCCTTGCAAAGAAAGGTGGCTATATTGGTCACTGATTTGTTTTTGTTTTGTTTTTGAATGTCAGAAATGTATATTTGTGAATGTTGAGATGTTATATTGGTTTCACTGGTGAAAATAAATAACTGAAATGGGTATATATTTGTTTTTTGTTAAGTTGCCTAATAATTATGCACAGTAATAGTCACCTGCACACACAGATATCCTCCTAAAATAGCTCAAACTAAAAACAAACTAAAAACTACTTCCAAAAATATTCAGCTTTGATATTAGTGAGTTTTTTGGGTTCATTGAGAGCATGGTTGTTGTTCAATAATAAAATTAATCCTCAAAAATACAACTTGCCTAATAATTCTGCACTCCCTGTATATATATACAGTACAGTTGAAGTCAGAGTTATTAGCCCCCCTTTGATTTTATATTTCTCGACTGTCTACAGAACAAACCATTTCAATCCATTTAATCCAGCAAACTAAATATGATTATATACTGTATGTGTTTGTATGCAATATGTAATGTGTGTGTGTGTGTGTGTGTGTGTGTGTGTGTGTGTGTGTGTGTGTGTGTGTGTGTGTGTGTGTGTGTGTGTGTGTGTGTGTGTGTGTGTCTTTTTTGGCTCTTTAGTTGGGGCTGTTAAAACTTTTAATTTTACAGTACAAATCTTTTGATTCCTTTCGTTTTTCTATTTTAGCACTAAAAACTTTTGTAGTGAATCCCTGAAAGGCAGGTAAAAAATGCTGTAGTAAAAATCAATCAAAATCTGTTGCTCAATGTGCAAATTTTGGAAAAATGTGAAAGTTGAATGTGTTATCTGGTAACACTTTACTGTGAAGTTTAATTTGCTAACATTAGTTAATTTATTAGGTACGATAAACTAACAAATCTTACGTCATTAATTCATTAATTCTGATCAATGATTGATCATAATATGGGTAACTCACTTTAAATTAAATAGCTGTATAAATAATAGTTTATGATGTATAAATAAATAAATTCTGATTAACAAATTATTTCAATTACTTTATATGCACAGCTGTTCAGAATTAAATACTGTACATTCACTCAGCATATATGCATTGATCAGAAGTGACTGTATAGAATCTTTAAATGTTACAAATATAATTCAAATACAGTTCTTTTGAAACTTTTATTCATCATAATTTTGGTATAAAAAATATAAATGATTAATTAAATAAAATTAAAAAACTTTACACTTGTTCCAAACCTTTTTGAGTTTTTTTTGTGACAAATACAATCAATTAAGATATTTTAAAGAATATAATTTTTTTTAATAAATGTGTTTTTTAATAAAAAAATGTTAATAATGATTAATAAATATGGTATTAAATATAATGCTCATTGATACCCGATGCATTTACCAACATTAACACTTCATGTTACAAACCTATTTGAAACTCTTTCATTTCATCACCTTAGAATTATAAGGTTCTATCTGACATTTTTGTCAAAATTGAGTTATTGACATATTCTTATTAAATGACAACTTATTTACATTATGGGATGTTTTTTTATAAGTTTATTACATTTAAGACTTTTTATTTAAAAAACAAATGTTACACACGTACTGTTTGCTATATGGAATGCAAAAACTTTGAAGCTCAATATCTCAAAATCATTCAGAACGCAGATAGAACCCTATAATTCCAAGGTGACAATTTGTTGATCAAAAATGAAGATTGATGTTTTCGTTCGTTTGTTCCTTCATTTGTTAGTTCGTTTCTTCGTTCCTTCTTTCCTTTGTTTGTTTTTTTGTTTGTTCCTTTGTTCCTTCGTTTGTTCCTTCGTTCATTCCTTCCTTCATTCGTGCCTTTGTTCCATCCTTCATTCATTCCTTCCTTCCTTTGTTCTTCGTTTGTTCCTTCCTTCCTTCCTTCCTTCCTTCGTTTGTTCTTTCCTTTCTTTCTTCCTTCCTTCCTTCCTTCCTTCCTTCCTTCCTTCCTTCCTTCGTTTGTTCTTTCCTTTCTTTCTTCCTTCCTTCCTTCCTTCCTTCGTTCGTTCGTTCGTTCCTTCATTCCTTCCTTCGTTGTTCTTTCCTTTCTTCCTTCCTTCCTTCCTTTGTTTGTTCGTTCCTTCCTTTCTTCCTTCCTTCCTTCGTTCGTTCGTTCGTTCGTTCATTCGTTCATTCGTTCCTTCCTTCTTTCCTTCTTTCCTTCCTTCGCCTTTTATATTTAACAGAGAAAAGAAACTCACATTTGAAGTAAATAAGTATTTACTATTATTTTTATTTTTACTTTATTTTATTTTTTTTTTTTTGGGGGGGGGGGGTGAACTATCCCTTTAATTTCATTTTAAAATAAAAAATTGCTAACACTGATTATATCTATTACCATATTTATTAATCGGAGTACCACGGGGTCTTAAAAAGTCTTTAAATATCTTAAATTTCAAAAACAAAAACTAGAGTTTTCTTGTTTTGACACATTCAAATATGTGATTAAGAATGAACTACATTTCTTTTTTTTCCAATTCCATTGGACCAACCGGGCCATTACAAAAACACCTTGGTGTTTAACCCCGTAGATATCTAAAATCTCATTCATAATGGTCTTAGAAGAAGCCTTAAATTTGACTTGAAACCTGCAGAAACCCTGATTATGCTTATTGATACCCAATGCATTTACCAACGTTAACAAAGACCTTAATATAAAGTGATACCACAAATTCTATAAAACCATTGTTCATAATCAGCTCCTAATACACATCGACTGCCATAAACAATCAAGTCTTAATTCAACATAAAATCCATCACCCTGCATCCCTGACAACACAACACGACACTTTGCAAGCATTAGCATTTTGAGCGAACAAATTAGATTCCTCAGGCAGGTTGCTAAAGATATATAAATAAGCTTGGGGGCCGGAAAAAAAAATCATTTCTAGAAGGTCAAAGGTCATGGTTTTATGGGTTAACGCACAAGTATGAATGAGTTAAAGGGCTCACTGCATGTCCAGCAGTCTTGAATGTTGTCAGTGTATCGTCAAGAGGCTGCGTTTCATATGTCTGCGAGTGAGATGAAATGGTGGCAGCAGTAAATCCGGCTCATCTTTTACTATTCAGCGGCTCGCATTTTCACAGCCTGTCTCTCTCTCTCCCTCCCTCATGCATTAATTAGCAATATTGATTGTCTGGACCTTTCTGTGGAGATTAAAATCATAAACACTCGCAGGACCAAGGACACCACCTGAGTGTCAAAACTCATAATCCCTGATAAGGCTTTACAGATATGCATGCACATCACATATATCCATAGACAGAATACGAGTGGCACACATGGACAAGGAAATGAGGACACACACACATGCACACAAATGGAAAAGAGGGGAGTTATCAGTGAATCGACTGGCTGCTATTGATGTGAATGTCATTATCTGAAGATTGGCTCAGAATTAGAAGAATGGCCACTCCAAGCCCATGTCCTCTGGGCTGAGGTGCATGTGGAAGACATTAGAGTGCTGTCATTAAGCCAGGCTGACCAGGTCAAGACTGTTTCTCTTCACGCTCAACATGCTCCAACTGACCCAATGACTGCATCGCTAAAAAACATAATTGTGTTTGTTGTGTACACATAAATTACCAATAATTAAGAAGTTATGATAATTGTTTGATATGTACAGTTCTGTTCAGATGTTAATCTTTTTAAATATTATCATTGTTCAGCAATGCATTAAAATGGATCAGAGTATAAAGTGATTTATAATGTTACCAATAAATTGAATTTCTAATGCTGTTATTTAGAACTTTCTGTTCATCATATATTCAATATAAAAAACTAATTCTTTCCACAAAAGCACTAGCAATCAGCATATTAAAATGATTTCTGAACTATTATATGATCTGAAAAGTGGAGTAACTGTGCTAAAAAATCATCTTTGTCTTCACAGAAAATTACATTTAAATTATGAAATGTTAATTTATTTTCAATAATAGTAATATTTTTGTTTTTTTATGCATTTACAATTAAATAAATGTAGCTTTGGTGAGCATGAAAACATTTTCAATTATCATTAAATAAATTGTAGTATGTGTGCATAAGATTATTTGTATAGAACATTTTCCACACATCTGCAAATAGTTTATATTTCCAAAAACAAAACAAATCTAGGTTTTATATTTATAATAAATGGTGTTTGTAGTGAATCCCACTGTAATGAACATTTGTTTTATGCACTAAACAAATCATTGCTTTTTCTTTAAATCATCATGAGAGTAACTTTTTTTAAAACCTTTTAAATTAATATTAATTTAGGGAAACATCAATTATATATGAAATAATGGCTGCTTTACATTTATTTTCCCATTGCACTTTGTAATAGTGGCAGGCAGCTACAGCTAAATTGGTCACACTGTACAATAACGTTTCTTTAGTTAATGTTAATGTGTTTACTAAAATCAACTAATAATGAACAATACTTGTACAGCATTTATTATATCATAATTCAACATTTACTAATGCATTATTAACATCCAAATTCATGCTTGTGAACATTAGTTAATGCACTGTGAGAGTATTTTCATTAACTAACATGATCAAATACTGCAATAAATGTATTGTTCATTATTTGTTCATGTTAGTAAACGCCTTAACTAACATCAATTAATACACTTACTTGTTGTAAAATTGTAAAAAAATTGTAAAAAAAAAAAAAAAAAGTAATATATCATGTATTGAAAAATAATTTGCTTACTGTAAAATGTGATCAATCAGCCATGACAACATATTGTTTTATACACTGTAAATAATTGACGAATAAATTAAACCAAGACAACAAATATTTTTATGTTGCATTAACTTATTTTAATAAGGTAATCAGGTTTCAACTCAATGTTTTAAGTTATACAATGTTTATTGTAATAATTTTAGTCAGTTTGATTGATGTAAGTTAAATTGAAAAGTTAATTTGATTCAACAAAAAAAGGTACAGTAGCAAGGATTTTTTTTACTTGGTATGTTAATTCAACTTATTAAAGTTCGCAATGTTTTAATTTATTACATTTATTAAATCATACATGTCAGTTAATTGTAATGGAAATTGATTTGCAAGGTTAATTTGATTCTTTAAAAATAAAAGGCGGCCACAATTATTTTAAAGTGCGTGTATGACATACAGTTAAACTATTATAAATGAGTTCTTCTGTCTCATATTTTGAATGGCCATTTGTTCAGTTGTTCTTGCAGAAAACACATCAGTCCTTCATGCATTTCCCGAGAGACAGAAAGCTGTCAGAAAGTTGTGTTTGCGCCTTAATACCTCATCTAAGACAGTGCACAGGCTCATAAAAGCAGTCCAAACATTCCCATGTCACCATGGTAGCCTGGCATACACACTTGTGAGTGCGCTTTATTTTGAAGTCGCTCCCTCGGGGAGGATTCACTGCTCTGTGTGGAAGTGTCCGCCAAGAAGCTGCAAAGACCAGCCCTGTTCCCAGGAGCGAGGCCTGTAAGGCAGCACAGACGCGGCCACACTCTCCCCTTGAAGGCTGGGAACCAGAAAGATAGCGGCAAATCAGTGTTTGTTCAGCCTCTCCGCAAATATCCCGTGTGCAGATTAGTAGGGCTTTCAGGAAATAGCGGCGCGTCCACACTCTGAGCATTGCGCGGTGGCCGTCCGTGACTCTCCAGAGTGCTTGTGCTAAACACGCTAATAAATTTAACATGTCCGGCTTTGTTTTGGTTTCATTAGAGCTAATCTCCCGCGCAGAACAGAGAGCGTGTTTACTCTGCAGGAGCTGATGGATGGCTAAGCTGGCTGTCTCTTGCCTTTGCGTTTCCATAACTGTAACGAATGAAAGAGGCACGCTGTTATAGGTAGAAAACAAGTATGGATTAGCAGGAATAAAAGTTAGCATAAGCAGCTGGCCAGATACTGTAGCTACTGTGGCATGCCCTAAGTGACATTTTACAGGAAGAGGTGCTTTCTTTTGTTTTTCTGGCTTTCATTAATCTCTTATTTGTTGTTATTGGTGTCAGTCAGTTTTGTGTGATAGTGACATCGAGGACTTTATAGTTTGTGGTCGTCTGACAGGAAAGTATGGGAATCTGAGCTTGAATGCATGTAGTTGGAATACAAAGACGTCTCTGTCATTAAACTTTTTTATCTTTAAGAAAATTGTGTGTTGTGTGGCTGTGTGTGTGTTTGTGTGTCACCATGTGTTTTGATCAGGCTGCTGGTTCTTGAAATGAAACTTATAAAATTATCAGGTAAACAATGAGATTTAGAGCCCTATCATACACCTGGCGCAATAAGGCGCAAGACATGTTTTGTACGATTTGTTGCTATTTTCAGACCAGCTCAACCCTATATTTCCCATTTTGCACCATGTTGTTTAAATAGCAAAACCATTTGCGCCCCTTTGTGGACTCATGGGTGTTCCGGTCTAAAAAGGAGGTTTGTTAAGGTGCATTGTTGGCGCGTTGCTATTTTGAGGAACTGAAATACTGCACCATTGACAAACCAAAGGCTGGTCTAAAGTCTAGTATTATTTATTATTAGCGTATTTATATTTGTTTTAATAAAAACAAGTTTAGATTTGTCCACCTGTTGGGTTTTGGCGATGTATGCATCACCATATGGAGCATAAGAATAGGACGTGTGTTTGGATATAACTCAGTTTTTGAGCACACTTCAATATTATTGTTCATTTATTAGTTTGCTGGAAATTTGAACTGAATTTAGAAACAGTTTTGAAACACATCTTTTTGCTTAACAAACAAAAATAAATATGTAGGCTAATGGATGGCTTGAGTGGAGTGGAGTTTCCTTATCCACGAAAGTAAAGGAGTAAAGTAAAGAGTAAAAGTAAAGAGAAAGTAAGAGGCCAAATGGAGGAGGCTTGTTCTTTATCCTTGCACTGCAGATGTTCTGTTTAATTGTTTTCTCGCTAGTAAAGCATTCAGTTTTTCCACTTAAAAGTCCGCCATGTAAATAGCAAATACACCATGGCGCGACGCAACTAACTCTTAAAGAGAATGGGAGATGAGTCTCTGATTGGTTTAATCCATGTTATGCTCAAAGCACACCCATAACTTATTAAGAGAATAAGCACAACCCTGTTAGACCATGCGCCTCAGCACAAAGTGTATTTTTCTCCTCCTTAAAATAGCAAAATTGGATTTGGACATGCCCTTAATGCTCTTGCGCTATGCCCTTTAGACTTTGTGTCTATATCGTTAAAATAGAGCCCATAAGGTTTGAAGAATATGTTTTTAATAAGTGAATTAATGATTTGAATAGTTTGAGCCATTTTCCATTGTTTTTTTTATTAATAGCAATTGTATGGTCTGTACTGAAGTTTATTATGAAAAAGTTTATTATGGATGGTGTCATGTTTACAGTATGTTCTCTTTCGTTTCTTCATTTCATTTTCATTTTTTCGTCATGATTTTCCCTGAATTTTTTTTATTCAATTCAGCATTTTTTATCATGTTTACTTATTAATATACATATTTTGTTTTGTCCAAAGACTTTTGTTAAAATCAATTTTACAGCTACACATTACAGATAAAGTTAGCTTCTAGCGTGTCACTGGAATTTTTATTTGTTTTTATTGATTTATTTTACTTTAATATATTTATTTATTTATTTTTTTGTTCATTATTTATTCAATTATTTATTGCAGAGTTTTTTTTGTCCATAAGTTATAGACACCATCCTCTCCTTTTAGTCCCAGACATCCGACATCTGGAAATATATTTCCCTATATCTATAACATATCATCATTAAATATAATAACATTTTCCAGTTTCTCTTTTTTTGTCTTTTGTAAAATCACAATTAAACCAATCAGCAAATGAATAAATAACTGCTCAAGCAATGTCTCGGTCCACAAGGGAACCTCTCACAGTCACAAAATGAATGCCTCCTGTTTGAATGGGCAATGTTAAGTGAGGGTCACGGAGGGTCTTGTTTGATTGGCTGGGGTCAGACAGGACCTTACCTGATAGGCTGAAGCAGCGGGTCATACTGTGCCACGTGGCCTTTGTGCTAACTTTTAAAAATGTTCAGGAAGTTAGCTTCACCCTTTACAGCCTGGGACATTTCCTACTGCTGGAGTTAAGCACTCTGGACAGGAAGCTATTCACTCCAGCTGTAAGATCTTCTTAATGAGTGTCTAACTGGAACCAGACTGGCAGAGAGAGAGGGGGAGAGAGAGAGAGCAGGTTTTTGGGTCTGAACCCCTCTCCATCGTTATTCTCTCTTTCTCAGGAGTCTTTTTGACATGGGAGTAATAAAATTTACAACCAAACCCCTTTTTTTCAGTCTGATACAAGACAAAGTGTGGTCGAGAGAGAGAGAGAAAAAAGACGACAAGATGAAAACAGCTTGCAGATCTTGCCTGAGCGATGCTGTGTAGTGTTTGTGTTTAAACAGAAGAAGGTTAAGAGGGGAGCACATGCAGGAGAGTCAAGTGGCCCCACAGGAATCTCATTTGTTTGTTTCCTTTTTAATAGCTCTACATGATAACTGGAATCAATTGAATATTGTTTCACTGCAGTCTGGTATATATATATATGCAAGAAATATCTTGTATTTTCAAATTTTACCTTTAAATATAAATGTAACTGTTTGTGAATGAAAAGGGTCTGCAAAATTTTAAAGATCAAAGTATACAAAAATAGTTTTTTCATACCCAAATGAGTCCTCAGGGATGTTACTGATCTACAGTATGATGATGTGTAACAAATTTCCATAATGCCGCCTGTCATCTTCGTTGGTTGTCAGTTTCTGTACTTTGACCCACTCTCACTGACTATTTTCACATAATTTTTGTTGTCAACATCATGTTGTTGGTGAGACAAATTATTTATTCTATTTCTACGGCTATTTTTCACACAAACTCCCATAATAATTACTAAAGCTGCAAAATGAATATCAAGCCAAGTCAAGTCGAGCTTTATTGTCATTCCACTACATGTGGACATACAGAGGAACGAAATGTTGTGTCTCGCAGGACAACAGTGCTACATAAATTAATGATACACTATAAAAAAAAAAACTTATCCCTTTAAATTGTTTAGTTGAATCAAATAAAATTTTCTAGTCATATATATATATATATATATATATATATATATATATATATATATATATATATATATATATATATATATATATATTTTTTTTTTTTTTTTTTACTACAGTGTAAAACACAACACTGGACATAAGAGCTATTAAAAAACAATGCTCAACTAACATATACTACAGTACTGTATATTCTATCTTACATTCCATCTGAGCATGCACTCAACAAAGCTGATGTTTTCATCTGTGACTTTTCTGATTGGCTGATCAGTAATTTATATGATTGGTTATTATTCTATAATCTTCCCACAGAAAAAAAAAAAAACTTCCTGCTGCCGTTGCACTTGGAATATCGCTTCAAGTTGATTAACTAGTTTTGTTTAATGTTTCAACATCTCAAGTTGACTCAAGTTCATGGACAAATCAGCACCCTCATTTCTTTCACTCTCAGAAATAAAGGTACGTGAGCTATCACTGGGGTGGTACCTTTTCAAAAGGTACAAATTTGTACCTAAAAGGTCCATATTAATACCTCAAGGGTACATATTGGTACATAAAAAGTACAAAAGTGTTCCTCTTAAAATGTGTAGGTACTAATATAAACTTCTGAGGTATTAATATGGACCTTTTAAGTACAAATGTGTACCTTTTGAAAAGGTACCACCCCAGTGACAGCTCTTGTAACCTTATTGCTGAGAGTGTACAGCACAAAAAAATGACAAAACATCCAAAGGTGAAATTCAGACATGGTTATATGGGCTTAACATGTCCAACATACATATAAGCGGTAGACCAATCAGAACAGATTGGGATATCTGACCAATTTGAGCCGCGATGGATCTCAGAAAGCAGCAGCTTAGAATTAACAAATCGTATAAATTAAATATTGGAACTCGTTGAGAAATGAGGTGACATAATATGTATCTTGTTATAAAATAAATGGGTTGTTTTTGTAGTTTTTTGTTTTGTTTTATTTACCCTGGATGCATGTCTATTGCAGGAGTCACAAAATAAAACAATGAACCTTTAAAATATCATAATATTATCTAACAAAAAGCTGTTCTATTGTGTAATAACGGCAGAGTGGAGTATTGATGGACTAAGACAAACACTGTATTTCTCATTAGTGTTCATGTTTCAGTTAAAATAAGATATTGTAGAGTGGTAAAATTAAAATACAGTAGAGAACTGAAACAGAGTTTAAAGTATGACCACAAAATAGTAAATGTGTTCATTGATTCATTTTCTTTTTCGGCTTAGTCCCTTTATTAATCCGGGGTCACCACAGCGGAATGAACCGCCAACTTATCCAGCATATGTTTTACGCAGCAGATGCCCTTCCAGCCACAACCTAACACTGGGAAACACCCATAAACTCTTGCATTCACACACATACACTATGGCCAATTTAGCTTATTCAATTCACCTATACCACTTGTCTTTGGACTGTGGGGGAACTGGAGCACCCGAAGGAAACCCACGCCAACATGAGGAGAACATGCAAACTCCATACAGAAATGCCAATTTTCCCAGCCAGGGCTCGAACCAGCGACCTTCTTGCTGTGAGGCGATCTTTGCTACCCACTGCGCCACTACAATGTATCTTGTTATAAAATAAATGGGTGGTTGTTATTGTTTTTGTTTTTTTGTCTTTTACCTTGGATGCATGTCAATCTGTATTGCAGGAGTCACAAAACAAAATAATGAAACTTTATAATATCGTAATATTATCTAACAAAAAGCTGTTCTATTTTGTAGAGTGCAGAGCGGCAGAGTGGAGTATTGATGGACTATGACAAACACTGTATTTCTCATTAGTGTTCATGTTTCAGTTAATATAAAATATCGTAGAGAGTTAAAATTAAACCAATAGAGTTCAAATTAAAATACCTTAGAGAACTGAAACAGAAGAAAGTTTAAAGTATAACACAAAATAGTAAATACAAAAATAATAATAATAATAAAATAGTGAACAATACACTTGCTCTATGATACAAGGGATCAAATATCCTCACTTATTTAGTGAAATACTGGTTCTCGCTATTTTGGTCAGAAGGTGTCTTTATTTGTATTTAGTGTGTAGTGTTTTGAAATTATCATTAAATATCATTAACCTGATTAAAAATAAAATAAAAAAAAACAATGGGCAGCTATGCAGTTCTTATAGTATGTATGTGTGTGTGTGGCATTTGTCACCCCCCAGCAGACTCGATCAAGGTGAAAGTCTCTCACTCCTAAAATTCTGGCCACTTTTTTTTCCCCTCCCTAATATACCACCCTGTCTGTCCGTCTGGTTGAGGTGACACACTTCAGTACTTTAGTTTCACGGCATTTGGTCCCCCAACCCCTTTCTCTCGCTCTCCTTCTCTCTCTCTTCAAGGATTTAAACAAACCCAGTCAGAACTAATTAGTGAGGAGTGAGAACAGCGCAGGGAGAACTGGCTCATGCTAACTTTGTTCAGCTGCTTCCCGCTGCGAGGAGGCCTCCTCTAAATGATTCGCTCAATAACCCTCAGAAACAGCCGCCCAGTGGGGGTTTGGGTGTGGAGGGCCATTGGGAAAGGGGCAGGTAAGTGAGGCCTGAGTGACCACTGTGGTCGCAGGAAGTGCCGCTATCAAAGCACGACGTGTGCACTGTTATCGTGGTTCACTGATAGAAACATTCGCAATCAAGGCCATTTCACAGTAGACACAATCGGCTTCTTTCATTAGCTAAAGAATAGGAGAAATCTCAGATCTACTTCTTAGAGGCATCGCAGTGTATACAAGAAAAAACAATAATTGATTGACAGTGTACAGATGATATTAAAGAGCATTCAAATGTTTGTTTTAATGTAAATCCAAATTATCAGCTGACCTGACTGAAAAAGAAAGATTCTGACCAGTGTTGTTTTTGACATTTATTAACAAATTAGTTCATTTTAAATTATTACAAATATCTGGCAAAAAAATGGCAAAACCGATGATGGTTATGGCACTTAATAAAAAAATAAACTAAATCAAATCACAAATTATTCTTGTTGCCTGGATGCCTGGATTTTTTTTTTTTTTTTTATGTAAACTGTATTTACTTATTTTATATTTTAAATTATTTTTGCTCTTTTTATGGTTTAAAACCCATTTTTATCTTTGACTATATACTTGTATTCAGTAAGAACACATTACATGTATCAGACGACAGATGTACAGTGTGGTGTCATAAAAGAAGTCATTTTGAACATTATTATTATTATTATTATTATTATTATTATTATTATTATTATTATTAATAATAATAATAATGTTTTTTGAGCACCAATAGTTTTACATCATAATATACTTGCGGCATCTTACATATATTAATATATAAAATTGTATATGTTCAGCAATAGACCATTTTAAAGTGGTGATGACATTGACCCATAAACATTTCCTGCTTCTTGTCAAACTATTTCATAACTGTAACAAGAGGCAATTCATAGCTTTACGTTAAAACAGCTATCATAACATTATTTATCAATATGTTGACCTTATTGGATTCTTGGGAGACTTTGGAAATGAAAACTGTAAAAGGGGAAATACTTTAGGACCATTGTTATTGTTTACATCCGCCAAAATGGTCTTATAAAATGTCTTCCAAATTTGAAAGAGGCATTTTTGAGAAAAAGACAATTGGTCATAATACCAGCAAATACAAATGTTTTTAATGACAATTTAAAATATTCTACAAACGATCGGTTCCTTCACCCTTATGAAGTGAAAATATTGGTATTGTGTTTTACTAATAATCCAAAAAATATATGCCTGAAAACATGGCACGTTTTTATTTTATGTAATGTACCTTACACTCTGCATGAATGTAATACCTGTAATTAAGGCTATGCAATTTATCGTTTGATCATCGATATCGCAATGTTTGTCACATCACAGGATTAGATTTATTAAAATGATAAAAATATATATTTTTGATTTGTAAATAATTTATACAATGATGACCATTTTATTAAATGTTTGATTGTTTAATTTTTGCACCTGAACACTGTTAGACTTTTCAGAAAACCATAAAGCGATATTTATTTCTCTTATCTTTGCTCTGTTGTATTTAAATATGCTTGCCATTTATTATAATTTATGCAAATGCACTGTATAGAAAAATACTTCATCATCTAAATGAATGAAATCTTTCCAAATAGAGCTATTCAGTTCATCTGATAAAATAAAATTTATATCGCAATATACAGTGGAAGTCGGAATTATTAGCCCCCCTTTGAAGTTTTTTCTTTTTTAAATATTTCCCAAATGATGTTTAACAGAGCAAGAAAATTTTCACAGTATGTCTGAATATATTTTATTCTTCTGGAGAAAGTCTTAGTTGATTTGTTTTGGCTAGAATAAAAGCAGTTTTTAATTTTTTTTAAATCCATTTTAAGGTCAAAATTATTAGCCCCTTTAAGCTATATTTTTTTTCGATAGTCTACAGAACAAACCATCGTCATACAATAACTTGCCTAATTACCCTAACCTGCCTAGTTAACCTAATTAACCTAGTTAAGCCTTTAAATGTCACTTTAAGCTGTATAGAAGTGTCTTGAAAAAGATCTAGTAAAACATTATGTACGTCATCATGGCAAAGATAAAATAAATCAGTTATTAGAAATTAGTTATTAAAACTATTATGTTAAACAGAAAATGGGGAAAACAATTAACAGGGGAGCTAATAATACAGGGGGGTTAATAATTCTGACTTCAACTGTATATCGCAGAAAAACTAAATATTGCAATGCCAGATTTGTCCGATATCATGCAGCCCTACCTTTAATAGATTATTTTTTTTATATATATATATATATATACATATGCTAAGTTACATTTTAAACTGTGTGAAACAGGGCCGAAGAAAAAAACACAGTATGATTAAAAAAAACTGACTGTCTGAATGAATGAATAAGTGATGTTAAGTATATGTGTGTGTCTGCGTGTATGTGTGTATTGGTGCATGGGTTCTCGATGTGAAACTCTTTGATGTAGTGTGTGTATTGTCTTGGCCAGTCTGCTACTGCAAGGCTTCCAGCAGATGGGCCCTTTGTAAATGGAAAATAAAAATCCAATAAAAATGGTAATTATATAAAATGCATCACATTGCTGACAGGCCCTACAGAGGGGTCCTGTAGTTTGGAGTTAGTCCAAAGATTGACAAATACGTCTCTCTCTTTCCCCTCTCTCACTTTCTCTCTCTCTCTCTCAACACAAGTCATAACACAGTGAGAGACGTTAAGAGAATGCAGAACAAATTATTGCACCACCCCCCTTGGCTACTTTGGCTCGTTGTCTTAGAGACTCATTGAAAAACGAAATGAAAAAAAAAAACTTTGCCACAGCTTTGACATGCAGCACTTGTTACTGAAATACTACAGGAGGATTAATATGCCATAACTAATTGCTCAAGGGAACACGCAAGTCTGAGCCAGAACAGACATACAAGAGAAAATCACTGATACTTGACACTTTACACTAACTCAAAGACACTGACGTATAAGCACACACACACGTACATGCAAACAAATGAGTCTGTGATGGGCAGTTAATGATTCATAGGGGGATTGGGGAAATATCAAAGACTTCACACTCCGCATCCCTCCTCCTCGCTTTATCTTGAGCAGCTTCTCTCATCTTCTGTCTTTAATAATGTCTTCAGATGGCACTTTTAAAGGGGTCGATTTACATGGTTTGCGACAAAGATGACAAACTATAAATACAGGCCGCTGACCCGGGCGCTATGATGTGCCACTCTCAGAATCGGAGCTGGAGATACATTCTAATTTGCTCTTTGTGAAAGTAAAAGAAAGAGAGAAAGAGGTCGCCCTTCAGTGCCAGCCGTTTAAACAGGACCGTTGGAAGTTCGTTGTGTCATCCTAAACCAACGCCGTTTATCACCCGCTATAATTTTTTTTTTCTCTTCTGCTCTTTTCATTTAATGTCATCGCTATGGGAACCGACAGCACCCTGGAAATCATTTTCAAAACAGCGTATTTGTTGAAAGGGGCCGATTGGGGGTGAAATATGTCTTTGGCACAGAGCGGGACATGGTGGCAGGGTCTGATGCATTAATAACCGGAGCTCCAGGAGGGGAGAGAGGCCCAGCCCACCCTGTTCTCCACACACCAGAGGTCTTTGTCAGAGCGGGGCCATTGTAAAAGTGCCCCTTTATTGCTTCTTCAGCCGCATATTGTCATGCCACGACGCACATATACTGTGCCTTTCTCACTTGTTCATGTCTGAGATGCGTTGATTTAGTAGAAAAGGTGGGGAGTGGAGGAGGGGAGAGAAAGTGCAGCTCAACAGACCTGGTGGCACCTCATCTGAGTTTCTATTACCATTCGCCTCTTTCTTATAAAACTCAGTTATTGAGCCAGACTTTCCAGCCTTATGGACATGCAGAATTAAAAATGAGAAACTGGCATGGAATGGACATTTCAATTGTCTTTTCCATATTGTGAAAATATGGTTTTAAAAAAAGTAGTGTGGAACTTGATTTTGTCCATCAGGAATGGGTTGTTATTTTGCTGTGAACTGACAGATTGGCTTGAGAGGATCTAAAGATTGGCAAAATCTGGAAGTTGCTGGAACTTTTATTTCAGTATGTTCCTCCAACTAAAACTGAATATTGAGTAGGGGGGCGGGGCTTACTTTTGCACGTCATTCCTTCTTAAGCCTGGTTTATACTTCTGCGTCAAGTGATCGGCGTGATCCACGGCGCATGCAACGCACGTAGCTGTGCGTTCATACTTCTGCACTGTTTCTGTTGCTTTGCAATAACACTTCCGAAACGCTAGTTGGCAGTGAGGTGTTTATGTTCCTCTGTGTCGAGTTTTATCGCTGTTATTTTGTTTTTTCTGGCTCAAGTGGCTCAAACTCGTTCATTTTGAGGCGAGAACCGATGGACGTGCAACAACTTTAACCATAAGGTAAACACAAAACAAAACCTTCCATCTGGAGCTCCTTTACGGGACTCGACACTTGTAAACACTCGCTCCAACAGACTCGTGCGGCTCTCGGCCCCGCCCACACTCGTCAGCGCTACCAAGCCGACGCGTACGCTTGACGCAGAAGTATAAATCAGCCTTTAGCAAACTAACGGCAAGAGGGGCGTGGTTAAGGATGTTAATATACAGTTGATATGGAAGCCACTTCAAAGGTGGAAGCAAATGGTCAGGCTTTGATTGTAGATTACCAAAAACATTTTGGTAAAACTTACACAGATTAATCATTCACCTTAAGAATGGCAATGTGAGCTAGCAAAATAAACATTATAAATGTAGATTTTATGCAGACTTTGAAGCATGTGCACTAGGGGTGTCAAAATTAATTGTTTCTTCGGTGCACCACAATATAGACGCGGACAATTTGATATCGGTTTAATAATAGATCCAACCGGTTATTACGTACTGACGTCATTTATCTATTTCATATGCGCTATATTGCGGTAGCATACTATGGTGAGGGAAGCGAGCGCAAGTAACTAAAATGATCCAACTACTTAAAAACGAAGAAACTCTGCATAATTCACTTTGTGTGTGTGTGTGTGTGTGTGTGTGTGTGTGTGTGTGTGTGTGTGTGTGTGTGTGTGTTTGCTGGACAGTCTTTCACTGACACTGAAGTTACAGCAGAAGCCCTGTTTTACTTATGGAGAACCTTATGGACCTGCTGCCTTACCCGTGAGGTAACGTTTCCTCTCCTCTCGGTTGTTACAGCAATACTTCTGGATCCAGAGACGAGCGCGTGTCTGTAGAGCGAGTTTTTTCCATTGCGTCTATCATGGATCAGCTGTGATTGCTGCTGCCGTTTATCAATGTCAGTCTTCAGTGAAGAGCGCCAGAGCGTTAGAGCCAATCACAGCCCTTTCTTGAGCGCGTGACCAATCATAGAGGTGTAAGAATACAATGCTCAGAAAGCGAGTGGAATATTTACATTTGTTTATTTGCTATAAATGCTCATGTTGTTCTGTGCCTGTACTTAGAGTTTTTAAAGGGACAGTTCATATATCTGACTGCTTGTTTTAGAGGACAAAATTGTATTACAAATAATAAATATTTATAAATATATTTAGACATTTTTATACAAGAATTATTGTGCTGTGAAGTAAAATAAAAAATTGAAAATTTTAATATGAAAAGCATTATCAATGCACCGTGAAGCACCGAGATATTGAATTGAACTGAATCAATGACATGATAATCGTAACAGAACCGAACCGAACCGTGAGACCAGTGTAGGTTCACATCTCTAATGTGAACTCAAGTGTACTTACAGTGCACTTTTATATTTTTGCTTGTTTGTTTGTCTACTATAAATAGTGTTGTGCATTTCCTTTTATTAATTATGGGCATTGAGCCATTTAGAGGAAATGCCAATTAGGACATTCTAGACGTAGACATATATCATTATATCATGTCAAACCCACTGTTAATTAAATAGATTTTATTAGACATTAATGCTTCTACCCCTGAAAGGAACTTGTTTAATTCTAAATTTGGGGGCAAAAAAAAAGTAAATCTAAATTGAGTTCTTATGTTTTTTGAAAATATGAATCATAAACATTTTGTCTAGTTTTAATTTTGGAAATAACTAAATCTGATTTTCACTTTTTAGAAACAGAAGCTGGCTTGGCATTGAAAATAAAGAAAACGATTCTGTTGACTACATGTCAGCTCTCATTAGAGTTTTGTTTAAACTATTAGGTGAGAATAGGTTGGCATGTACTAGCAGTTACATATAGGGAATGTTTGCACCATTGTTAACCAAAAACATTTTGTTAAACAAAAACATTTTCTCAGTGTTGTTTTATGCACTTTTTTCAAAACAATACCTATATTGTTTGTATAAAATGTGTGATATACAAAAATGTGATCTTGTGTAAATGGTGACGTACTACAGAGACAAGTTAGGTCTGTAAAATATACACTTTTAAGCTGAATCAAACTAAACTTATAAGTTATTTAATTTCAATACATTTATTAACTAATATTAAAATTCAGATTAAAAATTATGTTAAATAATCAGTAAATAATGAAGTCAAAACATTAACAATAATAAGGTAAAATTACATAAAAACATTTGTTTTTAAAGACCCGTGTGAACGTCGATTCTTTTTTTTTTTTTTTTTTTTTTTACATCATCATCAGTATGTAAAACTTATCAAAAACAAAGTGGAAGAAAAAGTACGTAATTTTCAAGTAAACATACCCCATAGAAAGTAGAATGTCCACTGAGTGACCTTCAAGATTCAGCCTTTTATATTATATTAGATATTAGGCAGACTACTATAGAAATGAAGTTAATTAGTTACTTAGAATCAAGAGAAAATTCAAAAGTGGCCATCATAATAAACTGTTTCCTAATATGAATGGCCACAAATTAATTATTTCTAATAAATACTGCAATATGAAGAAGAAAATACATATTAACATATGTTTATATAGTCACTTTTGATTTCATTGTGACTTTAACTTGTCATTGGGTGGAGAACTTGATGACCTTGGTCCAGTGTTAGTGATCAGGGCTGTACTGCTGCTCAGTTGCAGAGTGTGTTAATCAAAGAGACGTTATGATGGCCACTGGCAGGCGCAGCTGCTTTGGAGGCTGAGCGCGTCTCTGTGCGGCTGGGGTGTAAAAGCTCACCTGGGCTCCGTCGTAGGCTTGGTTTTAGTGGCACAGACGTGGACTGGCATCTGGGAGCCTTATTTCCCACTCCTGTGAGGATGTCTCTGTTGGCGTCATTCACTTCAAGCCCACTTGTGACAAGAGCACCTCCTTATGAGTTTTGCCAGCCAAGGACAGTGTGAGCTCTACTGTGGTTGTGATCTGTGTGTGAGTGTGTGTGCAGCACTGACATCATTACGTTAAATAACCTTCTTTGTTATATTCATGGTATAAAATTAAGAGTCCTCTTCTGACTTTCTTCTATGCAACACAAAAGATGATATTTTGAGAATTATTTTCAGACATTGCTCCTAAGTTATGGATTTTTTTTTTTGCCTGCTCTCATTAGGAATACTTCATCTCTTAATGGTTTTAAGAAATCTTTTTTCTTAAAAAGTTTTTTTTTAGTGTTGCTTTCTGGGTCATTGATCTTATTATGATGTTATTGTGATGTTTTATTTTCTTCTTTTGTTGTTTCTACTTGAAACAAAGGCAAGTTATAAATTATATGCATTATTATATATTTTTATTGTTTATTTATCATACATTTTTTATTAGTAGTAGTATCAGCATCATCATCATCATCATCACTATTTTATTATCATTATTATTATCATTATTATTTTCATTACAAATTATATATTCAATATAAATCAGTTTGTTTTATATTATGCATTTTCTGCAGTATAAGGAAGTTAAGGAAGATTCTGGTGCGGTGCCTGTAAACGGCAAGATTTCTGCATTATTAATCAGCTCATTGATTTAAAGGGACTTCACTTCTGGCTCTAGTAAGCCTACCTGTGACCCTGCTGACCTCACTGATCTTTCCCAATTCATTCAGACCTGCTGATTGCAAAAGGGGAATTGTTCGTATTGGCATCTATAACAATTTAGGTTTCTGGGGTCAAGGTTTAGACATTGTCTAAAATGTTTGGTTAGAGAAAAAAATGTGTTATTGATACAGGCCCTATGAAAATAATTAGGTGTAAAATTTACATGAGCCCAGCTGAACTGAATCACCTTTGCTAAAGGTGGAGATGTTAAAGTGGCAGCTGGTGCTGATGTAAGCTGTGGAAGAGGAAAAAAATATTCACATTACCAATAAAAACAATAAACACCAGTGAAATAAAATTTCATTACTTGTCACAGACATGTGTGAGTTCAGCTAAACCAGCTACTCGCTCCCTTGCCCAGTATTTAACTGTGCTTTTGCAATACTGCTATATAGTTTAAAACTCTGCATTTTCCTCTTCTTGCTTGAATTTTAAAGTTAGAGTGCAAAGACTAAACAAAACAGCATTACTGCGTGTGTGTGTGTGTGTGTGTGTGTGTGTATATCGTCACCTTGGAATTATAAGGTTCTATCTGTGTTCTGAATGATTTTGAAATATTGAGCTTCAAAGTTTTTGCATTCCGTATAGTAACAGTATAACAGTATGTGTGTAACATTTGTTTCTTAAATAAAATGTTTTTATGTAAACAACTTATAAAAAACATCCCATAATGTAAATATGTTGTCATTTAATAAGAATAAGTGAATAACTAAATTTTGGCCAAAATGTCAGATAGAACCTTATAAATCTATGGTGATGATATATATATATATATATATATATATATATATATATATATATATATATATATATATATATATATATATATATATATATATATATATATATATATATATGCAACAGTTCTGTCTGGTTCTTGAATCTGATTCTGCACATAACAGCACTCATCCAGCCTTTTTACCCTTGTGTATTACTCCACCCATGTACAGCAACAAGCAGAAAACATTCTACTGTTTGACAAATATTGCTGCTGTTGGACAACATAATGTACTTTTGAGGCTTTTTTAGTCGAGAATGTAGTTGTTTAGATTGCATCTATGCAGTTTTTTTATATGGATAGTGCCTATTTTAAATATTTATAATTTCTAAGAGACAGCGCGTCGGCCGTTAGCCTGTCATTGAGCAGACCAAAGATGGTTGGCGTTGCCCATCCACAAGATGGCGACAGAAACCATGTAATAATCCCTTAGAGGAGGAAAAACCCAGCGTAATTTCAAACTAGAGCTGATCAAATCATTATAAAATGATAAGTAGTAAGTGATTATAAAATAAGTGACTTTCTAAGTTGATCTCTCTCTTTTATAGGTTTTAGTGCTGTATTTATACCATTGTAATTGTTGTGTGTTGAGTATGAGAGGGAACTCACATATCAGGAATGCATTTGTGTTGGCCACTCTTTGTATGACCCGGAGTTACTTTTTGATTGGCCATCTGTTTCTAATGCGCCTCCTGTTATTGTTCCTGCAGACTAGTTCAGTGAAAAGAAAGAAAGAAGAAATGGCCGCATGTGTTTAGTGTTTTTCCTTATCACAAACACAACAGTAACCTGGTAGTTTTGGCACTGCTTTGGCTTTTCCAGGGTTAATTATTGTGAAATTCATGCCGTTCAGCCTTATAATCTTAAAATGTGAGCAAAATCACTTGTTTTGACATTCACTTGTTGACATCACTTTAGACATTACGCTAGAGAATCATTCAAATGCTAGCTCTAAAGTGACGTTTGTGAAGTAGCAACGGTTCCTGATGTTCTGACGTCAGCTGCAGATGTGAATGAATGGCAGAAGAAAGTAGTTCCTCGTACAAAATGATTTTGAGAATTTCCATGTTTGATTTTCTTTTTTACATACATGATTATGCTGTCGAACTGCTGTATAAACGCAATATCACAGTCATGGCACTGCGATATGGCTGTATATAGTCACTGGTGGGACACTAATGCATGCCTCCCACAAGTGCCAATATACAGCCACATCGCACTGCTGCTCGTGTGATATTGCTCATACAGTATATGTAACTCTTAAACTATGAGGATTCAACATCATTACTAGATAATAAAATACTTTATGTATTATTCTTTTCCCTTTTTTTTATTTGTAATAGAATTTTATTTGGAACACAACACAAGGGAGTTGGTTATGTTGTTGCATATGTAAAAAATAAAATAAGTCATACAAATCACACAGTGGTACAGTATGTGCATAAATATTGCATCATAAATGCTAGACTCGTATACTTTTTGATTACTGAAATTGATTTTGATTTACTGAAAATCCTAAAATGTTTATTGTGTATAAATGTTAGCCATCTCAGTCAACTGATTTGATTACATTCATTAGTTATTATAATATGCTAACCAGTTGGGTTAGCTTGTTAACATACTAATGTATTATGCCAGCCAGTTCTATTAAAGTAAACATGTTACGCTAATTAATTCCATTAGCACTTTAAGTACCTTCAGTATCAGGGTATTAGCGTGACATTCAAAATCATTCTGTTTGTGATAGTAAGACAAAGTTGACATCACTGATTTTTTTTTTTTTTTTTATGCACAGTGTTTGACCCAAACAATAATATGCTCTTCCATAATCGAAACGATCCATCGCTTTATTAACATGCTAACCAGTTGTGTCTGTGTGTTAGCGGTGTGTGCGGGAGTACAGCTGGTTGTAGTCTGTCCTCTTGAGTCAATTATGCATAGAGCAGGACTGTGCCACTGCTGTCAGATCATATGATGAATGGGCCAACTTGACAAGATGCTGAGGAGCAGAGGCCTCTGTGATAATTGGATTATTTACACACAAAAGCTCAAGAGAACAGTGAACGTAACACGCTCAACTCAGCGCTCAAGAAGAGGAAGAGCCTTAGAAAGATTGGAAAGACTTTAGGACTTTTAGTCAACTGTGTACAATAATTATTGCAAGTACTGCCACGTGTTATTATAAATTAATTGTTAGTTATCATATCTTGAGTTTTGATTAACTTTAAGTTATTGTTTGGCTTTTTTTATGTAGTTTGATGTTTCATTTTAGTTGTAAAAATAAATGCAAAACACTCTAGTGAACACTCTAGTGAGTTTATATAAAAAAAACTGTTATGTACAATATTCTGAAATGTTTTAAAATGCAAATGAGGTTATATGTAATTAACTATGCCGTGATAAGCATAATTTTTTTCTACAACAGAATTAGAAATTTTGAATATGCAGTGACTAGAACTAACAAAAACAAACAAATTATTGAATAAACGAGTGTTCTTCTCATAAACAATAGAACAAGTGATTAAACTAACAATAAACAAACTATTGAAAAAAAAATAGATTAAATGAAAGATAAAGCTATGGATGTTCAGTAGAATAAATTATAAAGCTAGAATAGACTGAACAAACCACAGAGCTTTAATTATCAGAACAGAAAGAATTATAAAACTGGTTACAGAATGAATAACGAATGGATGGACGAACAGATAAAAGAATGAACAAAATATAGACATTATTTAACATTTAAAACTACAAACATTTGATTCAACTTAAATTGTTGAAGTTGG
The DNA here is from genome assembly GCA_903798195.1 of Danio kyathit. NCBI lineage: Eukaryota > Metazoa > Chordata > Actinopteri > Cypriniformes > Danionidae > Danio > Danio kyathit. Next base: position 44,588,952 of record LR812525.1, read on the forward strand.
CTTTTTTGAGTTGACTCAACTTAAATCGAAAAAAGGTCTGCAGCAAGTTGCCTTATGCTGTGTTCACACCAGACGCGGAACGTGCGGATAAATCACGCTATTCATGCGTAAATAGACGCGTGAACATTTTTTGTTTACTCGCTTCATTTGCGCGTCAAATTCGCTTCATTGGCGCGTCATATACACTTTACAATAGACGCGGCTTCGCATCATGGGCAGAGCTTCTGTCTGTCCGGTGACTCTAGCTTCATTGCAAAATTGCTACCATGGATTTTATTGAGAGAATAGCTGTGTTTATGTGTGTCGATTCGTGAGTTCAGAAACTCCTCCAGAAACTATACCTGAATGATGGAGCTTTCAGCGGAGCTTCAGACTAAGCCGAGCACAGTTTGGTGAACTGTTGTTCGATGTCGGCAGAGGACTTTCCCCGGGGACACCAACAACAGGAACTACAACATAATCATACCCCTACAAGAGAAAGCTCCTGATTGGTTAACGCGGCGCGAATGTCTGCTGAAGTTCCAACTTGAGCGATTTGTGCGATACGCGCATTAATGCTCAACTTGCGCTGCTTCATTCATGCGAATCGAATCATTCGCACGTACTCGCGTCTTTGCGTTGACTTTACATGTTAATCACTTGTGCTTGATGCTTTTTCAGTGTCTTGTGTGAGTGCAGCATTACAATTTTAACTGTTCTTGACTGCTTTTTTTTACAGTGTATATGCTTTTTGATGTTTTTAGTTTGGAGTACCGTATGTAATTTAAAAAACAATAATATGTTGTACTTTTAAACATTTTTTAAACTAAAAAGTGTATTTTGGATGTTGTCTAGACAGTCTGAAAAAACATATTGTGAAAATCCTAGTTTGAGAAAATTGAGCAGTGCATAAAACAATTTAGTGTTGCCTTGAATATCAGTAGCATATATGAATAACATATAACAAGACTGCATAATCTAATAACATTATATTCTATGTTTATGTTTGCCTTGACATACTGTGTAGTTTGTGTACTGCTGTTGTGCAAAGACTGTAAGCTCTGCATGTGTGATTCAGCATGAGCCACCGCACTGCCTTCATTTTGTTATGAAGCATCTCTGTTTTATTTTAGCCAATAAAAGTTTTAATGCAGAGTGATTTTTAACATTGGATTAATATGTAAATTTCCACCTGGCTCCCTGTTCTGTGCCAGCTCATATGATATTTTTATGAGTTTGCTTTTGAAAATGAACAGAGCCCCTGCAATATAAGGAGTGGTGTATTAAAAGGACAAAGAACCAGAGCTTGCCCTCCAAATATTACATCCAAACAAATTGGAAAAGTAATCAATCACCCAACACCTGATTATTTTTAACATTTGCCATTTTACGTAGATCTGATGGAATTTATGTAGCTAAAGGAGACTCTTGAGAGAGAAAGAGTGCTTTGAGTAACTAGATTTTTTTTGAGGGAATTCTCGTCCCATAGAAATTAGACATGCTGATATGTTAAATCTTCTCTTAGAATTTTTGGAATTTATTTTTAGAAAGGCTGACGTGTGATTGCTATTTTTGATGTATTCCTTATTTAATTTGTATGTTTATATAGTTTAAATAGTTTATATTTGCTTTTATTTTCTATTGAATAACTTCTACGTATGTCCCCAAATTTTGATTCTTATAGTTATTTATAATTTTTTTTGTTATTGTTGTCATTATTTTTAAGGTCACGTGTGATTATGTAAGCATTTTATTGCACATCATGCTGTGTATGACTCTGTATGTGACAAATACAGTTTGAATTAGAATTTGTTTTATATGTATATATTTATTGTGCATATATATATGGGCTTTGGTTTTTAACAAGGTAGATTTTCTTTTACGTCAAAACCAGCTAAATCCACTTGTGCTTTTTTTGCAAAAACCTCTAAATCCACCTATTGAGACAAGACGTAACTAGTTGAAAATCAATAAAGATGCAATTAGAAATTATTTTACCAAACATTAAACATCTAAAATTAAATCTGTCAAGTATGTGGCGGTTCATTCCGCGGTGGTAACCCCTAATAAACCAGGGACAAAGCGGAAGGAAAATGAATCAATGAAATCTGTCAAGTAAGCGCATTAATCAATAACACTAAACTGACATTAATTAAATCTTAACAATCTGTTGTCATTTATGATATTTGGGATTTAGATTTAATGTAAGTAGAACAATGTAAAATCATTGTAAAACATCAATATCTGGTCATTGTCCATTAATATAAAAAAAACTTATCAGATGTATAGGTATTATCAAGTAATACAAATAATGTATAGTTTTAAACATTATATTTATCTTTTAAAAAATTGCTTAAATTAGCTAACAAACACAAGGTCTACTGGGCAAAAAGGGATTTCTCTCAGGCAATTTTAGAAGCTGTCATTCATTCATTCTCACCATGCTTAAGGTCTTGGTCTTTTGTTTATCCTCATAGCATCCACGTGGGATAAAAGAACGGCATCTTCTGTCTTTCATGAAACGCAGTTGCGGTTTAATGTATAGTAAATTGGACTCATTCAAAGTAGTGTCGCTGCTCAAAAAACGTTATGAATGCATGTTACACTTCTGACTGTACATTGTGTTTTCTTTTTCTTATAATGCACAGAGATTTGAGGTAAGGGACGTTTTCATTTGCCATTCACTGACAGTTGGACAGGCTCATCCAGTTCATCAAACTCCATCTTTTAAAATCGAAATCGAAAGCGGAAAACAATCTCCTCATAAAAGCCGCGGTATCATCGCGCTGCTACAATGATTTAATTCACGCTTTCTGATTGGTTCTCGGGACATAGTGGCTTTTTCTGTCAAAGGCAAGTGGCGTTTAGTGGCTTTTGCCAACAAACTGTTATTTCTAATTGCGCTGATGCTGCGATTTAGATGATAAGAAGCAAATCTTTTTGTTGATGGTGTACTACATGCCTAAAGCATTTACTCAATATCATCTCATTTTTGGTGGAAGTGGCATTCAGCGGCTTTTGCATCTGAACTCTTCATATATATTTATATATATATATATATATATATATATATATATATATATATATATATATATATATATATATATATATATATATATATATATATATATATATATATATATATATATATATACAGTTCAAGTCAGAATTATTAGCCCCCCTTTTTATTTTTTCCCCAATTTCTGTTTAACGGAAAGAATATTTTTTTTTCAACACATTTCTAAACATAATAGTTTTAATAACTCATTTCTAATAACTGATTTATTTTATCTTTGCCATGATGACAGTAAATAATATTTTACTAGATATTTTCAAGACACTTAACTAGGCAGGTTAGGGTAATTAGGCAAGTTATTATATAACGATGGTTTGTTCTGTAGACTATCGAAAACAAATATAGCTTAAAGGGGCTAATAATTTTGACCTTAAAATGGTGTTTAAAAAATTTAAAACTGCTTTTATTCTAACCGAAATAAAGCAAATAAGACTTTCTCCAGAAGAAAAAATATTGTCAGACATACTGTGAAAATGTCCTTGCTCTGTTAAACATCATTTGGGAAATATTTAAAAAAAGAAATTCAAAGGGGGGGCTAATATTTCTGACTTCATGACTTCAACTGTGTGTGTGTGTGTGTGTGTGTGTGTGTGTGTGTGTGTGTGTGTGTGTGTGTGTGTGTGTGTGTGTGTGTGTATATCTTTACATTCAGAATAGATTTTAAAGTATTATTACTTGTCTATAAATCACTAAATGGCCTAGGACATCAATATATTACAGATATGCTCACTGAATGCAAATCTAACAGGTCACTCAGATCATTAGGCTTCCAGATCACTCAAATCAATCAGGTTCCAGAAATGATCAGATGTGCTCCAACATTAGGTACATTTAAATCAAGACTTAAAACACATCTGTTTAGCTGTGCTTTTACTGAATGAGCACTGTGCTATGTCAGACAGATGGCACTATTATGTCTTTCTTTTCTTTTTCATTCTTTTATAACCTGTTTTAACACATTTTAATCTGTTTTAATATTTTTTTATTATTTTAATCATTTTTATTTTCTTGTCTCTTTTATTCTTGTTTATGTAAAGCACTTTGAATTACCATTGTTTATGAAATGTGCTATATACAGTTAAAATTAGAATTATTAGCCCCCCTTAGATTTTTTTTTTTATTTCCCAAATTATGTTTAACAGAGCAAAGAAATTTTCACAGTATGTCTGATAATATTTTTTCTTCTGGAGAAAGTTTTATTTGTTTTTATTTTGGTTAGAATAAAAGCAGTTAAAAAAAAAGTTTTTTTTCTATAGTCTACAGAACAAACCATCGTTATACATTAACTTGCCTAATTACCCTAACCTGCCTAGTTAACCTAATTAACCTAGTTAAGCCTTTAAATATCACTTTAAGCTGTATTGAAGTGTCTTGAAAAATATCTAGTAAAATATTATTTACTGTCATCATGACAAAGATAAAATAAATCAGTTATTAGAAATGAGTTATTAAAGCTATTATGTTTACAAATGTGTTTAAAAATTCTCTCCGTTAAACAGAAATTGGGGAAAAAAAATAAACAGGGGGGCTCATAATTCAGGGGGGTTAATAATTCTGACTTCAACTGTTAATAAACTTGCCTTGCCTATTTATCAAGTGATGTTAATAGAGTAAGGGAATTTTTACAGTATTTCTTATAATATTTTTTTTCATCTGAAGAAAGTTGAATTTCTTTTTAGTTTGGCTGTATTTTTTAAATAAATGTTTAAGTTTAAAATATTTAGCCCCTTTTTAGAGTTTTGTTTTTCAGTTGGCTGCAGAAAAAAAAACACATTTGTCTAATACATTACCTAATCAACCTAACTTACCAAATGAACATAACCTACACTCAAAAATAAGTTTGCTGTTTGCTCAAACTACCTATTTTAAATGAGCCGAATCAACTCAATTTTTGAGGGTTTTTTTGGGGACATTTTAATTGTTTTATGTTCAATCCACTTATGTTTGTAAAAACTATTAAGTTAGCTTAATTCCTTCATGTTGTCCCTACACAAATTGTGTGAAACAGTTTTACAGTGTAGTTAAGCCTTGCACTTATTATGTACTGTTAACATGGCAAAAATTGAAAAGAAATGAATGATTGGAAATTAGTTATTATGTCTAAAAATGTGCTGAAGAAATATTCTCTCCATTAGACAGTGTTTGTGAAATATTTTAAGAATTAAAATGTTTATATATTTTTATTTTTGTTATTTTTCCCCAAAGTTGTCTGTCTGATGCTGCTTGCAAGTGGAATCACTGTAAATCTATCTGTGAAACAGGGTGGAGACGCTTCAGCCAGTCTGAGAGCAACTTCAGAAAAGTTTAGGAGGACTCCAATATGCTTGGCTGTAGTCCTGTCACATGACCATAGTTACGTCTCTCCAACCCTTAAGACAAAACACACACAAGCCTTGATGCTTTCTCATCGAACCCGGGAGAAGGCTGTCCTTGATGCTTCACATAATTACCTGTCGATGTAACTCTTTGGTATATTCAGCACTCTACCGTACCATAGATAGGGAGGGCGTTTACATGCTGTTTCTCTAACTGCATAAATCCAATGGAAAATTCCTTAGGATTGTTTTTTATTAGGCTGAAGTTCCCAGGAGCACAGTGCCCAATAAAAGGCAAACCAGATAAAAGCGAGAGCGAGGGATTAGAGGAGGATGAAAGCTGTAAAATTTTCCATATTATATTGCGAACTGCTATGCTCACCTCTCTCGGCCTTACATCTGCCTCAGCGAGAGGTCTCGGCGAGGAGGAAGTGGCACTTATGCCGCTTCTATTCAGCGCAGTCCCGTGTTCAAATATCTTCTTTTAAGATTGCTTTCTTTGATTGGTGGAGAGGGCCAGCGCAGATAAATAAGGCCCATTGTGGTGCCAAGGCGACCTGCCTGCAATACCACCCTCAGCCTTCACCCCCCGCCCTCCACCATTGCGTGTGTAGGAACCGCATGGCGAGTCCTAGTCGCTCGTAAAGCGAAGGCAGAAGAGACATTGAAGTATCTGAGCCCGGCAAAGATAAACAAACCGAGGAATTCATTGCAGACTTTATGAGCTGTCCAAAGAATCCTGTCCTCTGTCAGAGCTACAGGAGAGAGGAGCCTCCAAATCAGTGTGCACCGTCACACACAAACACATCAACTGTACTACCTCGCTGATGAACGGACGCTCGCGCACACACAGGTCCTTTCTTAGACACCGCACACACATAAAGCAATATGCAATAAGTCCTTTAATGAATGAATAGATAAATAGGCTGTACTTTTTTTTCCTCCCCGTCTGAGAATTGGTTTTCTCTGGCCTCCTCTATAGAACCATCTGGATCCTTCCTTTTCAGAGTTCTCCGCACTGCCCAGATGCTTCTATTGTGATGCCCTCCAAATCTTAATAAGCAGTTAAAATATTTACTGAGGCGCCTTTTCTCTCCCACACCATTTCTTCCCCCATTGGCTTTTCTCCTTTTTTATCGTTATTATTATTATTTATACCTTTTCAGGGACAAAAAAATGGAGATGTCCACTAAATGTGATTGATTGGGCCTAAAAATGGCCATTATTGCCATTAAGACCCACATGTCAGCTGCTGCCTTTGTGCCGGCTGTATCTCTAAGCTAACCACTGATCCATGAGAGGAGGTGGGGGAAGAATGTACTGCCCTGAAAGAAATGCCCATTTCTCTATGGATCCTGCCTGATTCAAAATACAGCTGCGAGGAGGAGGAGGAGACTTATAGAGAGAGAGAGAGCGAGAGAGAAAGGAGAAAGTTTAAGAAAGGGGGTAAGGAGTGAGACTTTTTCTTCACGGCGTACAAAAAAAAGGCTTTTGACAAAAAGATTAATAACTCTGGCGAGCTGATCAAAATTCAACACAGTGATAAGCTTTGCGACTCTTTCCCCTTCTCTCTCATTCTCTCTCTTTTGCTCGCTCACTCACTAATGTATTCATGTGTTTCGCGTGTAAGACGTAATTAAATTTTCTCCACACATATGAGTAATAGAGCATGGAATGCCCAATGAGTTGGTGGGGCAACCGTGTAGGTCATCTGAATCATTCTTTTGTTTGCTGTCTTTTTTTTTTCTTTCTTTCTTAAAAATGTTTTTTTTTAAGCAAAAAACGCACAACAAGTGTTTGTGAGTGAGAGTGGCTGTAGGGCAGGGGTGTTCCAGAGACACAAAGAGTTTCTCCCTGTTCTCTAGGTAGAACAATATAATGTACAGCAGCAGGTGTTCAGCGTGCAGGGATGTTGGAAGCTAACATGCATTCAGCTGCGGATCATGAGACTCTGTGAGTGTGTTTTAAATTTAAATAGAGTACCACCATCGAATGTTTTGTTCACCCAACACTCTTAGTTTACTCACCCTGAGGCCTCACTCTAGGTGACTTTTCTTGTCAGTAGAGCCTTAAAGACATTTTTTAAGCTCAAACTGTTGTCCTTTGTGATTTATTTAATGCAAGTAAATGGGTACTGCTGCTTTGAGTTTTCTGGCTTCATAAGTGTATGATAAAGCACGCTTAGAGATGTGCTGTATGCTGTGTATACTTACTTAGAGCACATTCATTCTGTACCTGTGACGTGTCAGATATTTGCACAGCAGTTTTGGGCATGTTGTGTATATTGAGTGCACTTAACACATTTACCAAACATTTATCATTCTGATGACATGGGCAATGAACGTAGATGAACGGTGCCATTTTTGACCTAATGAATCACAGCACACACACACACACACACACACACATACACACACACAACCTCTAAGTTGCACTTCCTGTGCACTAAGTGCTTGCACATTTTCACATCATGACACAAATATTTTGTATGTGTGTGTGTGTGTGTGTGTGTTGTCAGTCTGAAAGCTGCTATTAAGAAATATGTTTTGAGGGCATTGTTAAAAGCAGGAAATGACATTTAAACAACTCTCCCAAGATTGGTTTATACTTGCTTTTTATATCAGCTTTTTCTTAACCACATCAAATTTATCAGAACAGTAATATTTGCTATACAGTATTACAGTTTATTCAGAAAATATGCATTCATTCATTTCTTTCTGTTTGTTTGTCTGTCTTGGCATCTAAAAAAAATGTTCAGGTCAAAATAAGTTTTATCTCAGCCATATCACCTTTATTTGTTACTGGAATCAATTAAAAAATTAACATGTAGTTAATTAATAATTAATAATTATTATATGCATATAATTTTAATGATAATTTATCAATAATTTTTTTTTATGTTAACTTGCATATCTGTTTATTTTTTAATTTATTTTAATTTATTTTTTTATTTTTATTTATGTATTTATTTGTTTGTTTGTTTGTTTTTACATTTTTTTCTATTGACTTATTTATTGTGTTTGGCTTTTGTGAACTTTCAGCCACTTCAACATAAATAACAAAGCTGTCATCAAGTACAGAACAACACCACCTGTATTATATGTGTATCAAGGTCATGCGTGGGCTTACTTGGTAATTATTAATACGGATATTTCTTTTTTGTTGTTTGCACTTTGAAATTTGTTTTAAAATTGTTTATTGTACTTTGAACTGTGCGTAAGATGACTACACTCAATGTAATCACGGAATCTGTATTAAAGTTCACAGAAACATACAGCTATGGCCAGAAGAGTGTCACTCTGCATCATATTAATGTGAACCTTACATAAGCTCTATATTTTGAGTAAAATGTCAAAACTAAGGTAAGACAATGCAGAAATGTGCTAATAGTTATAGCCATACTCCTCCAATTGATTGATTATATTATGAATTGATATATTAAAGTCAAAGGTTTTACTGAGGGGCTCTTGGGAATCTTCTTTTATCATTCCATAATCCACTCTTTTCTTTACCTTTGTTGATTAAAATGTTGTTGAATTTATTCAGGCAAATCATGTTTGAACAAAATCCCTATGTAAAACTCTTAAGAATACCGATTTTAAACTTTTTGTTTTATTTTATTCAATCTTTTTTAACCCAGAAAATACTCTATGAGATGAATAATCCCTTTCAGGTGAGTGTCCAGATTTGTAAAGTCTGTTGTAAGTACTGCTGAAAAGGAGATTTATGGCTCATTGCAGCAGAAAAAAACTATTTTTGAGAAAACAACCTTTAAAATAGGTACTATAATTAAAATTGATAAATTGATAATCCCGACAAAATTGATAAACTGCTAATAAAGGAACTCTTAAAAGTTTATTTTGGATATTGTATTTCCTTTAGACTAAAAAAATAACTTAATGAAAACCTCAAGATTGCCAGGTACATGCTATAAAGCTTTGTTATGCTTCACCTTTAACCTTTTTTTTTGTACTTAATTATTCACCCAATATGATTTACAGTAAGCTTGCTGTTAGGCCAGTCCCATTTGAGCAGTTTAAGTGTTTTGTGCAATGGCCCATGCAGTGTGACCTCTGTGACCCTGTATTTGTTCACTTTACCAACCTTTTAGCAGCTCAGGACTCTCTGTGATAAACAACATATTGACTGGCAGGATAGCAGCTCTACCACCAAACATTTCAATTTCTTCATTTGTCAGCTCTGTTACTATTATTTAAATCTTAGATCCAAGAGGGGGATTTTTACTTTAGTTTTATTTGACTGGACCGTAAAGATAACAGACCTGTTAAGCCCAGACTCTAGTAAATGCACTTTTTAGCCAAATTGTGAGTCAAATATCAACGAACATGTCTGTTGGGTTAATAAATGTTAGTGTTTTAACTCTACAGTTGGGCTTGCACATATTTGTCCCAAACTTGGAGGACTTAAAGCAACCCAGTGTTGACTGTCTTGCCCTTCCAATGCAGAGTTTGAGGTGATTTCTGAGGGATGTCCAAAGGGTTATCTAACATATATGGGTCTGGAGCAGAAAGGACAGCGGTCATCCATCTCTCTATCGCTCTGCTTTGCTCATCTGTCTTCCTTCTCTCCTTCTTTCACTCCATTAATCCCGCCTGATGGGGTTCGGGCTGTTTTAGCCTAATGTCAGCATTTGCAAACACTGCTGCCGCTGGACAGAATGTGCAGTATGACTGAGATGAGCTGATTTGAGGTGCACTCGAGCTGTCACTGATCAATCTGTACATGTTCTCTCAGATCTAATGTGCACCAGCCATCTGAAAATCTTGGTTTATGACAATAGTTATGTTTCCATCCAACGATGTGAATTAAATGTATTTGTTAAACTGGAATATCGCATAAAAGACGTGCAAAAAAAAAGTAATGTTTTCATACAATGAGTCAAAGAGAACAAAATCGTAATTTCCTAATTAACTAGCGCCAAATATCAAAAGTAGAAACTGAATTTGCTGCGGTAGGAGAAGCTGCGTGAATCTTTTCTTTATTTAATAAATGACTTGCACCTCAGAAGACAATTGCAGACACTCAGTGAACATGTGGTGGCGTTTGAAGGCGTGAGACACGGAGCACAGAAGCTCTTGACAGTTCTGGAGGTAACTGATAATATAATAATACTGAAACGGTTAAGGTGTTTTAGAAGGACCAAAACAACATTTTAGATGTTTTACAATGTGTTCAGCCTGCTGGTTTGTCCACTCACACACATTTTTATCATCACATGATCTCTTATAACAAAATCACATGACCTTTTTTAATGCACATACTGGAATTTGTTCGGTAAAAGTGTTTCCATCGTAGTTTATGCGCATCTTTTCTTATCGAATAAAAAGTTTATCCTACTCAGATATACGCATATGTTTTTTAAAACATCTTGGCGTTTCCATCAATCACTTTTTTATGGGCATATCCAAAATGTGCATAAAAATAGGTGGATGAAAACATAGCTATTGTATCAAAATATTTGTTGAGTATCTTCTAGTCGGGGTTGATTTAAAACTGATAAGTTCGAGCTTGTCACAGTAGGAATGCTGTTTTGGTTCAGTCCACTACATATACTGTATAAAAGACTGACAGAGACTTCAGCTTGGTTCAGAATAGTAGTTTTATAGTACTGTTTGTTTGTTTAATTGTTTTGAGTCTAAGATTATATTATGTACCAAAGGGGAGGGGCAATAAATGCACAATTAGGAAATGAGATATGTGTGTATCGGTTTCAGTAAATAGTTTAGCATTTAGCATATAAATCTATTCTACTGGACACTGAAAAACCATCATTTTAGAAACATTTTTAGATTTTAGGTATATTGATATTTTTCATTTATTCATTCATTACACAAGTAGTTTGGCCAGAGGAGAAATGGTCATACCCAACCGAGCCTGGTTTCTCTTGAGGTTTTTCCTTCACTTTCGTCAATTGGTGAAGTTTTGTCACTGGCTTGCTTGATTTGGGACATATGGAGCTATGCATCAATGGATTTGCTCTTCAGTGTTTGGACTTTCAGCAGTGAAATTTAAAGGGCACCTATTTAACAGCTTTTTTAATACTTAAGATAAGTCTTTTGTGTCTCAAGAATGTGTCTGTAAAGTTTCAGCTCAAAATACCAATCAGATTATTTATAGAATATTGGGATTTTCTGCTCTGAACACAATGTAGCTGTTTTTGTTGCCTGTGCATTTAATGCCAGTTCTCCCGCTCACTGTTCCCACGTATCTGTCAGAGTGTACCTCAGTCTCCGGCTGCAAGCGTCAGATAAACAGCAGAGTGACAGACATGAAGGAAGCAGATCTCCTGTAATGTTTATGAGAAATACTACTGTAAGAACTTTCCCAATGATTATTTGATGTATTCGTTGTGGAGTTAATTCAAGCCTTTCTGCAACGATGAGTCACACGATGTCGTTACAAAATTCACACACACACACTGCGCACACGTTTAACTTTGCACTGTTTTTGCACGGCGAATGTGACAGGACACACGTTAATATCCACTGCTGTATGGATATTCGTTATGTTAATGTACAAAATAAACCTGATTTAATGTCCACAAACCGGGATTGATTCTTTTATAATACTGACATGCTGCTGTGGGGATAGAGATGGTAAATTCGTTGTAATTCATTACAAACATGGATTATTTTAAACTTGTAAAACTCACTCTTGATCATATTTGATGATGATTGATGATCACAGAGAGTTGAACAGATCTTTTAATCCCGGTTGCCTTGCGCGCTTACTACGAAGACATGTTAATACGCAGGTGTCAATTAAATTGGTGGGCGGGGAAATTGCACTCCTACGTCACGCTGCGGTGGGCCTCAAAATGGGAGGGATTTGTATCTTATTTTTACATCAGGAAATTTAAAAAAAAAAGAGACTTATTGGCTTTATATCATGCCAATATGACTGTGGACACACTATACCTACACACAGTTCTGTCCAAACAGATCACAAAAGATGATTTTCATTATAGGTGCCCTTTAAACCACACTGAACTCTGAACTCTGAAAACTGGACTGACGCAGTTTCAATTTACTAGAACTTCTATGTTAAGCTGCTTTGACACAATCTACTTTGTAAAAGCGCTATAGAAATAAACACAAACATTTATTCATTCATTCATTCATTCATTCATTCATTCATTCATTCATTCATCCACTTGCTCATTTAAAGGATTGTCACAAAGAAGATCCAATAAACAGACACACACAAAGCTACATGTTTGTTTAATTATAATATGAAATGTATTATTATTATTATTTTATTATGTTTTATGTATTGTGTATTATTATTATTCATTCATTCATTCATTCATTTTCTTGTCGCCTTTGTCCCTTGCGGGTTGCCACAGCGGAATGATCCGCCAACTTATCCAGCACGATTTTACGCAGCGGATGCCCTTCCAGCCGCAACCCATCTCTGGGAACTTCCACACACACTCATTCACACTCATACACTATGGACAATTTAGCTTACCCAATTCACCTGTACCGCATGTCTTTTGGACTGTGGGGGAAACCGGAGCACCCGGAGGAAACCCACACGAACGCAGGGAGAACATGCAAACTCTACACAGAAACGCCAACTGACCCAGCCCAGCCGAGGTTATTATTATTATTATTAATATTATTATTATTTTATATTATTATTATTATTATTATTATTATTATTATTATTATTATTTTATATTATTATTATTATATATTATTATTATTATTATTATTTTATATTATTATTATT